>JAEQBH010005287.1:0-112458 GCA_016808115.1 Tetrastigma voinierianum | reverse complement strand
CTTGCCAATTTGTCATCCCAATGGGTTCGCCTTCCCATCGCCATCTTCACAAGCAGGCGATCGCCGATCCGAGCATCCGACGCAAGATACGGCCATCAAATCGCTACACCGGTGATTTCTCCCGCTTTCGCGAGCATGGAAGATCCCATCGCTTTTAAGGACGACGCGGAACGGTAAGCTTTTTGGACAATCGAGGCGTTATGGGCGGAAATGCTTAGTGGGGATCGACGAGTAAGATGATTCATGAGGGAGTAAAAATGCGGCATGGAACTGAGATAATCTGACAGAAGTAACGTAACTGGTGGATTTAAGAGGACGCGACATGCCAGAACATGATGGTGCGATCATACCAAAGACTAACGCACCTGATCCCATCGTAACCCGTAGTTGCTTAAGCCAAGAGAGAAGATTGCGATGGGTGACCTCCGAAGTCCTCGTGTTGCACCCTCTTTTCGGGCCGCTACGTACTATTCCGGCCACACGGTCATCCCACGGGTTCGGGCTCCATCGCTATTTCACAGGTCGATCGCCGATCCGGCATCCGATCGCAAGATACGCCGAAATCGCTAGCTATTCGGGAGATTTCTCCCGCTTCTCGCGATGGCTAAGATCCCATCGTTTGGCTGACTGACGAAACGGCAAGCTTTTTGGACGATCGAGGCGAAAGTTATGGGCGGAAATGCTTAGGGGGGGATCGACGAGGGCATGATTCATGAGGGTTAGGGCCGCGGGCATGGAATCCGAGATAATCTGATCAGAACAATGTAAACCCGGTGGATTTCAGAGGATCGCTTAATTTCAGAACATGATGGGTGCGATCATACCAAAGACTAATGCACCGATCCCATCAAAACTCCAGCTTAAGCCAGTGTTTTCAAGAGAGAAGATTTAGGATGGCGACTCTCCCCGGGAAGTCCTCGTGTCGCACCCGTCAAGCATTTAGTACTATTCCGCTTGCCACTTGTCATCCTAATGGGTTCGCCTTCCGACGCCATCGGCAGTCGATCGCCGATCCGAGCATCCGATCGCGAAGAGATACGCCGCCAAATCGGCCCAGATTTCTCCTCGCCGCGATACGCTAAGATCCTATCGCTTAAGGACGACGGCCGGAAACGGCAGTTTTCGACAATCGGCGCGAAAGTTAGCGCGGAAATGCTTAGGGGGATCACGAGGGCATGATTCATGAGGAAAGAGGTGGGTCGCGTATATTAAACTGAGATAATCGGATTGTAGCGCAATGTAAACGGTGTGGGATTTTTAGGATCGCGACGCAGAATACGACGCCGCTGACTACCAAAGACTAACGCACCGGGATCCCATCAAAACTCCGCAGCTGTCGCCGTACGAGTAGTACTGGGACGGGTGACTTCCCCAAGTCCTCGTGTTGCACCCTCTTTTTGGTCAGCATGGTACCACCCGGCCACTTAAATTTGTCATCCAACGGGTTCGCCCTTCCCATCGCTTATCGCACAGTGGCGATCGGCCGATCCGGCGCATCCGATCGCGCAAGATACGCGCCGGCCGAATCTAGTCTGGTGATTTCTCCCCGCTTTCTCGCTACATATGGAAGATCCCATCGCTTAAGGACGACGGGCGGAAACGTGCTTTTCGACGATCGGCGCTGCAGTTATGTGCCGAAATGCCTAGTGTGTGGGATCACGAGGGCATGATTCTATATAGGGCCGGGGCATGGAACGAGATAATCTGACAGCGAATTAAACGGTGGATTTAAGAGGATCAAGGACGCAGAATACGACGAGCGATCATACAAAGACTAATGCACCTGATCCCATCGTAACTCCGCAGCTTGCTGCTTCGGGCGAGAGTAGTACTAGGATGGGTGGACCTCCGTGTCCTCGTGCTGCACTCCTCTGGGTCGCTACGAAGACTATTCCGCCGTCACTTGTCATCCCAATTGGGTTCTACCTTCCCATCGCTATCTCGGCCAAGCAGGCGATCGCCGATCCGAGCATCCGATCGCAAGATACGCCGTCAAACTGCCTTAGATTTCCCGCTTTCGCGACATGGAAGATCCCATCTTAAGGACGACGCTAACGGCAGTTTTTTGACAATCGAGGCGAAAGTTAAGGGCGAAATGCTTAGGATCGACGAGGGCATGATTCATGAGGGAGAGGGTGGGCCGGGGCATGGAACTGAGATAATCGGATTGTAGCGGTCGAAACTAAGGATTTAAGAGGATCGCGACGCTGCGAATACGACGAAAGCGATCATACCAAAGACTAATGCACCGATCCCATCGTAACTCCAGCTAAGCCGTGCTTCAAAGGCAGGTAGTACTAGGACGGGTGACCTCCGTAAGTCCTCGCGCTGCGACCCTCGCTCACGAGTACTATTCCGCTCGCCACTTGTCATCCTAATGGGTTCGGCTTCTTCCCATCGCCATCGGGCGCAGGGCGATCGCCGACCCGAAACATCCGGGACGCAAGATACGGCCGTTTAAATCGCTGGCCCGAGATTTCTCCCGCTCATGTATATGAAGATCCCATCGCTTATGACGATCGCTTTAAACGGGTAAAGCTCTCGACAATCGGCGCGAAAAGCTACGGCGAAACGCTTGGTGTGATCGACGGCGCATTTATTCATGAGGAGAGGCCGTGGGGCATAACGAGATAATCGGATTGTAGCCAACAAACGGTGGATTTAAGACCGCGACGCAGAACATGATGGGTGCGATCAAGACTAACGCACCGGATCCCATCGTAACTCCGTAGCTAAGCGCGCCAGCGAGAAAGAGTACTAGGATGGGTGACTCCTCGAAGTCCTCGTGTTGCACCCTTTTGGTCGCTACGCAGTACTATTCCCGCTTGCCACTTGTCATCCCAATGGCTCGCCCTTCCCATCGCCATCTACGCAGGCGATCGTCGATCCGAAAGCATCCGATCGCAAGATACGGCCGTTTAAACGCTGGTTCAGATTTCCTCCCGTTTTCCGCGACATGGAAGATCCGTCGCTTAGCGACGATCTACGAAACTACAAAGTCTTTTCGACGAATCCAGGCGAAGTTATGGGCGGAAATGTTTGTGGGGGATCGACGAGGGATTATTCATGAGGGAGTAGGTGGGCCGTGGGGCATGGAACTGAGATAATAGGATTGCAGCGAATTAAATCCGTGGATTTAAGAGGATCAAGATAAACAGAACATGACGGGTGCGATCATACCAAAGATTCCACGCACCTGATCCCATCGGGGAATTCGCAGCTTAAGCGTGCTTCGGGCGAGAAGATTGTGGACGGGGTGATCTCCCCGGGAAGTCCTCGTGTTGCACTCCTTTGGTCAAGCACAGTACTATTCCGCCACTGTCATCCCAATGGGTTCGCCTTCCCATCGCATCTACAGGCGACCGCCGATCCGAGCATCCGATCGCGAAGATACGCCGTCGAACGCTGCCCGAGATTTCCCGCGACATGGAAGATCCTATCGCTTAAGGACGACGGCCGAAACGGCAGTTTTCGACAATCGAGGCGAAGTTATGGGCGGAAATGCTTTAGGGGGATCGAATGGTGGCAGCTGATTCATGAGGGAGTAAATGGGGCATGGAACTAGAGATAATCTGATTGTAGCGACGTAAATCTGCGGATTTAAGAGGATCGCGACAGAACATGATGGGTGCGATCATAAGACTAATGCACGATCCCATCAGACTCCGTAGCGTCAAAGGCCGGGCAGAGCGAAGATCAGGATGGGCGACTCGGGAAGCCCTCGCGGTTGCACCCTCGCACAAGCATGAAGATTATTCCCGGCCGCACTTGTCATCCCAATGGGTTCGCCTTCCATCGCCGCATCGCGGCGCTTACCGCCGATCCGGCATCCGATCGCAAGATACGGGCCGCCGGGGAATCGCGTCCGAGATTTCTCCCGTCGCGATATGAAGATCCCCATCGCTAAGGACGACGGCGAAACGCAAGCTTTTGACAAATTTGGTACAAAGTTACATAAATGCTTAGTGGGATCGACACGAGGGCAGCGGGATTCATGAGGGAAAGAGGGTGGGCCGCATGGAACGGAGATAATCGGATTGTAGCGAATTAAACGGTGGATTTAAGGAGGATCATGACGCAGTAAACATGACGGGAAGTGATCATACCCAAAGACTCATCGCGACCGATCCCATCAAAACTCCGCAGCTTGCCGCGTGCTTCGGGCGAGTGCAGTACTAGGATGCCATGACTCGGGTGTCCGCCGCACCCTCTTTGGTCGTTACGAGTACTCACATTCCGCTTGCCACCTGTCATCCCAATGGGTTCGGGCTTCTTCCCATCGCCATTCAAGGCAGTGGCGAACGCTTCATCCGGCATCCCTGTAATTCCAAGATACGGCCGAACGCGCTGCCTTAGATTTCTCTCCGTTTTCAAGGTAAATGGAAGATCCCATCGCTAAGGACGACATGAAACTAAGCTTTTTGGACAATCGAGGCGAAAGTTACGCGGAAATGCTTAGGGTGGATCGACGAGGGCATGATTCATGAGGGAGTAGTGGGTCATGGGCATGGAATCCGGAGGATGCTAATCTGACAGCGACCGCAACGGTGGATTTAAGAGGATCGCGACGCAGAATACGACGCGATCATACCAAAGACTAATGCACCGGATCCCACGAACCCGCAGCCAAGTCGCCACGAGTAAGACTAGGATGGTGACCGTAAGTCCCTCGTCGCACTCTCGGGTCAGTTACGAAGCACTATTCCCATTGCCAATTGTTTATCCCAATGGGTTCGTCTCTTCCCATCGCTATATCTGGCCGCAGTGGCGATCGTCGATCCGAAAGCATCCGATCGCAAGAGAGCCGCCGAACGCACACCGAGATTTCTCCCCGCCGCGACATGGAAGATCCATCGCGAAGGACGACGGCTTAAACGGCAAGCTTTTGGACAATCGAGGCTAGTTACGGGCTGAATGCTGTGGGGACTAATGAGGGCAATGGATTCACAGGGGAGGTGTGGGTCGCAAGCGGAACCGAGATAATCTGATTGTAGCGAATGTAAACTGCGGATTTAAGAGGATCGCGACGCAGAACATGATTTTGGCCACATCATAACAAAGACTAACGAATTTGATCCCATCAATCTCGTAGCTAGTCATGCTCGGGCGTAGTAAGATTGCAGGATGGGTGACCTCCTCGGAAGTCCTCGTGGTTGCACCCCTTTGGTCGCTACGAGTACTATTCCCGCTTGCCACTTGTCACCTAATGGGTTCGCCCTTCCACGCTATCGGCCAAGCAGGCGATCGCCGATCCGAGCATCCGATCGCAGATACTTTCGCCGAAATCGCTGCCTGAGATTTCTCCCCCGCCGCGACATGGAAGATCCCATCGCGAAGGACGACGGCTGAAACGCAAGCTTTTTCGGGATGTAATCGAGGGGCGAGCGTTATGGGCTAAATGCTTGCGGGTGGGATCGACGAGGCATGATTCACGAGGGAGCAGTGGCCAGGGCACGTGGAACTAGAGATAATCTGATCAGAGCGAATGTGAATCCGTGGATTTCAGAAAGATTCGCGACAAGAATACGACGCGCGATCATACCAAAGACTAATGCACCTGATCCCCAACAAACCCAGCTTGCTTGCTCGGGCGAGACAAAGTACCAGGATTTGGGTGACCTCCCCTGAAGTCCCTGTCAGACCCCTTTCGGGTCAGTTATTTAGTACCATTCCCGGCTTGCCACTTGTCATCCCTAATGGGTTCGCCCTTCCCATCGCCTCATTCGGGCCACAGTGTCGATCGTCGATCCGAGCATCCGATCAAGAAGATACCGGGGCCGAAACGCTGGCCCGAGATTTCCTCTCCTCCCCGTCAAGGACATGGAAGATCCCATCGCTTAAGGACGATCGGCTAAACGGCAAGCTTGACAATCGAGGCTAAAGTTATGGGCTAAATGCTTGTGGGGTGTGGTGACTGACGGCGGTACGATTCATGAGGGAGTAAAAATGCGGGCTGGAACGGAGATAATCTGGACAGCCAATGTAACGCGTGGATTTCTGCAGGATCGCGACTTCAGAACATGATGGGTGCGATCATACCAAGACTAATGCAACTCCGATCCCATCAAAACCCGCAGCTTGCCGCAGCCTGGGCGAGAGAAGAGACTAGATCGCCAGCGACTGAAGTCAGAGCGAAATTCTCTCTTTCGTCAAGCATGAAAATTATTCCCGCTGCCACTGTCATCCCACGGGTTCGCCTTCCCATCGCCATCGGGCGCAGGCGATCGCCGACCGAGCATCCGATCGCAAGATACGCCGTCAAACGCTGCCCTGAGATTTCTCCCCGCTTTCGCGACATGGAAGATCCTATCATTTAAGGACGACGCGGAAACGGCAAGCTTGACGATCGAGGCGTAAAGTTATAAAGGAAATGCTGTGGGGGGGACGACTGTTAAGCATGATTCATGTAGGGAGTGTGTGGGCCGGGCATGCAATCCGAGATAATCGGATTGTAAATAAACGTAAACGGTGGATTTAAGAGGATCGCGACGCAGAACATGATGCCGGGAGCGATCATACAAAGACTAATGCACCGGATCCCATCGTAACTCCACCAGCTAAGTCGCCGCCGCAGAGAAGATTGGGGACGTGGTGACTGGAAGTCCCTCGCGTCGCGCACTCCTCTTTGGTCGCGCACGGTATACTATTCCTGGGCCGCACTTGTCATCCCACCGGGTTCGCCCTTCCCATCGCTATTCCGCAAGCAGGCGCACGCTTCATCCGGCATCCGACGCGAAGACACGCCACCGAACGCGCCTTAGATTTCTCCCTGCCGCGACATGGAAGATCCCATCGCTATGGACGACGGCCGAAACGCGTTTTTCGACAATCTGAGGCAGTTATGGGCTAAATGCTTAGGGGGATCGACGAGGGCATGATCTATGAGGGAGTAGGGCCGCGGGGCATGGAACTGAGATAATCTGATCGTGAGCGAACAACGTGGATTTTAAGAGGATCGCGACGCTAGAACATGATGGGAGCGACTATACGCACTAATGCACCGGATCCCATCAGAACTCCGCAGTTAAGCGTGCTTGGGCGAGTAGTACTAGGATGGGTGACCTCCTCGTAAAGCCCTCGGCCAGACCCCGGGTCGGGCATGAGTACTATCTCTAGCTTGCCACTTATCATCCCAATGGTTCGGCTTCCTATCGCCATCACACAGTGGCTATCGGCCGACCAGCATCCGGACAGAAGATACTTCGCCGCCGAAATCGCGCTGTCCGTGATTTCTCCCCGTTTTCTCATACACATGGAAGATCCCATCGCTTAAGGACGACGCGAAACTAGCAAAGCTTGGACAATCGAGGCGAAAGTTATGGGCGGAAATGCTTAGGGGGACCACGAGGGCATGATTCATGAGGGAGTAGGTGGGCCGGGGTATGGAACTGAGATAATCGGATTGTGCTTCAATCGTAAACTGATTTAAGAGGATCGCGACCAGAACATGACGGGTGCGCACTACCAAAGACTAATGCAACGGATCCCATCGAACTCCGCAGCTTAAGCCGCGGTTTCGCAGAGTAGTACTAGGACGGGTGACCTCGAAGTCCTCGTGTTGCACCCCTCTGGTCGTTAATGAACTATTCCTCGCCATCATTATCCTAATGGGTTCTACTTCTTCCCATCGCATCTCCAAGGCAGGCGATCGGCCGATCCGAGCATCCGATCAAGAAGATACGCCGTCGAACAAGGCCCGAGATTCTCCCGCTTCCGCTGGCGGAAGATCCCCATGGTTTGGGCTGACGACGCTTAAACGCAGTTTTTCGACAATCGAGGCGAAGCATGGCTAAAATGCTTAGGTGGATCACCAGGGCATGATTCATGAGGGAGCAGGGCCGTGGGGGCATGGAACGGAGATAATCGGATTGTAGCGAATGCAAACTGTGATTTAAGAGACCGCGACGCAGGAATATGATGGGTGCGAATAACAAAGATTAATGCACGGATCCCACCAACTCCGCAGTTGCTGCGGTCAGCAGAGAGTACTAGGATGGTGACTCCCGAAGTCCTCGTGTTGCACCCCCTTTCGTCAAGCATGAAGACTATTCCCGCTTCGCCACTTATCATCCCAATGGTTCTAGCTTCCCACGCTTAACGGCCACAGGCGACCGCCGATCCGAGCATCCGATCGCAAGATACTCAAGCCGCCGAAATCGCTACTGTCCGAGATTTCTCCCGCTCGCGACATGGAAGATCCCATCGCTTAAGGACGACGGCGAAACGCAAGCTGGACATCGAGATAAAGTTACGCGAAATGCTTAGGGGAGGGGATCGACGAGCGCATGATTCATGAGGGGAGGAGGCCGGGGCATGGAAACAGAGATAATCTGATCAGAGCTAACGTAAACTGCGGATTTAAGACCGCGACGCAGAACATGATGGGTGCGATCATACCAAAAGACTAATGCACCGGATCCCACCAACCTCGTAGTTGCCGTGTCAGGGCGAGTAGTACTAGGATGGGTGACTCCACTGAAGTCCTCGTGGTTGCACCCCCTTTTCACAAGATGCAGTACTATTCCGCTACACTCGTCATCCGGCGGGTTCGCCTTCCGATCGCCATCTGGCAGGCGACCTGATCCGGCATCCGGGCAGACATGGCTCGAAATCGCCAAGGCCCCGAGATTTCTCCCCGCTGCGACATGGAAGATCCTATCGCTTAAGGACACGGCTGAAACCCGCGTTGACAATCGAGGCGAAAGTTATGGGCTAAATGCTTAGGATCGACGAGGGCATGATTCATGAGGGAGTAGGGGCCTGCGGGGTATGGAACTGAGATAATCGGATCGGTAGCCGAACGTAAACGCAAGGATTTAAGAGGATCATGACGCAGAACATGACGGGTGCGATCATACCAAAGACGGCCGCACCTGCGGATCCCATCACCTCGCAGCTGGGTTGCTTCAGCGAGTAAGATTTGTGGACGGGTGACCTTCGAAGTCCTCGCGGTTTCGCACCCCCTTGGGCCGTTACGAACTATCTTGCCGCCACTTGTCATCTAATGGGTTCGGCCCCATCGCCATCGGCGCAGGGCGATCGTCGATCCGAGCATCCGATCGCAAGATACGGGCCGTCGAAATCGCGCGTCTGAGATTTCTCCCCGTTTTCTGCGACATGGAAGATCCCATCGTTTAAGGACGACGCGGGAACGGCAGTTCTCGGATAATCGAGGCGAAAGCGCGGCTAAATGCTTAGGTGACCGACGAGGGCATGATTCATGAGGGGAGTAGGTGGGCCGGGGCATGGAACGGAGATAATCGGATTGTAGCGTACCGTAAACTGGCGGATTTAAGAGGATCGCGACGCAGAACATGATGGGTGCGATCATACCGAAGATCTAATGCACCGATCCCATCGTAACTCGTAGTTGCGCTGGGCCATGTAGAGTAAGATCAGACGGGTGACCTCCTGAAGTCCTCGTGTTGCACCCCTGGCCAGCATGAAGATTTATTCCGCTTCGCTTAATTTGTCATCCCAATGGTTCGGCTTCTTCCCATCGCCATCGGCGCATGGCGATCGTCGATCCGGCATCCGATCGCAAGATACGGTCATCAAATCGCGCTCAGATTTCTCCCGCCGCGATACTAAGATCCGCATCGCTTAAGGACGATCGCTAAACGGCAGTTTTTCGGACGAACGAGCGAGTTATGGGCGGAAATGCTAGGGGGATCGACTATGGATGATTCATGAGGGAGCAGTGGGCCGTGGGGCATGGAACTGAGATAATAGATTGTAGCGAACGTAAACTGGATCAAGAGGACCGCGACGCAGAACATGACAGCGATCATACCAAAGACTAATGCACCTGATCCCACTAACCCGCAGCTTAAGCGTGTTGGGCGAGTAAGACTAGACGGGCGACCCTCCCGGGAAGTCCTCGTGGTTGCACTCCCCGTCGTTACGAGTACTATTCCGCTTTGCCACTTGTCATCCCACGGGTTCTGGCTTCTTCCCATCGCCATCTAAGCAGGCGATCGCCGATCCGAAAGCATCCGACGCAAGATACGCCGCCGAAATCATGGGCCCGAGATTTCTCCCGTCGCGACATGGAAGATCCGACGCGAAGGACGATCGGCGAACGGCAAGCTTTCGACAATCGAGGGCGAGTTAAGGGCGGAAATGCTTAGGGGGGGGGATCGACGAGGGCATGATTCATGAGGAGTAGGCCGCAAGTATGGAACGGGAGATAATCGGATTGTAGCGAACGTAACTGATTTGGCAGAGGATCATGACAGAACATGATGGTGCGATCATACCGCGACTAATGCACCGATCCCATCGTAACCCGAGTTGCTTGCCGCAGAGAAGACGGGGATTTGACCTCCAGTTCTCGTATGCACCCCGTCAGTTATTTAGTACTATTCCGCTACACGCCATCCCAATGGTTCTACTTCCTATCGCCATCGGCCAAGCAGGCGACTGGCCGATCCGAAAGCATCCGATCGCAAGATACGGGCCGTCGAAATCGCGCGTCTGAGATTTCTCCCCGTTTTCTGCGACATGGAAGATCCCATCGTTTAAGGACGATCGGCGGAATCTAAGTAGTTTTTTGACAATCGAGGCGAAAGCTTATGGGCGAAATGCCAGGGGGATCGACGAGGGCATTGATTCATGAGGGAGAAATGCATGGAACGAGATAATCTGACAGTGCGAATGTTAAACGGTGATTTTAAGAGGATCAAGGACGCAGAACATACGGGTGCGACCATACCAAGACTATCGAGACCGATCCCATCAAACCCGCAGCTTAAGCGTGCTCGGGGCGAGTAAGACTAGGATGGGCGACCGAAGTCCTCGTTGCACCCTCTTTTTGGTCGTTATTTAGTACTATTCCCAGCCGCCACTTGTCGTCCCAATGGGTTCGGCCCCTCCCATCGCCATCGGCGCCGGGCGATCGTCGATCCGAGCATCCGATCGCAAGATACGGGCCGTCGAAATCGCTGCCTTGGGATTCTCGTTTCATGGGAATGAAAGCATCCCATCGCTATGATCGATCTACGGAACGGCAGTTCTTGACAATCGAGGCTAAAGTTATGGGCGAAAATGCCAGGGGGTGTGTGCGTGATCGACGGCGGCACGATTCATGAGGAGTAAAGCGCCGTGCAGGCATGGAACTGAGATAATCTGATCAGAAATGAACGTAAACTGGATCAGAGGATCGGGCGACGCAGAGAACATGATGGGTGCGATCATACCGAAGACTAATGCACCCGATCCCATCGTAACCCGCCAGCTAAGCGCGCGCTCAGCGAGAGTAATTGTGGACGGGTGACCTCCCGGGAAGCCTCGTGTCGCAGACCCCCTGGGTCAAGCATGAGTACTATCTCGGCTCGTCACTCTGTCATCCCATCGGGTTCGCCTTCCCAGCTTATCGGCCAAGCAGGCTATCGCCGTTTGATCCGAGCATCCGACGCAAAGATACGCCGTCGAAATCGCTACCGATTTCTCCCCGCCAGCGACATGGAAGATCCCATCGCTTAAGGACGATCGCTAAACGGTAAGCTTTTTGGACAATCGAAGCAAAGTTGCGGGCGAAATGCTTAGGATCGACGAGGCATGATTCATGAGGGAGCAGTGGGCCGGGGCATGGAACTGAGATAATCGGATCAGAGCGAACGTAAACGGCAGGATTTAAGAGGATCAGCGACGCAGAACATGATGTGTGGGTGCGATCATACCAAAGACTAATGAACCGGATCCCACTAACCCTCGTAGTTGCCGCGGTTTCGCGAGAAAGAGGTACTAGGATGGGTGACCTCCGAAGTCCTCGCCACCCCGCTCGTTACGAAAGTACTATTCCGGGCCACTACTTGTCATCCCAATGGGTTCTACTTCTTCCCATCGCCATCTACAAGAGGCGATCGCCGATCCGAGCATCCGATCGCAAGATACGGCCGAAATCAAGGCCCGAGATTTCTCCCGCTTCGCGATGATGGAAGATCCTATCGCTTAAGGACGACGGCGAAACTAAGCTTTTTGGACAATCGAGGCGAAAGTTATGGGCGGAAATGCTTAGGGGGGATCGACGAGGGCATGGATTCATGAGGGAGTAGGTAATGGGGCATGGAACGGAGATAATCTACTGTAGCGAATAAACGTGGATTTGTGAGGATCACACGCAGAACATGACGGGTGCGATCATACTAGCACTAATGAACCGGATCCCATCACAACTCCGCAGCTTAAGCGTGTTTCGGGGCGAGTAAGACGATGGGTGACCTCCGAAGTCCTCGTGTCGCGACCCTGGGCCGTTACGAGTACTATTCCCGCTTGCCACTCGGCTTATCCCAATGGGTCTCGGGCCTTCCCATCGCCATCCAAGGCAGGCGATCGCCGATCCGAGCATCCGATCGCAAGATACGCCGCCGAAATCGCTACAACCGAGATTTCTCCCGCTTCTCGCGATACATGGAAGATCCCATCGCTTAAGGACGACGCCGAACGGCAAGCTTTTGACAATCGAGGCGAAAGCTATAGCGGAAATGCTAGGATCACGAGGGCATGATTCATGAGGGAGTAGGTGGGCCGCGGGGCATGGAACTGAGATAATCTGATTGTAGCGACGTAAACCCGTGATTTCGTGAGGATCTGGCGACGTTAAGAATACGACGGGGCGCGATCATACCAAAGACTAATGCACCGGATCCCATCAAACTCCGCAGCTTAAGCCGCAAGCCATGAGTAAGACAGGACGGGTGACCTCCGAAGTCCCCGTGGTCGCACCCTTTCGGGTCAAGCACAGCATTCATTCCCGGCCGCACTTGTCATCCTAACGTCGGGCTTTCCATCGCCATCTACGCAGGCGATCGCCGATCCGAGCATCCGACGCAAGATACCGGGCCGCCGAAATCGCTACACCCTGGAGATTTCTCCCGCTCGCGACATGCAAGATCCCATCGCTTAAGCGACGACGCATGAACGGCAAGCTTGACGATCGTAGCGAAAGTTATAAAGCGAACGCTTAGGATCGACGAGAAGAGATGATTCATGAGGGAGTAGGTGGGCCGTGGGGCATGGAACGGGAGATAATCGGATTGTAGCGAATCGTAACCCGCGGATTTAAGAGGATCGCGACGCATGAACATGACGTGGGGAGCCGATCATATCAAAGACTAATGCAATCGGATCCCATCAACTCCGCGCTTGGCTGCGGTTTCGCGAGTAGTACCAGATGAGGACTTCCGAAGTCCTCGCGGTCAGACTCCTGGGTCGTTACTTAGTACTATTCCGCCGCCACTATCCCACGGGTTCTACTCTTCCCATCGCTTACCTACAAGCAGGGCGATCGTCGATCCGGCATCCGACGCAAGATACGGTCACAAATCGCTGGTCAGATTTCTCCCGTCATGATGATAAGATCCCATCGCTACAGACGATCGCTAACGCGTTTTTCGACAATCGAGGCGAAAGTTGGCAGGCGAAATGCCAGGGGGATCGACGAGGGGGCATGATTCATGGCGCGAGCAGGGGCCGCGGCAATGGAACCGAGATAATCTGATCAGAAATAACGTAAAACGGTGGATTAAGAGGACCGCGACGCAGAACATGATGGGAGCGATCACAAAGACTAATGCACGATCCCATCGTAACTCCGCAGCTTAAGCGTGCTCGGGGCGATAGTATCAGGATGGGTGACCTCCCGGGAAGTCCTCGCGCCGCACTCTTTCGGGCCGCTACGAGTACTATTCCGGCGCCACTCATCCCAATGTGGGTCTTCCTTCCCATCGCCACGGCCAGCAGGCGACCGCCGACCGGAAAGCACTGATCGCGAAGATACGCGCCGCCGGTAAATCGCTACCGGTGATTTCCCCGCTTTCGCTGATGGAAGATCCTATCGCGAAGGACGACGCAATGGAAACGCAAGCTTTTCGACAATCGAGGCGAAAGTTATGGGCGAATGCTTAGGGGGATCGACGAGGGCATGATCTTATGAGGGAGAGGAAAATGTGGGTATGGAACGGAGATAATCGGATTGTAGCGAACAAAACGGTGGATTTAAGAGGACTGCGACGCAGGAACATGATGGGTGCGATCATACCAGCACTAATGCACCGGATCCCATCGTAACTCCATAGCTAGTCAAGGTTTCACGAGAGTAGTACTAGGACGGGGTGACCTCGAAGTCCCCGTGTTGCACCCCTGGGTCAAGCATTTATGAACTATTCCCGCTTATTACTTGTCATCCCAACGGTTCTGCCTTCTTCCACTTATCGGCGCAGGGCGATCGTCGATCCGAGCATCCGATCGCAAGATACGGGCCGCCGAAATCGCGCGTCTGAGATTTCTCCCCGTTTTCTGCGACATGGAAGATCCCATCGTTTAAGGACGATCGGCGGAAACGGCAAGCTTTTTGGACAATCGAGGCGAAAGTTATGGGCGGAAATGCTTAGGGGGGGGGATCGACGAGGGCATGATTCATGAGGGAGTAGGCCGCGCGGGGGCATAACCGAGAGATAATCGGATCGTAAAGCAATCGTAAACTGGATTTAAGAGACTAGCGACGCAGAACATGACGGGTGCGATCATACCAGCACTAACGCACCGGATCCCATCGTAACTCCGCAGCGTCTGCCGCGAGTAGTATCAGATGGTGACTTCCAGTCCCTCGTGGTTGCACCCGGGTCAGCATGCAGTACTATTCCGCTTGCCACTTATCATCCCACGGGTTCGCCCTTCCCATCGCCATCTACGCAGGCGGTCATCGATCCGAGCATCCGATCGCAAGATACGGCCGAATCGCTGGCCCGAGATTTCTCCCCGCTTTTCTCGCGATTAGCGGGAAGATCCCATCGTTTAAGGACGATCGGCGGAAACAGCAATCTTTTTGGACGATCGAGGCGAAAGTTATGGGCGGAAATGCTTAGGGGGGGGGATCGACGAGGGCATGATTCATCAGGGAGATAGGCCGTGGGGCATGGAACTTATGATAACCTGATCAGAATAACGTGTAAAACTGGTGGATTTAAGAGAGGGGACCCGCGACGCAGAACATGACGGGTGCGATCATACCAGCACTAATGCACCGGATCCCATCAGAACTCCGCAGTTAAGCGTGCTCGGGCGAGAGTAGTACTAGGATGGGTGATCTCCTGGGAAGTCCTCGTGTTGCACCCCCGGGTCAAGCATGGTACTATTCCTATCGCCACTTGTCATCCCAATGGGTTCGCTCCTCTCGATCGCCATTCCGCCAAGAGTGGCGACCGCCGATCCGAGCATCCGATCGCAGAAGATACGCCGTCAAATCGCTGGCCCCGAGATTTCTCCCGCTTTCTCGCGATGGCGAAGATCCCATCGCGCGACGACCATGAAACGGCAAGCTTTTTCGACGATCGAAATAAAGTTATGGGCGAAATGCCAGTGGGATCGAATGGCAAGTAATGATTCATGAGTGCGAGTAGGGCCAAAGTATGGAACTGAGATAATAGGATTGTAGCCAATTTGTAAATCCAGGATTTAAGAGATCATGAATGCCAGAACATGATTTCCAAGCGACCATACCAAAGACTAATGCACCTGGATCCCATCGTAACCCGCAGTTTAAGCCGCGTTTCGGGCGAGAGTAGTACTAGATGGGTGACCTTTAAGTCCTCGTGTTGCACCCCCTTTTCGTCGTTACGAGTACTATTCCGCTTGCCACTATTATCCCAATGGGTTTCTACTTCTTCCCATCGCCACGGCCAAGTAGGCGACGCCGATCCGAGCATCCGATCGCAAGATACGCCGCCGAATCGGCTACGTTCGAGATTTCTCCCGCTTTTCCGCGATACTTCATATCCTGATTTATACGACGATCATAAACGGGCAAGCTTGGACGACGAGGCGAAAGCTTATTACTGAAATGCTTAGGGTAGATCGAATATGGACATTCATGAGGGAGTAGGTGGGCCGCGGGCATGGAATCCGAGATAATAGGATTGTAGCGAACAGAACTGATTAAGAGGATCAAGACGCAGAACATGATGGCGCGATCATACCAGCACTAATGCACCTGATCCCATCGTAACTCCGCGCTACGTGTTTCGCGAGAGTAAGACAGATGGGTGACCTCCTCGAAGTCCTCGTTGCACTCTTTGGTCAGTTACGAGTACCATTCCCGCTACATCATTATCCTAACGGCTCGCCCTTCCCATCGCCATCTACGCGAGGCGATCGTCATCCGGTGCATCCGATCGCAAGATACGCCGCCGAATCATGCCCGAGATTTCTCCCCGCTTTTCTTCGCGACATAAGATCCCATCGCGAAGGACGACGCTAAACGGCAAGCTTTTCGACAATCGAGGCGAGTTAAGGGCGAAATGCCAGGGGGATCGACGAGGGCATGATTCACAGGGAAAGAGCGGGCCGTAGGCATGGAACGAGATAATCTGGAACAGAAAGAACGTAAACTGGTGATTTAAGAGTGACCGCGACGCAGAACATGATTTTCGGCAGCATCATACTAAAGACTAACGCACCTGATCCCATCGAATCAGAGGTTGTTACTGGCGAGAGTACTAGGATGGGCGATTCCTATCCGTGGTTTCAGACTCCTTTGGTCAGCATTTAGTACTATTCCTGGCCATACTTGTCATCCCAATGGGTTCGCCTCTATCGCCATCTACAAGCGTATGATCGCCGACCGAAACATCCGATCGTAAGATACGGGCCGCCAAATTTCCGCTGGTTCGGGAGATTTCTCCCGCTTTTCTCGCGATACTAAGATCCCATCGCTTAAGGACGATCGCTAAATCCAAGTAGTTTTTCGACAATCGAGCGAAAGTTATGGGCGAACGCTAGGTAAAGATCGACGAGGGCATGATTCATGAGGGAGCAGGGGCCGCGGGCATGGAACGGAGATAATCTGATTGTGAAGCAACGTAAACTGCGGATTTAAGAGGATCGCGACGCTAGAACATGATGGGTGCGATCATACCAAAGACTATCGCGACCGATCCCATCAAACTCCAGCTTGCCGTGCTTAGCGAGAGCAAGATTCAGACGGTGACCTCCTCGAAGTCCTCGTGGTCGCACCCTTTGGGTCAAGCATTTAGCGTACTATTCCGCTCGCACTTGTCATCCCACCGGCCATTCCCATCGCCATCGGCCACAAGAAGATGATCGCCGATCCGAGCATCCGATCGCAAGATACGGCCAGCCGGTAAATCGCTACCGAGATTTCTCCCCGCTTCAGCGACACGCGAAGATCCCATCGCTTAAGGACGATCGGGCGAAACGGCAGTTTTTTGACAATCCAGCGGTTATGGGCGAAATGGCCAGGGGGATCACCAGGGCATGATTCATGAGGAGTAAATGTGGCATAACGGGAGATAATCTGGATTGCAAATGAACAATCCAAGTGATTTAAGAGAGGATCACACAAGCAGAACATGATGAGCGATCATACCAAAGACTAATGCACCTGATCCCATCGTAACTCCGCAGCTTAAGCGCGCTGGGCGAGTAGCAACAGGATGGGTGACCTCCCGGAAGTCCCCGGTCGCACCCCCGTCAAGCATGAGTACTATCTCTATTCGCCACTTGTCATCCCAAGAATGGGTTCTACTTCTTCCCACGCCATCTACGTTGCGCGATCGCCGATCCGAGCATCCGATCGCAAGATACGGCCGGGAATCGCTGGTCTACGCCCCGCTTCGCGACATGGAAGATCCCATCGCGCATGACGATCGGCGGAAACGGGCAAGCTTTTTTTGACAATCGAGGCGAGTTAGGGCTGAATGCTTAGGATCGGATGAGGGCATGATTCATGAGGGAGTAGGTGGGCCGTGGGGTATGGAACGGGAGATAATCGGATTGTAGCCAATGTAAACGGATTTAAGAGGACGCGACAAAGGCGAACATGACGGGCGCGATCATACCGAAGATCTAATGCACCGGATCCCATCGTAACTCCGCAGCTTGCCGCGGTTTCGGGCGCAGGAGTAAAGATCAGGATGGTGACTTCGGGAAGTCCTCGTGTTGCACCCCTCTTTTTGGCTGTTACGAGAACTATTCCGAGCTTGCCACTTGTCATCCCAATGGGTTCGGCCCTTCCCATCGCCATCGGCCGCGTGGCGATCGGGCCGAACCGAAAGCATCCGACGCAAGATACGGCCGTCAAATCGCCTGGATTTCTCCCGCTGCGGCTACAAGATCCCATCGCTTAAGGCGACGATCGGCTAAACGGCAAGCTTTTCGACAATCGAGGCGAAAGTTACGGGCGTGGAAATGCTTAGGATCGAATGGCGCATGATTCATGAGGAGCAGGGCCGGGCATGGAACCGAGATAATCGGATCAGAAATAATTTAAACTGGTGGATTTAAGAGGATCGCGACGCAGAACATGACGGGCGCTGATCATACCAAAGACTAATGCACCGATCCCATCGTAACCCAGAGTTAAGCCGCGGTTCGGGCGAGATAAGATTGTGATGGTGACCTCCGGGAAGTCCTCGTTGCACCCTCAATAAGCATGAGTACTATTCCGGCCACACTTGTCATCCTGGGCGGGTTCTACTTCTTCCCATCGCCATCGGGCGCAGTGGCGATCGCCGATCCGAGCATCCGATCGCAAGATACGGCCGCCGAATCGCTGCTGGCCCGAGATTTCTCCCCCCGCTTTCTCGCGACATGGAAGATCCTATCGCGGCGACGACGGCGAAACGCAAGCTTGACGATCGTATACAAAGTTGCGGGCGAAATGCTAGGGATCGACGAGGCACATGATTCATGAGGGAGTAAAAAATGGGCATGGAACTGAGATAATGGGGATTGTAGCGAATGTAAATCTGCGGATTTAAGATCAAACTCCATCGCCATCGGCGCAGGCGATCGCCGAACTGGAAAGCATCCGGGACGCAAGATACGGCCGCCGAATCGCTGGCCCGAGATTTCTCCCGCTCGCTACGGAAGCATCCCATCGCTTAAGGACGACGCGAAACGGCAAGCTTTTCGACGATCGAGGCTAGTTACGCGGAAATGCTTAGGATCACAGGGCATGATCTGGCGAGGGAGGTGGGCCGTGGGGGCATGGAACTGAGATAATCGGATTGTAGCGAATTAAACGCGTGATTTAAGAGGACCGCGACGCAGAACATGAGATGGTGCGATCACTCAAAGACTAATGCACCGGATCCCATCGTAACTCCGCAGCTTAAGCTATGCTTCTGGGCGAGTAAGACTTAGGATGGGTGACTTCCCAGTGAAGTCCCCGAGCCACCCTTTGGCCGTTACGGTACTATTCCGGCCGCCACTTGTCATCCCAATGGGTTCGCCTTCCCATCGCTATCTACAGTGGCGATCGCCGATCCGAGCATCCGATCGCAAGATACGGCCGCCGAACAAGGCTCTTGGGATTCTCCCCGTCACATATGGAAGATCCCATCGCGAAGGACGATCGGGCGGCAACGATGTTTTTTGACAATCGAGGCGCGAAAGTTACACTAAACGCTTTAGCAGGGGGATCATCGGTGGCATGATTCATGAGGGAGGTGGTGGGCCGCGCAAGTACTGAACTTGAGACACCTGATTGTAGCCAACGTAAACGGTGGATTTAAGAGGACCGCGACGCAGAACATGTCAGGCGATCATACCAAAGACTACGCACCGATCCCATCGTAACCTCGCTAGCAAGTCGTGCTTCGCGAGTAAGACTAGGATGGGTGATCTCCCGGGAAGTCCTCGTGTCAGACTCCACTTTGGTCAAGCATGAGTACTATTCCGGCTTGCCACTTGTCATCCCAATGGGTTCGGCCCTTCCCATCGCCATCTACGTGCGCGATCGCCGATCCGAGCATCCCATCGCAAGATACGGCCACAAACAAGGCCTGAGATTTCTCCCGCTGCGATATGAAGATCCCATCGCTTAAGGACGATCGACTTAAAACTAGCAAGCTTTTCGACAATCGAGGCGAAAGTTACGGGCTTAAAATGCTTGTGTGGGGATCGACTAGCATGATTCATGAGGGAGTAGGTGGGCCGTGGGCATGGAACTGAGATAATCTGATTGTAGCACCGCAACTGGATTTAAGAGGACTATGACGCAGGAACATGATGGGTGCGATCATACCAAAGACCACGCACCGATCCCATCGTAACCCGCAGCTAAGCCGTGATCGGGCTCGAAAGTAAGACGGTGACGGGTGACTCCTCCCCGGGAAGTCCTCGTGCCGCACCCCTTCGGGTCGCTACGAGTACTATTCCTAGCCAGCACCCTGTCATCCCAATGGGCCCGCCCTTCCCATCGCCATCGCGAAAGCATCGCCGATCCGAGCATCCATTCGCAAGATACGCCGCCGAAACGCTGCCTTAGATTTCTCCCGTCGGCGACATGGAAGATCCCATCGTTTAAGGACGATCGGCGGCAACGACAAGCTTTTTGGACAATCGAGGCGAAAGTTATGGGCGGAAATGCTTAGTGGGGTCTGGACGAGGGCATGATTCATGAGGAGTAGTGGGCCGTGCGCAGCATGGAACGGAGATAATCTGGACAGAGCGAACGTAAACGGCGTGGATTTAAGAGGATCGCGACGCAGAACATGACGGTGCCATCATACCAAAGACTAATGCACCGATCCCATCGTAACCTCAGCTTAAGCATGCTTCGGGCGAGTATCAGACGGGTGACCTCGAAGTCCTCGTGTCGCACTTTTGGGCCGCATTTAGTACTATTCCCGCTTGCCACTTGTCATCCCACGGGTTCTACTTTCCCATCGCATCTACAGAGGGATGCATCGTCGATCCGAGCATCACCGCAAGATACCGGGCCGCCGAAATCGCTGGCCGTGATTTCTCCCGCTCGCGATACGGAAGATCCCATCGCTTAAGGACGCATCGGCGAACGGCAAGCTTTTCGACGCATCGAGGCGAAAGTTACGCGAAATGCTATGTGTGGATCGACGAGGCATGATTCATGAGGGAGTAGGTGGGCCGCAAGGCGGAACGGGAGATAACTTGATTATAAATGGAATTAAACTGGTGGATTTAAGAGGATCAGCGACGCAGAACATGATGGTGCGACCATACCAAAGACTAATGCACCGATCCCACGAACTCCGCAGCTTAAGCGCGTTTCGGGCGAGAGTAGTAATTGTACGGTGACCTTCGAAGTCCTCGTGGCCGCACTCCTCTCTGTCGCATGGTACTATTCCGTCACACTTGTCATCCCAACGGGTTCCCGCTCTTCCCATCGCCACTCCGGGCCAAGCAGGCGACCGCCGACCGAAAGCATCCGATCGCAAGATACGGCCGTCGAAATCGCTGCCTTAGATTTCTCTCTCAAGCCGCGACATGGAAGATCCCATCGCTAAGGACGATCGCTAAACGGCAAGCTGACAATCGAGGCGAAAGTTATGGGCGAAATGCTCTGGGTGGGGATCGACGAGGCATGATCCATGAGGGAGTAGGTGGGCCGTGGGGCATGGAACTGAGATAATCGGATCAGAGCGTAAATCGTAAACTGGATTTAAGATGACTGCGACGCAGAACACGACTGGGTGCGACATACCAGCAGCCACGCACCGATCCCATCGCACTCCGCAGCTTAAGCGTGTCACGAGTAAGACTAGGATGGGTGACCTCCGAAGTCCTCGGTCGCACCCTCTTTGCTGTTACGAGTAATTATTCCCGCTTGCCACTATTATCCCAATGGGTTCGCCTCTTCCCATCGCCATCTGGGCCAGCAGGCGATCGTCGATCCGGTGCATCCATCGCAGCGATACGGCCGTCAAATCGCCATTGCCCGAGATTTCTCCCCGTTTTCTGCGACATGGAAGATCCCATCGTTTAAGGACGATCGGCGGAAACGGCAAGCTTTTTGGACGATCGAGGCGAAAGTTATGGGCGGAAATGCTTAGGGGGATCGACGAGGGCATGATTCATGAGGGAGTAGGTGGGCCGTGGGGCATGGAACGGGAGATAATCTGACAGAAGTAACGTAACTGCGGATTTAAGAGGATCAGCGACGCAGAACATGATGGTGCGATCATACGCCATCAATGCACCGGATCCCATCGTAACTCCGCAGCTTAAGCGTGCTTCGGGCGAGAAGTACTGTGGACGTGACCTGTGAAGTCCGTAGATTGCACTCCTCTTTGGCCGCTACGAAGTACTATTCGCCGCCACTTGTCATCCCAATGGGTTCGGCCCTTCCCATCGCCATCGGCGCAGGGCGATCGTCGATCCGAGCATCCGATCGCAAGATACGGGCCGTCGAAATCGCGCGTCTGAGATTTCTCCCCGTTTTCTGCGACATGGAAGATCCCATCGTTTAAGGACGATCATAAGAACGATGCTTTTGGACAATCGAGGCGAAAGTTACGGGCGGAAATGCTTGGGTGGTGTGACGACGAGGGCATGATTCATGAGGGAGTAAAAATGCGGGGGCATGGAACGAGATAACTCCGATCAGAGCGAACGTAAAATCCAGGATTTAAGAGGACTCCGCGACGCAGAACATGTTTGCGCGATCATACCAGCACTAATGCACCTGATCCCATCGTAATTCGCAGCTTGCCGTGCCGTAATGGCAGCAGCACTGTGGACGGGCGACTCCGAAGTCCTCGTGTTGCACCTCCACTTTTCGGTCGCTACGAAGATTATCTCTACCGCACTTGTCATCCCACGGGTTCGGCTTCTTCCCATCGCGATCGGCCGGCAGTGGCGACCGCCGACCGGCATCCGATCGCAAGATACTCGAAATCGCGCTGGCTCAGATTTCTCCTCGCGGCGACATGGAAGATCCCATCAAGCATGACGATCACCTGAACCCGCAGTTTTTTTGGACAATCGAGGCGAAAGTTACGGGCTAAAATGCTTGCGGATCGACGAGGGCATGATTCATGAGGAGTAGCGGTCGTGGGGCAGCAACGAGGGCACCTGATCAGAGCGTAATTTAACTGGATTTAAGCAGACCGCGACGCAGAATACGATTTTCGGCATGATCATACCAAAGACTAATGCACCGGATCCCACCGAACCTCGCAGCGGTTGATCGGGCTCGGCAAGATCAGGACGGGCGACTCGGGAAGTCCCCCCGTGGCCGCGACCCCTCTTGGCCGTTACGAGTACTATTCCGCTTGCCACTCTGTCATCCTTATCGGGTTCGCCTTCCCATCGCCATCAGCAGGCGACCGCCGATCCGGAAAGAACCGATCGCAAGATACCCGGGCCAATAAATCGCTGGCCTTAGATTTCTCCGCTTTTCTCGCGACATAAAGATCCTTATCATAAGGACGACGGCGGCAACGACAAGCTTCGACAATCGAGGCGAAAGTTGCCGCTGAAATGCTTAGGGGGGTTCGACTTATGCATGATTCATGAGGAGAAAAGGGCCGTGGGGCATGGGAACGGAGATAATCTGGATCAGAAATGAATGTAAAACTGATTTAAGAGGATCAGCGAATGCCAGAACATGACGGGTGCGATCATAATAAAGATTCACGCACCGATCCCATCGAACTCCGCAGCTTAAGAGCATGCTTCGGGCGAGAGATTGCGGATTGCGACCTCCTCGCCCTCGCGCCAGACCCTCTTTCGTCGTTACGAGTACTATTCCCATTGCCACTTGTCATCCCAATGGGTTCGGCCTCTTCCCATCGCCATCTACAAGCAGGGCGACCGCCGATCCGACGCATCCGACGCAAGATACGGCCAAATCGCTACACCGAGATTTCTCCCGCTCGCGACATGGAAGATCCCATCGTTTAAGGACGATCGGCGGAAACGGCAAGCTTTTTGGACGATCGAGGCGAAAGTTATGGGCGGAAATGCTTAGGGGGGGGGATCGACGAGGGCATGATTCATGAGGGAGTAGGTGGGCCGTGGGGCATGGAACGGAGATAATCTAATAGCAGCGAACGTAAACGCGGATCAAGAGGACCGCGACGCGAATACGGCACGCGACCATCACTAATGCACCGGATCCCATCACTCCGCAGCTTAAGCGTGCTTCATGAGTAGTACGTGATGGGTGACCTCGGGAAGTCCTCGTGCTGCACCTCTTTCGGGTCGCTACGGTACTATTCCCGCCACTGTCATCCCAATGGGTTCTCTAGCTTCTTCCCATCGCCATCTACGCAGGCGATCGCCGATCCGAAAGCATCCGATCGCAAGATACGGCCAACAAATCGCTAGCCTTAGATTTCTCCGCCATGATGACGGCAAGATCCGCATCGCTTAGCCGACGACGGCTTAAACTACAAAGCTTTTTTGACAATCGAGGCGAAAAGTTACGGGCGGAAATGCTTCAGGGGATCGACGAGGCATGATTCACAGGGAGCAGGTGGGCCGGGGCATGGAACTAGAGATAATCTATCAGAAATAATGTAAAACCCAGGATTTAAGAGGATCGCGACAAGCAGAAATACGATTGGTGCGATCATACCACAAAGACTAATGCACCTGATCCCACTCGTAACCCGCAGCTTAAGCGTGTTTCGCGAGTAAGACTAGGGATGGGTGACCTCCGAAGTCCTCGTGTTGCACCCTCTTTCGTCAAGCATGAGTACTATTCCGGGCCACACTCATCATCCCAACTGCTCGCTTCTTCCCATCGCTATCGGCCACAGGCGATCGCCGATCCGAGCATCCGATCGCAAGATACGCCGTCAAATCGCTGCCCGAGATTTCTCCCTGCCGCGACATGGAAGATCCTATCGCTTAAGGACGATCGCGAACCCGCAGTTTTTCGACGATCGGCGAAAGTTAAGCAAATGCCAGGGATCTGATTTGGCGCATGATTCACAGGGAGTAGGTGGGCCGGGGCATGGAACTGAGAGACACCTGATTGTAGCAATGTGTAAACGGGTGGATTTAAGAGGATCGCGACGCAGAACATGATGGGTGCGACTACACAAAGACTAATGCACCGATCCCACGAACTCCGCAGCTAAGCGTGCCTGGGCGAGTAGTACTAGACGTGGTGATCTCCTAGAAGTCCTCGGGACGCACCCTCTTTCGGGTCAGTTACGAGTACTATTCCGGCTTGCCACTTGTCATCCCACTAGGTTCGGCCCTTCCCATCGCCATCTACAAGCAGGCGATCGCCGATCCGAGCATCCGATCGCAGCAAGATACGGCCGCCGAAATCGCTAGCTGGCCCGAGATTTCTCCCCGCTTCTCGCGATATGGAAGATCCTATCGCTTATGACGACGGCTGCAACGATGCTTTTTGGACAATCGAGGCAGTTATGGGCTGAAACGCTTAGGTGGGGACTGACGAGGGCATGATTCATGAGGGAGTAGGGCCATGGGCATGGAACTGAGATAACTCCATCAGAGCTAATGCAAACGGTGGATTTAAGAGGATCGCGACGCAGAACATGTTTGCGCGATCATACCAAAGACTAATGCACCTGATCCCATCGAACCCGCAGCTTAAGCGTGCCACGGAGTAGTACTAGGACGTGGTGACCTCCGGTGCCCTCGTGTTGCACTCCACTTTGGGTCGCTAATAGTACCATTCCGGGCCACTTGTCATCCCACCAAGCGCTTCCATCGCCATCTGGGCTACAGGCGATCGCCGATCCGAGTATCCGACGCAGCATACGGCCGCCGAAATCAAGGTTCGAGATTTCCCCGTCATGCATTACGAAGATCCCATCGCTTAAGGACGACGCTTAAACGCAAGCTTTTTTTGACGAACAGGCGAAAGGCGTATCCAAATGCTATAAAGTGGCATGATTCATGAGGGAGTAGGTGGGTCAGCATGGAACTGAGATAATCTGATTATAGCGTAACGTAACTGCGGATTTAAGAGGATCAGCGACGCTAGAACATGATGGTGCGATCATACCAAAGACTAATGCACCGGACGCATCGTAACTCCGCAGCTTGCCAGTTCATGAGAGTAAGATTTCAGGATGGGTGACTGGAAGTCCTCGCGGTTGCACTCTCTGGGTCGCTACAGTACTCATTCCGCCGCTCACTTGTCATCCCAATGGGTTTCGCTTCTTCCCATCGCCATCGGCGCCGGGCGATCGTCGATCCGAGCATCCGATCGCAAGATACCGGCCGTCGAAATCGCGCGGCTCTAGATTTCTCCATGATATGGAAGATCCTATCGCTTAAGGACGACGCATGGAAACTAGCAGCCTTTTGACAATCGAGGCGAAAAGGTGGGCGAAATGCCTGGGGGATCGACGAGGCGATTCATGAGGGGAGCAGTGGGCCGTGGGGCATGGAACGGGAGATAATCGGATTGTAGCGAACAGAAACGGTGGATTTAAGAGGACTGCGACGCAGGAACATGATGGGTGCGATCATACCAGCACTAATGCACCGGATCCCATCAGAACTCCGCAGTTAAGCTGCGTTCGGGGCTATAGTACTTTAGACGGGTGACCTTCGAAGTCCTCGTCAGACCCCTTGGGTCAAGCATTTGTGCACGCCCGGCCGCTTACTCTGCCACATCCCAATGGGTTCGCTTCTTCCCATCGCCATCGGCCAAGAGCGATCGCCGATCCGGCATCCGATCGCAAGATACGGCCGTCAAAATCGCTACCGGCTCCGAGATTTCTCCCCGCTTCTCGCGACATGGAAGATCCCATCGCTAGCGACGATCATTTAAAACGGCAGTTCTTTTTGGACGATCGAGGCGAAAGTTATGGGCGGAAATGCTTAGGGGGATCGACGAAAGATCTACGAGGGGATAGGAAAATGGGCATGGAACCCGGGAGATAATCTGATTGTACGAACGTAAACTGCGTGGATTTAAGAGGACTGCGACGCAGAAACATGATGGGTGCGATCATACCAGCACTAATGCACCGGATCCCATCGAACTCCGCAGCTTGCCGCAGGTTACGGAGTGAGTACTGTGACGGTGACCCCAGAAAGCCCCTCGCATTGCACCCTCTTTTTACCGTTAATAGCATTTCCATTCCTGGGCCACACTTGTCATCCCAATTGGTTCGCCTTCCCATCGCCATCTACAAGAGTGCGACCGCCGATCCGCATCCGACGCAAGATACGGCCGCTTAATCACGCCAGATTTCTCCCCGTTTCGCGACACATGGAAGATCCATCGCTAAGGACGATCGCAACGATGCTTTTGGCCACCGAGGCGAAAGTTATGGGTCCGAAATGCCAGGGGGACGACGGCGTACGATTCATGAGTGAGCAGGGGCCGTGGGGCATGGAACCAGGAGATAATCTGGATTGGTAAATGGAACGTAAACTGGTGATTTAAGAGGACCCGCGACTACAGAACATGTCAGCATCATACCAAGACTCACGCACCCATCCCATCACTCCGCAGCTTAAGCGTGTCACGAGAGTGGGATTTTAGACGCACACCTCCGGAAGTCCTCGTGGTTTACCCACTTTTCGTCAGCATGAGTACTATTCCTGGGCTTGCCACTTGTCATCCCATCGGGTTCGGATTCTTCCATCGCCATCTACGCATGACCGTCGATCCGAGCATCCGATCGCAAGATACGGGCCGTCGAAATCGCTCGTTTGAGATTTCTCCCGGTTTTCTGCGACATGGAAGATCCCATCGCTTAAGGACATCGACTAAACTAAGCAGTTTTTCGACAATCGAGGCGTAAAGTTACGGGCGAATGCTTAGGTGGGGATCATTCCAGGGCATGATTCACGAGGGAGTAGGTGGGCCAGTGGGGCATGGAACTAGAGATAATCTACAGCATCGTAACGGTGATTTGGCAGGATCGCGACGCAGAACATGACGTGGTGCGATCATACCAAAGACTAATGCACCGGATCCCATCGAACTCCGCAGCTTAAGCGTGATCGGGCCTGGAAAGAAGATTTCCAGGATGGGTGACCTTCCGAAGTCCTCGTATCGTGACCCCTCTGGGTCGTTACGAGTACTATTCCGGCCGGGCTTAATTTGTCATCCAATGGGTTCCGCCCTTCCCATCGCCTATCAGCAGGCGACCGCCGATCCGAGCATCCGACGCAAGATACGGGCCAGCCGGTAAATCGCGCCTTAGATTTCTCCCGCTTTCGCGACATGGAAGATCCGATCGCTTAAGGACGACGCGGCAACGCATGCTTTTCGACAATCGAGGCGAGTTATGGGCGGAAATGCTTAGGGTTCGACGAGGGCATGATTCATGAGGGAGTAGGTGGGCCATGGAACGGGAGATAATCTGGACAGAAATAACAACAAACTGTGATTTAAGAGGATCGCGACGCGAATATGATGGTGCGACCATACCAGCATTCACGCACCGATCCACCGTAACTCCGCAGCTACATGCTCGGGCGAAAGAAGACAGATGGTGACTTCGAAGTCCTCGTGTCGCGACCCTCTGGGTCGCATGGTACCTATTCCGCTGCCAATTGTCATCCACGGGTTCGCCTCCCATCGCCATCGGCCAAGAGGCGATCACGATCCGAGCATCCGACGCAAAGATACGGCCGCCGAATCGCTACTTCAGATTTCTCCTCGCTTTTCCGCTGGCATGAAGATCCGATCGCGAAGGACGACGGCTTAAACGCGCGCAGTTTTTGAACATCGAGGCGAAAGTTATGGGCGGAAATGCTTAGTGGGTGGGGGGATCGACGAGGGCATGATTCATGAGGGAGTAGGGGGGCCGTGGGGCATGGAACTGAGATAATCTGATTATAGCGAATGTAGAACCCAGGATTTAAGAGGATCATGACGTAGAACATGATGGGTGCGATCATACCAAAGACTAATGCACTGATCCCATCGTAACTCCGCAGCGAGCGTGCTTCGGGCGAGAGAAAGAAGACTAGGATGGGCGACCTCAGTCCTCGGTCGCACTCTCGGGTCAAGCATTTAGCAGTACTATTCCGCCGCTAATTTGTCATCCCAATGGGTTCGGCCTTCCCGATCGCCATCGCCAGGCGATCGCCGATCCGGCATCTGATCGCAAAGATACTACCAATGAAATCGCCTTAGATTTCTCCTGCTTTTCATGGAGAGCAAAGATCCTGATCGCTAAGGACGATCTACGGAACTGAAGCTTTTTGACAATCGAGGCAAAGCAGGGCGGAAATGCTTGGGTGGGGGATCGACGAGGCATGATTCATGAGGGAGTAGTGGGCCGCAAGATGGAACTGAGATAACTACTGTGTTAATTAAAACGGTGGATTTCAAGAGGATCAGCGAATGCAGAACATGATGGGTGCGATCATACTAAAGATCTAATGCACCTGATCCCATCGTAACCCGCAGCTTAAGCGTGCTTCGCGAGTAGTACTAGGATGTGGGCGACCCTGGCTCCCGCCATCCTCTTTTCGCTGTTACGAAAATTATTCCCGCTTGCCACTGTCATCCTGGCCGGGTTCGCCCTTCCCATCGCCATCGCCAGGCGATCACGATCCGAAAGCATCCGACGCAAGATACGGGCCTCGTCAAACGCGCGCCCAGATTTCCTGTCACATGGAAGATCTGGTCATAATTGATCGCTTAAACGGCAAGCTTTTTGGACGAATGAGGCAAAGTTATGGGCTGAAATGGCTTAGGGATCGAATGAGGGCATGATTCATGAGGGAGTAGGTGGGCCGTGGGGCATGGAACTGAGATAACTCCGATTGTAGCTACCAAACTGTGGATTTAAGAGGATCGCGACGCAGAACATGATGGGTGCTGATCATACCAAAGACTAATGCAATCGATCCAATTTAACCCGCAGCTTAAGCGCGTTCGGGCGAGCAAGTGACAGATGGTGACCCAGAAGTCCTCAGATTGCACCCTCTGGGCTGGTCAAGTTACGGCACGACCCTTGCCACTTGTCATCCCACGGGTTCGCCTTCCCATCGCCATCGGCCGCAGGCGATCGCCGATCCGGAAACATCCGACGCAAGATACGCCGCCGAACGCTGGCCCGAGATTTCTCCCCGCTTTTCTCTCGCGATACTTGGAAGATCCCATCGCGAAGGACGACGCACGGCGAACGATGCTTTTGACACCAGAGGCGAAGTTATGGGCTAAAACGTTATAAAAATTACCAGGGCATGATTCAATGGTGGAGAAAATGTGGGGCATGGAACTAGAGATAATCGATCAGAGCGAATGCAACGTGGATTTAAGAGGATCATGACGCAGTGAACATGTCGCGCGACCATACAGCACTCCACGCACCGGATCCCATCGAACTCGGGAAGTAAGTCGCGCGAGAGTGTACCAGACGCGACCTCCCCGGGAAGTCCTCGTGGTTGTACTCCACTTTTTATCGTTAATAGTACTATTCCGGCCACACTTGTCATCCCAATGGGTTCGCCCTTCCCATCGCCATCGGCCAAGCAGGGCGATCGCCGATCCGAGCATCCGACGCAAGATACGCCACAAACGTCAGATTTCTTCTGCTTGGCGACATGGAAGATCCTATCATGCAGACGACGGCGGAATCTATAGTTTTTTCGACAATCGAGGGGTGTTATGCGCTGAATGTTGTGGGTGTGGATCGACGAGGCATGATTCATGAGGGAGCAGGGCCGCGGGCATGGAACGAGATAATCTGGATTGTAGCCAATGTAAACTGATCGGTGAGGATCGGCGACGTGAGGGAACATGATGGGTGCGATCATACCAGCACTAATGCACCGGATCCCATCAGAACTCCGCAGCTTGCGTGATCGGGCTCGAGCAAGACTAGACGTGGTGACCCCGGGAAGTCCTCTGCGGCTCGCACCCCTCTCTTTTCGGGTCGTTACGCAGTACTATTCGGCCACACTGGTCATCCCAATGGGCTCTACCTTCCCATCGCCACCGGCCAAGCAGTGGCTACCGCCGATCCGAGCATCCGATCAAGATATTTCCGCCAGCCGAATCGCGCTGCCTTAGATTTCTCCCCGCTCGCGATACGGAAGATCCCATCGCTTAAGGACGATCGCGCGAACTACAAGCTTTTTCGACAATCGAACGAAAGTTATGGGCTAAATGCTTGGGGTTCGACGAAAGTACGATTCATGAGGGAGAGTCGCGGGGCATGGAACCGAGATAATCTGATTGTAGCTAACGTAAACTGGATTAAGAGGATCACACGCAGAACATGACGGGTGCGATCATATCAAAGACTAATGCACCGGATCCCATCGTAACTCCGCAGCTAAGCATGCTCGGGCGAGAAGATTTAGGATGGTGACTTTCCGGGAAGTCCTCGTGGTCGCACCCTCTGCTGTTACGGTACTATTCCGCCACACTTGTCATCCTAATGGGTTCGGGCTTCTTCCCATCGCCATCGGCCAAGCAGGCGACGTCATCCGAGCATCCGACGCAAAGATACGCCGCCGGGAATCGCGCTGGGCCTCGAGACCCTCTGTCTCCCGTCTCGCGACATGGAAGATCCTATCGCTTAAGGACGACGGCGAAACGGCAAGCTGGACGATCGAGGCGAAAGCAGGGCGGAAATGCTTAGGGATCGACGAGGGCATGATTCATGAGGAGAGGTGGGCCGTGGGGCATGGAACGGGAGATAATCTGATTATAGCGACCGTAAACGGTGGATTTAAGAGGATCGCGACAAGAAAGAACATGATGGGTGCGACCATACCAAAGACTAATGCACCGGATCCCATCGCACTGCAGCTAAGCCGCGCCATGAGAGAGTGCACTAGGGACGGGTGACCTCGGGAAGTCCCCGCGGTTGCACTCTCTGGGTCGCTACGAGTACTATTCCCATTGCCACTTGTCATCCCACCGCTCGCTTCCCATCGCCATCGGCGCAGGGCGATCGTCGATCCGAGCATCCGATCGCAAGATACGGGCCGTCGAAATCGCGCGTCTGAGATTTCTCCCCGTTTTCTGCGACATGGAAGATCCCATCGTTTAAGGACGATCGGCGGAAACGGCAAGCTTTTTGGACGATCGAGGCGAAAGTTATGGGCGGAAATGCTCGTGGGATCACGAGGGCATGATTCATGAGGGAGTAGGGGCCAGGGCATGGAATCCAGATAACGGACAGCTAATGTAAACGGATTTAAGAGGACTGCGACGCAGGAACATGATGGGTGCGATCATACCAGCACTAATGCACCGGATCCCATCAGAACTCCGCAGTTAAGCGTGCTTGGGCGAGAGTAGTACTAGATGGGTGACCTTCCCGAAGTCCTCGTGGTCAGACCCCTTACGTTAATGCAGTACTATTCCTGGGCTTCGCTTAATTGGCCATCCCAAATGGGTTCGCTCCTTCCACGCTTAACGGGCTGCAGGTGGCGATCGCCGATCCGAAAGATCCGACGCAAGATACCTAATTCGCCGAATCGCGCCCGAGATTTCTCCCGCTTCGCGACATGGAAGATCCCATCGTTTAAGGACGATCGGCGGAAACAAGTTTTTTGGACGACGAGGCGAAAGTTATAGCGGAAATGCTAGGATCGACGAGGGCATGATTCATGAGGGAGTAGGGGCCGCGTGGCATGGAATCCGAGATAATCTGATCAGAGCCGAATGTAAAACTGGATTTGGGCGAGGATCGCGACGAATGATGGTGCGATCATACCAAGACTACGCACCGGATCCCATCGTAACTCCTCGTGAAGTAAGTCAGCTACTACGGAAGAGGCATTCAGATGGTGACTCGGAAGTCCTCGTGGCCGCACCCCCGCCAGCATAGTACTATTCCGCTTGCCACTTGTCATCCCAATGGGTTCGCTCCTTCCACGCCGCATCGGCTACAGGGCGACCGCCGATCCGGCATCCGATCGCAGATACGGGCCGCCGAATCAGCCCGAGATTTCTCCCCGCTTTCATGACATGGAAGATCCTATCGCTTAAGGACGACGCATGGAAACGGCAGTTTTTCGACAATCGAGGCGAAGTTATGGGCGGAAATGCTTAGTGGATCGACGAGGGTACGATTCATGAGGGAGTAGGTGGGCCGCGGGGGCATGGAACGAAGGAGATAATCTGATTGTAGCGCACGTAAATCCTGCGGATTTATGACAAGGACGCAGAATACGATGCGGTGCGATTATACTAAAGACGACGTAATTTGATCCCATCAAAATTCGCAGCTTAAGCGTGCTTCATGAGTAGTACTAGGATGGTGACCTCCGAAGTCCTCGTTGCACCCCCGTCGTTATTTATACTATTCCCGGCCACTATTATCCTAATGGTCACTTCCCATCGCCATCGGGCGCAGGCGATCGCCGACTGAAAGCATCCGATCGCGCAAGATACGAAGCCACAACGGCTGGCCTCAGATTTCTCCCGCTTTCACATGGAAGATCCCATCGCGGACGACGCACGGAACGGCAAGCTTTTATCGCATCGAGAGAAAGTTATGGGCGGAAATGCTTAGGGGGGGATCGACGAGGGCATGATTCATGAGGGAGAGGGCCGCGTGGGTATGAACTTGAGATAATCTGGATTGTAGAAGCAACGTAAACTGTGGATTTAAGAGGACTCCGCTGACGCAGAACATGATGTGTGCGATCATACCAAAGACTACGCACCGGACGCATCGAACTCGCAGCTAAGCGCGCTGCTGTAGTAGCATTAGATTCGTTACCTCAGTCTCGTTGCACCCTTTCGCTGTTACGAAATATTTATTCCGGCCGCAATTTGTCATCCAGCCGGGTTCGGGCTCTTCCGACGCTTATCGGCGCAGTGGCGATCGCCGATCCCAGCATCCGATCGCAGAAGATACGGGCCAGCCGAACAAGGCCCGAGATTTCTCCCCGCTTTTCGCGACTGAAGATCCTATCGCTTAAGGACGACGCGAAACGCGCAAGCTTTTCGACATCGAGGCGCAGTTACGGGCGCGAAATGCTGCAGGATCGACGAGGCATGATTCATGAGGAGTGTGTGGGCCGCGGGCATGGAACGGAGATAATCGGATTGTAGCGAATGTAAACGGTGGATTTAAGAGGATCACGACGCAGAACACGACAGCCGATCATACCAAAGACTAACACGCACGATCCCATCGTAACTCCGCAGCTACGTAAGCCAGCGAGTAGTACTAGGATGGGTGACCTCCTGGGAAGTCCTCGTGTTGCACTCCTCTTTTTGGCTGTTACGAGTACTATTCCGGCTTGCCACTTGTCATCCCAATGGGTTCGGCCCTTCCCATCGCCATCGGCGCAGGGCGATCGTCGATCCGAGCATCCGATCGCATACGGGCTGGGCTTAAATCGCAAGGCTTTAGATTTCTCCCGCTCGCGACACGCTAAGATCCCATCGCTTGGGCGACGATCGCTGAAATCCGCAAGCTTTTGACAATCGAGGCGAAAGTTACGGGCGGAAATGCTTAGGATCGACGAGGGCATGATTCATGAGGGAGTAGGTAATGGGGCAGAACTGAGATAATCGGATTGTAGCGACAGAACGTGGATTTAAGAGGATCGCGACAAGCAGAACACGACGAGCGATCATACCAAAGACTAATGCACCTGGATCCCATCGAACTCCGCAGCTTGCGGCCAAGAGTAAGACAGACGGGAGGACTTCGGGAAGTCCTCGTGTTGCACCCCCTTTTTGGTCGTTATTTAGTACTATTCTATTGCCACTTGTCATCCCATCGGCTCGCCCTTCCCATCGCCATCGGCCAGCAGGCTTATCGCCGATCCGAAAGCATCCGATCGCAAGATACCGCCGCCGAAATCGCTGCCCCGGTGATTTCTCCCGCTTTCGCGATACGGAAGATCCATCGCTTAAGGACGACGGCTTAAAACGGCAAGCTTTTTGACAATCGAGGCGAAAGTTACAGGGCGAAATGCTTAGGATCGACGAGGGCATGATTCATGAGGAGAGGCGGGCGTGGTAAGTGGAACGGGGAGATAATCGGATTGTAGCGAACATAAACGGTGGATTTAAGAGGATCGCGACGCAGAACACATAAGCGATCATACCAAAGACGACGCACCGGATCCCATCGTAACTCCGCAGCTTAAGCGCGCCGGCGAAAGAAGACTAGGATGGGTGACCTCCCGGGAAGTCCTCGTGTCGCACCCTCTTTGGTCAGCATGAACTATTCCTACCTACTTATCATCCCAATGGCTCTACTTCTTCCCATCGCTTTACGGCCAAGCAGGCGATCGTCGATCCGGAGCATCCGATCGCAAGATACGGCCGAATCAAGGCCCGAGATTTCTCCCGCTTCGCGCGACATGGAAGATCCCATCGCTTAAGGACGATCTACGAAACGGCAAGCTGGACGATCGTGAGGCGCAGTTATGGGCTAAATGTCGGGGGGGATCGACGAGCGCATGATTCATGAGGGAGTAGGTAGCCAGCGTGTTACTTTAGAATCTTATGATAATCTGACAGAATAATTAAAACTGTTGATTTAAGAGGATCAAGGACAGCAGAACATGACGTGGAAAAGGACCATACCAAAGACTAATGCACCTGATCCCATCAAACCCGTGAGTTGCCGTGCTCGGGCGAGAGAGTACCAGGGCGGGTGACCTCCGAAGTCCTCGTGTCGCACCCCTTTCGTCAAGCATTTAGCACATTCTGGGCCACTTGTCATCCTTTTTTTTTTTTTTTTTTAACGGGTTCGGCCTTCCCATCGCCATCTACAAGCAGGCTGATCGTCGATCCGAGCATCCGATCGCAAGATACGCCGCCGAACAAGGCTGGCTCGAGATTTCTCCCCCGCTTTCCGCGACATGGAAGATCCCATCGCTTATTGACGACGGCGTGAAACTGAAGCTGGACGATCGAGGCGAAAGTTATGGGCGGAAATGCTTAGGGGGGGGGATCGACGAGGGCATGATTCATGAGGGAGTAGGTGGGCCGTGGGGCATGGAACGGGAGATAATCGGATTGTAGCGAACAGAAACGGTGGATTTAAGAGGACTGCGACGCAGGAACATGATGGGTGCGATCATAACAAAGACTAATGCAATCGTGATCCCATCGTAACTCCGCAGCTTGTGTCAAAGGCTGGGCGAGTAGTACGGACGGGTGACCTCCGAAGTCCTCGTTGCACCCTCTTTTCGGGCCGTTACGAGTACTATTCCTACGCCACTGGTCATCCTAATGGGTTCGGCCTTCCCATCGCCATCGGCGCAGGCGACGTCATCCGGCATCCGATCGCAAGATACGGGCCGTCGAAATCGCGCGTCTGAGATTTCTCCCCGTTTTCTGCCACATGGAAGATCCCATCGTTTGAGGAAGAACGGCGGAAACGGCAAGGTTTTTGGACGGCCGAGGCGAAAGTTATGGGCGGAAACGCTTGGGGGATCGACGAGGGGATGATTCATGAGGGAGTAGTGGGCCGTGTGCTGGAACGGAGATAATCGGATTGTAGCGAACAGAAACGGTGGATTTAAGAGGATCGCGACGTTGGTGAACATGATAAAAGGACATACTAAAGACTAATGCACCGGATCCCACGTAACTCCGCAGCTTAAGCGTGCTCGGGGCGAGAAGTACTAGGATGGTGACCTTCCCGGGAAGTCCTCGTGGTTGCACTCCTCGGGTCAGCATTATACTATTCCCGCTGCCACTTGTCATCCCAATGGGTTCTGGCTTCTTCCTATCGCTATCGCGTTAGTGGCGATCGCCGATCCCGGCATCCGATCGCAAGATACGGCCGTCAAATCGCAAGGCCCGGAGATTTCTCCCCGCTTTTCTCTCGCGACATGGAAGATCCCATCGCTTAAGGACGATCATGGAAACGGCAAGCTTTTTGACAATCGAGGCGAAAGTTACGGCTGAAAACGCGCAGGTGGATCGACGTGGCATGATTCATGAGAAATGGGTACGGAACGATAATCGGATTGCAGCGAATGTAAAACTGGATTTAAGAGGACCGCGACGCAGAACATGATGGGTACCGCACAAAGACTAATGCACCTGGATCCCATCGACCGTAGTTGCTGCTGGGCGCAGAGTAGTACTAGACGGTGACTTTCCGAAGTCTCGTGTTGCACCCCTCTTTCGTCGTTACGGTACTATTCCCTACTCGCACTCGCTCATCCTGCAATGGTTTCACTTCCATCGCTATCGCGTTAGCATGATTGTCGATCCGAGACCGATCGCAGAAGATACGGCCAAATCGTCTCAGATTTCTCCTGCTTCGCGACATGGAAGATCCTATCGCTTAAGGACGATCGGCGAAACGGCAAGCTTTTTTTTGACAATCGAAGCGCAAAGTTGCGCTTTAAATGCTAGGGGATCGACGAGGGCATGATTCATGAGGGAGCAGGTGGGCCGGGGTATGGAACTGAGATAATCGGATTGTAGCGAATAAAACTGGTGGGATTTAAGAGGATCGCGACGCAGAAATCATGATGGCGATCATACCAAAGACTATCGCACCGGATCCCATCAAAACCCGCGCTTAAGCGTGCTCAGCGAGTAGTACTAGATGGGTGACTCCCGGGAAGTCCTCGTGTCGCACCCCTCTTTGGTCGTTAATGCAGTACTATTCCCGCTTGCCACTTGTCATCCCACCGGTTCGCCTTCGATCGCGCATCGGCCAAGAGGGCGACCGCCGATCCGAAAGCACTGATCGCGCAAGATACCGGGCCACAAATCGCAACGATTTCTCCCCGCTTTCGCGACATGGAAGATCCCATCGCTTAAGGACGACGGCTGGAAACGGCAAGCTTGACAATCGAGGCGAAAGGCAAGGAAATGCTTAGGATCACGCAGGGCATGATTCATGAGGGAGTAAAGGTGGGCCGCGGGGCATGGAACTAGGAGATAATCTGATTGTAGCGCAATGTAAACTGTGATTTAAGAGGATCGCGACGCAGAACATGACGGGCGCGATCATACTCAACATTTCACACCGGATCCCAACGTAACTCCGCAGCTAAGCCGCGGTTTCGCGAGTAAAGATTAGATGGGTGACTCGAAGTCCTCGTGTTGCACCACTCTTTTTGGCTGGTACTATTCCGGCTTGCCACTTGTCATCCCAATGGGTTCTACTTCTTCCCATCGCCATCGGGCGCAGGCGACCGTCATCCGAGCATCCGATCAAGAAGATACGGCCGCCGAACAAGGTTCTGAGATTTCTCCCGCCGGGCGATACGGAAGATCCCATCGTTTAAGGACGATCGGCGGAAACGGCAAGCTTTTTGGACAATCGAGGCGAAAGTTATGGGCGGAAATGCTTAGGGGGGGGGATCGACGAGGGCATGATTCATGAGGAGAAAGTGGCCAGCAGGGCATGGAACGGAGATAATCGATTGTAGCGAATGTAACTAAAAGATTTTGCAGGATCGCGAATGCCAGAACACGATGGCGGCGATCATACCAAGACTAATGCACCCGATCCCATCGAACTCAGCTTGCCGTGCTACGGTAGCAGTACCACGGCACTCGCAGTCCCCGTGTTGCACCCCTGGCCGCACAGGCTATTCCTGGCCACAATTTGTCATCCTAATGGGTTCGCCTTCCATCGCCATCGGCAAGCAGGCTACCGCCGATCCGAGCATCCGGGACGTGAAGATACGCGCCGAAATCGCGCGCCTGGTGACGCTCCCCGCTTTTCTCATGCGACATGAAGATCCCATCGCTTATTGACTGACGCGAAACGGCAGTTTTTCGATAACTCCAGCGAAGTTATGGCTGAACGTTAGTGTGGGGGATCGACGAGACATGATTCATGAGGGAGAGGTGGGCCGTGGGGCAGTGGAACTGAGATAATCTGATTGTAAATGTAACGTAAATCCGGTGGATTTCGTGAGGATCAGCGACGCAGAACATGACGGGTGCGACTATTACACTAATGCACCTGATCCCATCAAAACTCCGCAGCTTGCCGCAGCCACAGAAAGAAGACAGGATGGTGACTCGGGAAGTCCTCGTCGCACCTCTTTTCAGCCAGCATGGTACTATTCCTGGCCGCCACTTGTCATCCCAATGGGTTCTGCCTTCCATCGCCATCGCTACAGGCTTACTCGCCGATCCGGTGCATCCGACGCGAAGATACCGGCCACAAATCGCTGGGCTCAGATTTTCCCGCTTTCCGCGCGATATTTAAGATCCCATCGCTTTAAGGACGACGGCGGAATCCAAGAAGCTTTTTTGGAGAATCGAGGCGAAAGTTATATGGAAATGCTTAGGGGTAAAGGATCGATTTGAGGGCATGATTCATGAGGGAGTAAAGCCTGGGCAATGGAACGGAGAGAACTTGATCAGAGCGAATCGTAAACTGCGGATTTCGCAGGACCGCGACGCAGAACATGATGGTGCGATCACTCAAAGACTAATGCACCTGATCCCATCAAAACTCCGCGCTTAAGCCGTGCTCGGGCGAGAGAGGGCCAGGATGGCATCTCCTCGTGGTGCTCTCGCCATTGCGACTCCCCTTTGGTCGTTACGAGTACTATCTCTGGGCCCTCGCCACTTGCGTCGGGTCCAATGGTTCTATTTCTTCCTATCGCCATCGGCCAAGAGGCGATCGTCGATCCGAGCATCCGATCGCAAGATACGAGCCGTCGAAATCGCGCGTCTGAGATTTCTCCCCGTTTTCTGCGACATGGAAGATCCCATCGTTTAAGGACGACGCGAACTAAGAAGCTTTTTACCCATCGGTGCGAAAGTTATAGCGAAATGTCAGGGGATCGACGAGGGCATGATTCATGAGGAGTAGGCATGGAACTAGATAATGATTGTAGCAATGCAACGGTGGATTTATGAGGATCGCGAATGCAGAATACGATGAAATGATCATACTCAAAGACTAATGCACCTGATCCCATCGTAACTCCGCAGCACAAGCGTGCTTCGCGAGTAGTACTAGGATGGGTGACCTCCTGGGAAGTCCTCGTGTTGCACTCCTCTTTTTGGCTGTTACGAGTACTATTCCTGGCACACTGTCATCCCAATGGCTTCGCCTTCCCATCGCATCGCCAAGCAGGCTACCATCTTCATCCGAAAGATCCGATCGCAAGACACGGCCGTTTAAACTGCTGCCTTAGACTCTCCCCGCTTCTCGCGACATGGAAGATCCCATCGCTTATGACGACGCAACTCAAGAAGCTTCGACAATCGAGGCGAAAGCGCGGGAAGGAAATGCTTAGGGGGATCGACGAGGGCATGATTCATGAGGGAGTAGGTGGGCCGTGGGGCATGGAACGGGAGATAATCGGATTGTAGCGAACAGAAACGGTGGATTTAAGAGGACTGCGACGCAGGAACATGATGGGTGCGATCATACCAGCACTAATGCACCGGATCCCATCAGAACTCCGGGCAGCTTGCTTGCTCGGGCGAGAAGATTAGACGGGCGAATTCTCCTCGGGAAGTCCTCGTGTTGCACCCCTCTTTTTGGCTGTTACGAGAACTATTCCGGCTTGCCACTTGTCATCCCAATGGGTTCGGGCTTCTTCCCATCGCTTAGCGCAGGCGACCGCTGAACCGGTGCATCCGATCGCAAGATACGCCGCCGAAATGCTACTGGCCTGGTGATTTCTCCCGTTTCGCGATGGAAGATCCCATCGCTTAAGGACGACGGCGGAACGCAAGCTTTTCGACAATCGAGGCGAAAGTACGCGAAATGCTTAGTGGGGGTGACCGACGAGGCATGATTCATGAGGGAGTAGTGGGCCAGGGGTATGGAACTGAGATAACTGGATTGTGTTTTACCGTAAACGGTGGATTTAAGAGGACTGCGACGCAGGAACATGATGGGTGCGATCATACAAGCACTAATGCACCGGATCCCACTAACTCCGCAGCTTAAGCGGGCCAGGGCGAGAGTAAGATTTAGGATGGGTGACCTCTGGGAAGTCCTCGTGGTTGCACTCTTTCGGGTCAGTTACGAACTATTCCGCTTGCCACTTGTCATCCCACGGTCTGCCCTTCCCATCGCCATCGCGGGCTGTTGTGGCGATCGCCGATCCGAGCATCCGATCGCAAGATACGGCCGTCGAAATCGCTACCGAGATTTCTCTCCTGCTCGCGACATGGAAGATCCCACGTTTAAGGATCGATCGGGCGGAAACGGCAAGCTTTTCGACAATCGATACGAAAGCTTACGGGCTAAACGCTTAGTAGGGGGATCGACGGCGCAATGACCCATGCAGGAGAGTAGCCGCGGGGGCATGGAATGGGAGATAATCTGACAGCCGAATCGTAAACGTTGGATTAAGAGATCGCGACGCAGAACATGATGGTGCGATCATACTAAAGACTAATGCACCGGATCCCATCGGGGAACTCCAGCTAAGCGTGCCAGCGAGTAGTACTAGGACGGGTGACCCCGAAGTCCTCGCGGTTGCACTTCGTCGCTACGGCACTATTCCGGCCACACTTATCATCCCAATGGGTTCGCCCTTCCCATCGCCATCGGGCGCAGGCGATCGCCGATCCGAGCATCCGATCGCAAGATACGCCGCCGAACGCGCTGGGCCCGAGATTTCTCCTCGCTTTTCTCGCGATACTAAGATCCCATCGCGGGCGACGACGGCGAAACGGCAGTTTTTCGACGATCGAGGCGAAAGTTATGGGCGGAAATGCTTAGGGGGGATCGACGAGCGCATGATTCATGAGGGAGAAGGTGGGCCGCAAGCATGGAATCCGAGATAACTGATTGTAGCGAATGTAAATCCAGGATTTAAGAGGATCATGACTGCAGAATACGACGGCGCGATCATACAGCACTAATGCACCTGATCCCATCAGAATCTGCAGAAGCGTCGCGCCGGGCCGAGAGATGAAGACGGGGACGCCGCGACTCGAAGTCCTCGTGTTGCACCCTCTCGTCAAGTACAGTACTATTCCGCTTGCCACTTTGTCATCCTTAATGGGTTCGGCCCTTCCCATCGCCATCGGCGCAGGGCGATCGCCGATCCGCATCCGGACGCGCAAGATACGGGCCGCCGAATCGCTACTGGGCCCGAGATTTCTCCCGCCAGCGCGCATACTAAGATCCGACAGTGCGGCGACGACGCATAAACGGCAGTTTTTCGACGATCGAGGCGAAAGCATGGGCGAAATGCTAGGAAGGGGGATCGACGGTGGGCATGATTCATGAGGGAGTAGGTGGGCCGTGGGCATGGAAATGAGATAATAGGATCAGAATAACGTAAACTATGATTTAAGAGGATCGCTGACGCATGATGGGCGGCGACTACACAAAGACTAACGTGACCGGATCCCATCGTAATCTCGCAGCTAAGCGCGTGAGCCAGCGGTATAAGACCAGGACGGGTGACCGGGAAGCCCTCGTGGCACCCCGTCACATGAGTACTATTCCGGTCACACTTGTCATCCCAATGGGTTCGCTCCCATCGCTTATCTACAGCATGACCGCTTCGATCCGAAAGATCCGATCGCAAGATACGCCGGCCGAACAAGGCTCGAGATTTCTCCCGCTTCGCGGGCATGGAAGATCCCATCGCTTAAGGACGATCATTAAACTGGGCAAGCTTTTCGGACGATCGAGGCGAAAGTTACGGGCTGAAATGCTTAGTAAAAGTGGGGATCTATTTAGGATGATTCATGAGGGGAGAGGTGGGCCGTGGGGCATGGAACTAGAGATAATAGATTTAGAAGTAATGTAAACGGATTTAAGAGGATCACACGCAGAGTCACGACTGCGCGATCATACCAAAGACTAATGCACCTGGATCCCATCGTAACTCCGCAGCTTAAGCGCGTTCGCGAGAGTAGTACTAGGACGGGTGACCTCCCGGGAAGTCCTCGTGGTCGCACTCCTCTATCGTTACGAGTACTATTCCGCCACTTGTCATCCTGTTTGGTTCGCCCTTCCCACGCCATCGGCCACAGGCGATCGCCGATCCGAGCATCCGATCGCAAGATACGGCCGTCGAACGCTATTGCCCGAGATTTCTCCCGCTTTCGCGCATGGAAGATCCGACGCTTAAGGACGATCGGGCGGAAACGGCAAGCTTTTGAATAATCGAAAGGCGAAAGTTAAGGGCTAAATGCTAGGGGGATCGACGCAGGCATGATTCATGAGGAGTAGGTGGGCCGCATGGAACTGAGATAATCGATCAGAGCGCAACGTAAACTGGTGGATTTAAGAGGATCGCGACGCAGAACATGATGGTGCGACCATACCAAAGACTAATGCACCGGATCCCACGTAACCCGCAGTTGCTTGCCGCGAGAAAGAAGACTAGGATGGGGTGATCTCCGGGAAGTCCTCGCGGTTGCACCCCTTTATCGTTATTTAAGATATTCCGGCCACACTATTACCTAATGGGTTCGGCTTCTTCCCATCGCCATCTGGGCAAGCAGCGCGATCGCCGATCCGAAAGCATCCGGACAAGAAGATACGCCTTCTAAATTTCGCGTTCGGTATTTCCCGCTTTTCATGATGAAGTAAGATCCTGACGCGAAGGACGATCGGCGGAAACGGCAAGCTTTTTGGACAATCGAGGCGAAAGTTATGGGCGGAAATGCTTAGGGGGGGGGGGGGGATCGACGAGGGCATGATTCATGAGGGAGTAGGTGGGCCGTGGGGCATGGAACGGGAGATAATCTGGATTGTGAAATGTAATTAAACCCGTGGATTTAAGAGGTCTCGCGACGCAGAACATGACGGGTGCGATCATACCAAAGATCATCGCGACCGATCCCATCAAACTCCGCAGCTTGCCGCGTTTAAACAGTACTAGACGGGTGACCTCCGGAAGTCCTCGTGTTGCACCCCTCTTTACCGCTACGAGTACTATTCGGCCACATCATTATCCTAACGGCTTCATTTCTTCCCATCGCCACGGCCGCGTGGCGATCGCCGACCGGTGCATCCGATCGCGAAGATACGGGCCAAATCGCTGGCCCGAGATTTCTCCCGCTTTTCTCGCGATACAGCGATCCCATCGTTTAAGGACGATCGGCGGAAACGGCAAGCTTTTTGGACAATCGAGGCGAAAGTTATGGGCGGAAATGCTTAGGGGGGGGGATCGACGAGGGCATGATTCATGAGGGAGCAGCGCCGCAAGGCGGAACTGAGATAATCGGATCGCAGCGAATGTAAACGGTGGATTTAAGAGGACTGCGACGCAGGAACATGATGGGAGCGATCATACCAGCACTAATGCACCGGATCCCATCGTAACTCCGCTGAAGTGTCGCCGGGCGAAAGATTAGGATGGGTGACCCTCGAAAGTCCTCGTGGTCAGACCCTCTCGTCGTTACGAGTACTATTCCCGGGCCACACTTGTCATCCCATCGGGTTCTGGCTCTTCCTATCGCCATCTACGCAGGCGATCGCCGATCCGAAACATCCATCGCAAGATACGCCATCGAAATCGCGCCTGAGATTTCCCTTTCTCGCGATGATGGAAGATCCATCGCGCGACGACGCGAAACTATGCTTTTTCGACAATCGAGGCGAAAGGCGCTGAATGCTAGTGGGGATCGACGAGCATGATTCATGAGGGAGTAGTGGGCCGCAGGGTATGGAACTGAGATAATCTGGACAGCGTAATCGTAAACTGGATTTAAGAGGATCACACGCAGAACATGATGGGTGCGATCATACCAGCACTAATGCACCGGATCCCATCAGAACTCCGCAGTTAAGCGTGCTTGGGCGAGAGTAGTACTAGGATGGGTGACCTCCTGGGAAGTCCTCGTGTTGCACCCCTCTTTTTGGCTGTTACGAGTACTATTCCGGCTTGCCACTTGTCATCCCAATGGGTTCGGCCCTTCCCATCGCCATCGGCCAAGCAGGCGATCGCCGATCCGAGCATCCGACGCAAGATACGCCGTTGAATACAGCCCGAGATTTCTCCCTGCTAAGGAAGAATGGAAGATCCATCGCTAAGGACGACGGCTGAAACGGCAAGCTTGACAATCGAGGCGAAAAGCAGGCTAAATGCTTAGGGGATCGGACGAGGGCATGATTCATGAGGAGAATGCGGGTAGCGGGAACCCGAGATAATCGGATCAGAATGGTCGCGTAAACGCGGATGAAGAGGATCGCGACGTTGAATACGATGGTGCGATCATACAAGACTAATGCACCTGATCCCATCGTAACCCGCAGTTGCCGTGCCGGGCGAGATACCAGGGACGGGTGACTCGGGAAGTCCTCGCGGCCGCACCCTCTTTGGCCGCATTTGAGTACTATTCCCGGGCCGCTTACTTGTCATCCCAATGGTTCGCTTCTTCCCATCGCCATCGGGCTAAGGCGAGCGATCGCCGATCCGAAGCATCCGACGCGCGATACGCCGTCGAAATCGCTACACCGAGATTTCTCCCGCTTTCGCGATACGGAAGATCCTATCGCTTAAGGACGACGCTTTTAAACTGAAGCTTTTCGACGATCGAGCGAAAGTTATAGCTTTAAATGCTTGCGTGGTGTGATCGACGGCGTACGATTCATGATGGAAGAGGTGGGCCGTGGGGCATGGAACGAGATAATAGGATTGTAGCTAACGTAACTATGGATTTAAGAGGATCGCGACGCTATGAACATTTACGCTGATCAATATACCAAGACTAATGCACCTGATCCCATCGACTCCGCAGCTACGTGTCATGGAGTAGTACTCAGATGGGTGACTCGGGAAGTCCTCGTCAGACCCCTCTTTGGCTGTTACGAGTACTATTCCGGCTTGCCACTTGTCATCCCAATGGGTTCGGCCCTTCCCATCGCCATCGGCGCAGGGCGATCGTCGATCCGAGCATCCGATCGCAAGATACGGCCGCCGGAACAAGGCCTCGAGATTTCTCCCCGTCATGACATGGAAGATCCCATCGCTTAGCGACGACGGCGGAACGGCAGTTTTTCGGACGACGGCGTAAAGTACTCGCGGAAATGCTTGCAGTGGGGATCGACGAGGGCATGATTCATGAGGGAGCAGGTGGGCCGTGGGGCATGGAACGGTAGATAATCTGATTGTAGCGAATGTAAACGGTGATTTAAGAGGATCAAGCACGCCAGAACACGATTTCAAAAGCGATCATACTGAAGACTAATGCACCGGATCCCATCGAACTCCGCGCTTGCTGTCGGGCGAGAAAGAGTACTGATGGGCGACTCCCAGTCCTCTTATTGCACCCCTTCGCTGTTACGAGTACTATTCCCGGGCCATTACTGGCCATCCCAATGGGTTCGCCCTTCCGATCGCCATCGCAAGGCGGCGGCGATCAAGCCGATCCGAGCATCCGATCGCAAGATACGGGCCGTCGAAATCGCGCGTCTGAGATTTCTCCCGGTTTTCTGCGACATGGAAGATCCCATCGCTTAAGGATCACCTGCAACGACAAGCTGACAATCGAGGCGAAAGTTAGCGGGCGGAAATGCTTAGGGGGGATCGACGAGGCACATGATCTATGAGGGAGTAGGTGGGCCGCAAGTATGGAATCCGAGATAATCTGGATTGTGAGCGACCGTAAACGTGGATTTAAGAGGACTGCGACGCAGGAACATGATGGGTGCGATCATACCAGCACTAATGCACCGGATCCCATCAAAACTCCGCAGCTTGCCGTGCTCGGGCGAAAGAAGATTTGTGATTAGCATCTCCCGTAAGTCCTCGTGGTTGCACTCCACTTTCGGGTCGCTACGCAGTACTATTCCTGCGCTTGCCACTTGTCATCCCATCGGGTTCGGGCTTCCTTCCCATCGCCATCGCCAGGCGATCGCCGATCCGGAAAGCATCCGATCGCGCAAGATACGGCCGGGCCGAAATCGCTGGCCCGAGATTTCTCCTTGCGGGCGACATGGAAGATCCTATCGCTTAAGGACGACTACGGAACTGGCAGTTCCTTTTCTTTAATAAATCGGCGCGAAAGTTACGCGAAACGCTAGGTGGTGTGGATCGACGAAAGGCATGATCTATGAGGGAGCAGTGGGCCAGCAAGGCGGAACCGAGATAATCTGATCAGAGCAATTTAAAACTAGTGGATTTAAGAGGATCAAGGAATGGGAACATGATGGGTGCGATCATACTAAAGACGACTAATGCACCGGATCCCATCAACTCCAGCTAAGCTGATCGGGCTTTTGGGAAGATTTGCATGGTGACCTCCCCGAAGTCCTCGTACGCACCCTCTGGTCAGCACGAGTACTATTCGGCCACAATTTGTCATCCCAATGGGTTCGCCCTTCCCATCGCCATCGCGAGGTGGCGATCGCCGATCCGAAAGCATCCGATCGCGTGAAGATACGGCCGTCAAATCGCTACGCCTTAGATTTCTCCCCCCGCTTTCCGCGACATGGAAGATCCCATCGCTTAAGGACGATCGCGGCAACGGCAAAGCTTTTGGACAATCGAGGCGAGCAGGGCTGAAATGCTTAGGGGGATCGACAGGGCATGATTCATGAGGGAGTGTGTGGGCCGGGCATGGAACTGAGATAATCTGGAACAGAGCGAATTAAACTGGTGGATTTAAGAGGATCACACAAAGTAGAACATGATGGAGCGATCTCAAAGATCTAATGTGCACCGATCCCATCGAACTCCGCAGTTAAGCGTGCTGGGCGAGAGTTGTACTAGGACGGGTGACTTCGGAAGTCCTCGTGTCGCGACTCTTCGGGTCAAGCATTTATACCATTCCATCGCCACTCTGTCATCCCAATGGTTCGGCCTTCCCATCGCCATCTGGGCCAAGCAGGCGATCGCCGATCCGAGCATCCGATCGCTAAGATACGGGTCGCCGAAATCGCGGCCTGCATTTCTCCCGCTTCGCGACATGGAAGATCCCATCGGCGATGGGACGACGCAAGGAAACGTGCCTTTGGACGATCAGGGAAAGTTACGCGAATGCTTAGTGTGTGTGGATCGACGAGGGCATGATTCATGAGGGAGTAAATGCGGGGTATGGAATCCGAGATAATCTGATTGTAGCGAATGTAAACGGTGGATTTAAGAGGATCGCGACGCTAGAACATGCTGATTTAGGCATCATACCAAGACTAATGCACCGGACGCATCAACTCCGCAGCTTAAGCGTGCGTTCGCTAGAGTAAGATTAGGACGGGTTACTCCGAAGTCCTGTTGCACCCCTCTTTCGTCAAGCACGAGTACTATTCCGGCCATTACTATTATCCCAATGGGTTCGCTCCTCCCATCGCCATCTACAAGAGGCGATCGCCGATCCGAGCATCCGATCGCAAGATACGGCCGCCGAATCAAGGCCCGAGATTTCTCCCCGCTTCTCGCGACATGGAAGATCCCACGCTTAAGGACGATCGGGCGAACGTGCAAGCTTTTTGACGACGAGGCGAAGCGCGCGAAATGCTTAGGGTGGGATCGGACGAGGGCATGATTCATGAGAGAGTAGGCCGGGGCATGGAACCCGAGATAATCGGATTGTAGCGAATGCAAACTAAGGATTTGGGCAGGGATCGCGACGCAGAACATGATGGGAGTGATCATACTAAAGACTAATGCACCGATCCCATCGTAACTCCGCAGCTAAGTCGTTTCAGCGAGCAAGACAGATGGTGACCTCCCGGGAAGTCCTCGTGGTTGCACTCCTCTTTTGGTCATACGAGTACTATTCTACCGCCACTTGTCATCCCAATGGTTCCTACTTCTTCCCATCGCTATTCGCCACAGGCGATCGCCGACCAGCATCCGATCGCAAAGATACGGCCGCCGAAATCGCTACGCCTTAGATTTCTCCCTGTCACGATACGAAGATCCCATCATGACGACGGCTGAAACGCAAGCTTTTTCGACAATCGGCGCGAAAGTTATGGGCTGAATGCTTAGGGGGATCGACGAGGTACGATTCATGAGGAAAGAGCGCCGCATAATCCGGGAGATAATCGGATTGTAGCGAACGTAAATCCGTGGATTTAAGAGGATCGCGACGCAGAACATGGGATGGAGCGATCATACTCAAAGACTAATGCACCTATCCACCAGAACTCCGCAGCTTAAGCGTAAGCCATGAGAGAGAGTACTAGATTGCGATCTCCGAAGTCCTCGTCGCACCCCCTGGGTCAGCATGAGTACTATTCCGGGCCGCACTCATTAATCCCACGGGTTCGCCCTTCCCATCGCTTATCGGCCAGCAGGTGGCGATCGCTTCGATCCGGCATCCGATCGCAAGATACGCCGCCGAAATCGCTGGTCTCCGAGATTTCTCCCGCCGCGATATTAAGATCCCATCGCTTAATAATGATCGGCCGGAAACGTGCTTTTCGGACAATCGAGGCAAAGTTAGGCTAAATGCTTGGGTGGGGGATCGACGAGGCATGATTCATGAGGAGAGGTGGGCCGTGGGGTGCGGAACGGAGATAATCGGATCAGAGCGTAACGTAAACCCGCGGATTTGGGCGAGGATCGCGACGCAGAACATGAAGGGTGCGATCATACCAAAGACTAATGCAATCGATCCCATCGCACCCGCAGCTTAAGCGCGTTTCGGGCAGTACTAGGACGGCACTCGAAGTCCGTGTCGCACCCCCTTGTAACAAGGTTACGGAACTATTCCGCTGCCACTTATCATCCCAGAATGGGTTCGCCCTTCATCGCCATCTGCCAGTGGCGATCGTCATCCGAGCATCCGACGCAAGATACGGCCGCCGAAATCGCTGGCCCGAGATTTCCCGCCGCGACACGGAAGATCCCATCGCTTAAGGACGACGGCCGGAAACGGCAGTTTTTGACAATCGAGGCGAAAGTTATGGGCGGAAATAATAGGGATCACGAGGCAGGTCGATTCATGAGGAGTAGGTGGGCCGGGGCGCGGAACTGAGATAATCGACTGGGGACAATAAACGGTGGATTTAAGAGGATCGCGACGCAGAACATGATGGTGCGACCATAACAAGATTCACGCAACTGGATCCCATCAGACTCCGCAGCTTGCCGCAGTTTCAAGCAGAGTAGTGATCAGATGGGTGACCTCCCTGAAGTCCCCTCGTGGTTGCACCCCCTCTTTTGGCCGGGCATTTAGTAATTATTCCGGCATACTTATCATCCCACGGGGCCGTCCCTTCCTATCGCCATCTGGGCAGGTACGATCGCCGATCCGAAAGATCCGATCGCAAGATACTGCCGTTGAATCGCAAGGCCTAAGATTTCTCCCCCGCTTTCGCGACATGGAAGATCCTATCGCTTAAGGACGACGGCTTAAACTAGCAAGCTGGACGATCGAGGCGAGTTATGGGCGAAATGCTTAGTGGGATCAACGAGCGCATGATTCATGAGGAGCAAAATGCGGGGCATGGAACGGAGATAATCTGATTGTAGCAACGTAAATCCAGTGGATTTAAGAGGACTGCTGGCACAGAACACGACGGGTGCGATCACACCAAAGACTAATGCACCGGATCCCATCGAACCCGTAGTTAAGCCGCAGCCAGCGATAAAGACTAGGATGGGTGACCTCCGGAAGTCCTCGCGTTGCACCCTCTTTTTGGTCAAGCATGCAGTACTATTCCGCTTGCCACTTGTCATCCCACGGGTTCCGCTTCTTCCGCATCGCCACGGCCGTTGTGGCGATCGTCGATCCGAGCATCCGACGCAAGATACGGCAAATAAACGCTGCCGGCCCGGGTGATTTCTCCCGCTTTCTCGCGGAAGATGGAAGATCCCATCACTTAAGGACGCATCGCTTAAACTACAGCCTTTTCGACCCATCGGCGAAAGCACAAGCAAATGTGGTAGGGGACTGACGAGGCATGATTCATGAGGGAGTAGGTGGGCCGCAAGCATGGAACTGAGATAATAGGATTGTAGCGAACAAAACGTGGATTTAAGAGGATCATGACGCAGAACATGATGGTGCGATCATACCGCACTAATGCACCTGATCCCATCGTAACTCCGTGAGTTGCCGCTGTCAAGGAGAGTAGTACTAGACGGTGACTGGAAGTCCTCGTGGTTGTTCCTCTGTCATTTCACGAGTACTATTCCGGCTTGCCACTTGTCATCCCAATGGGTTCGCCCTTCCCACGCCATCGGCCAAAGAGGCGATCGCCGACCAAACATCCGACGCGAAGATACGGCCGTCGAAATCGCTACGCCCGAGATTTCTCCCCGCTTTCACAGCGGCGGAAGATCCTATCGCTAAGGACGACGGCGAAACGGCAGCTTTTTGACGATCGATATAAAGTTATGGCGAACGCTAGTGCGACGATTTAAAGAACATTCATGGCGAAAGAAAGCGGCCGTGCAAATGGAACGAGATACTGTGGATCAGAAATGTAAATGCAAAACTGGCGTGGATTTCAAGAGGATCGCGACGCCAGAACACGACGGGTATGATCATACCAGACTAATGCACCCTGATCCCATCGTAACTCCGCAGCTGTTAAGCTCGGGCGAGAGTAGTAATTGTGATGGTGACCTCCCCGAAGTCCTCGTGGTCGCACCCTCTTCGGGCTCGTTACGAAAGTACTATTCCCGGCCGCCACTTGTCATCCCAATGGGGTTCGCTTCTTCCCATCGCATCGGCCGCAGGCGATCGCCGATCCGAGCATCCGACGCAAGATACGCGTCACGAATCGCGGCGCCTGGTGATTTCTCCCCGCTTTTCCGCGACATGGAAGATCCTATCATAAGGACGACGCGAAACGGCAGTTTTCGACGCATCGGTACAAAGTTATGGCTAAATGCCGTTGGTAAGGGGACTTCAACGTTTACGATCTCATGAGGGAGCAGGTGGGCCGCAAGATAATCCGAGACAACTTGATTTGTAGCGAATGTAAACCCGTGGATTTAAGAGGATCGCGACGCGAACATGATGGGTAAGCGACATATCAGCGACTAATGCACCGGATCCGCACTTAACTCCTGCTGCAGTTGCCGTGCTTCGGGCGAGAGGCGATTGTGGATGGGTGACTCGAAGTCCTCGTGGTTGCACTCTTTGGCCGTTATGAGTACTATTCCGGGCCACATCATTATCCTTCAATGGGTTCGCTTCCCATCGCATCTGGCCAAGCAGGCTTATCGCCGATCCGAGCATCCGATCGAGAAGATACGGCCGCCGAATCGCGGTCCGAGATTTCTCCCCGCTTCTCGCGACATAAGATCCCATCGCTTGGGGCGACGACTACGGAACCTACAGTTTTTTCGGGACGATCGAGCGAAGTTATGGGCTAAATGCTTAGGGGGGGATCACCAGGCATGATTCATGAGGGAGTAGGTAATGGGCATGGAACGAGAGATAATGAGATTGTAGCGAATGTAAATCCAGGATTTAAGAGGATCACGACGCTATGAATAATGACAAGGATCATACCAAAGACTAATGCAATCGGATCCCATCGAACTCCGCAGCTTAAGCGCAGCCATGGCAGAAAAGACTAGGATGGGTGGACTCCTGGAAGTCCTCGTGTTGCACCCCTATTTTTGGCTGTTACGAGTACTATTCCTACTACCACTTGTCATCCCACCGCCGCTTCTTCCCATCGCCATCTGCCAAGCAGGCGATCGCCGATCCAGCATCCGATCGCAAGATACTACCGCCGTAAACGTGGCGCCCAGATATCTCCCCGCTTCTCGCGACGCGGAAAGATCCCATCGCTTAAGGACGACCTACGGAAACTGCAGTTTTGACGCATCGAGGCGAAAGAGGCTGAATGCTTAAAGGGATCGATCGAGGGCAATATCCATGAGGGAGAGGTGGGCCGTGGGGCGGAACCGGAGATAATAGGATTGTAGCGCAACAGAACTGGGTGATTTTAAGAGATCGCGACGCAGAACATGGATGGGTGCGATCATACCAAAGATTCAATGCACCGGAGTCCCATCGTAACTCCGCAGCTAAGCGCGCCATGAGTAGTACTAGGATGGTGACTCTCCCGAAGTCCTCGTTGCACCCTCTTTGGTCGTTACGAGTATTCATTCCCGCTTGCCACTTGTCATCCCAATGGGTTCTAGCCTTCCCATCGCTATCGGCCAGCAGGCGATCGCCGATCCGAGCATCCGATCGCAAGATACCGGGCCGTCAAATCGCTGGTTCGAGATTTCTCCCGCTTTCTTGAGCGACATACGGAAGATCCCATCGCTTAAGGACGACGCTTTAAACTAAGCTTTTTGGACAATCGAGGCGAAAAGTTATGGGCTAAATGCTTAGTGGGGATCGACGAGGGTACGATTCATGAGGAGTAGGTGGGCCAAAGTGGGCGGAACAGATAATCTGACGGAATAACGTAAACCCGTGGATTTAAGAGATCGCGACGCAGAAATACGACGGGCGCGATCATACCAAAGACTAATGCACCGGATCCCATCGTAACTCCGCAGCTGTCGCGCTCGGGCGAGTAAGACGCCAGGATGGTGACCTCCTCGAAGTCCTTCGTCGCACTCTTTCGCGCTACGAAGTACTATTCCTGGCCGCTTGTTCTGTCATCTCAATGGGTTCGGCTTCTTCCCATCGCCATCTACGCAGGCGATCGTCGATCCGAGCATCCGATCGCGCAAGATACGGCCATCGAAATCGCCCAGATTTCTCCCCGTCGCGATATGGAAGATCCCATCGCTTACGACGATCGCGGAAATCCGCAAGCTTTTTCGGACGCATCGGCGCTTAAAGCTATGGGCGAAATGCCAGTAAACGACGGTGGCATGATTCATGAGGGAGTAGGTGGGCCGCGGGGGCATGGAATCCGAGATAATCGGATTGCAGCGTAACGTAAACGGCGGATTTAAGAGGATCACGACGCAGTGAACATGACGGGTGCGATCACAACGCACTAATGCACCGATCCCATCAAACTTTCGCAGCTTGAGCTGCCATGAGTAGTATTCAGATGGGTGTCCCGGGAAGTCCCGTGTTGCAACCCTCTTTTCACAGCATGCAAAGATTGGTCTTCATTGCCACTATTATCCCAATGGTTCGCTTCCTATCGCCATCGGCAAGAGGCTTATCGCCGATCCAAGCATCCGACAGTAAGATACGAGCCGTCAAATCGCGCTGACCGAGATTTCTCCTCGCCGCGATATGGAAGATCCCATCGCTTAGCGACGACGCTGAAACGGCAGTTTTTTCGACGATCGAGGCGAAAGTTAGCGGGCGGAAATGCTTGTGTGTGGGGATCGACGAGGGCATGATTCATGAGGAGAAAATGGGGAATGGAACCAGATAATCGGATCAGAGCTAACGTAAACGGTGGATTTAAGAGGATCGCGACGCTAGCACATGATGCGCGATCATACCAAAGACTAATGCAGACCGGACGATCGTAATCGCAGCTAAGCGTGTTTGGCCAGAGTAAAGATTTAGGATGGGTTACCTCCGAAGTCCCCTCGCTCGCACCCCCTCTTTGGTCAAGATGTAGTACTATTCTACTTGCCACTCGTCTTCCTAACGGGTTCGGGCCTTCCGCATCGCCATCGGCCAAGCAGTGGCGATCGCCGATCCGAGCATCCGATCGCAAAGATACGCCATCTAAATCGCCTGGTATGCCCCCGTTTCAGCGATACGGAAGATCCCATCGCTTAAGGACGATCACAAACCAAGAAGCTTTTGACGATCGAGGCGAAAGTTATGGGCTGAAATGCTAGGGGGGGGGGGGATCGACGAGGGCATGATTCATGAGGAGGAAAAATGCTGTGGTACTGAATCGGAGATAATCGATCAGAATGAATCGTAAACTGCGGATTTAAGAGGACTGCGACGCAAGAACATGATGGGTGCGATCATACCAAACATTAATGCACCGGACCTTCGTAACTCGCAGCTTAAGCGCTACGGGCGAGAAAGTAGCATTCAGGACGGGAGGACTCCGGGAAGTCCTCAGTGTCGCACCTCTTCGGGTCAAGCATTTGCGTACTATTCGGCCACTATTACCTAATGGTTCTACTTCTTCCCATCGCCATCTACAAGCAGTATGATCGCCGATCCGAAAGCATCCGATCAAGAAGATACGCGCCGCCGAAATCGCTGTCTCGAGATTTCCTTCGTCGCGACATGGAAGATCCTCTATCGCTTAAGGACGACGCACGTGAACTAAGTAGTTGACAATCGAGGCGTAAAGTTACGCGAACGCTAGTGGGGGGATCGACGAGAGGGCATGATTCATGAGGGAGTAGTGGGCCATGTGCGCATGGAACGGAGATAACCTGATTGTAGCTAACGTAACTGCGGATTTAAGAGGATCAAGGGACAGAACATGACGGGTGCGATCATACTAAAGACTAATGCACCGGATCCCATCAAACTCCGCAGCTTGCCGCTACTGGTAGCAAGATTTCAGATGGGTGACATCCGGGAAGTCCTCGTGGTTGCACCCCTTCGTCAAGCATGAAGTACTATTCCGGCCGCTTACTTGTCATCCCCAATGGGTTCTGGCTTCTTCCCATCGCCATCGGCGCAGGTGGCGATCGTCGATCCGAGCATCCGATCGCAAGATACGAGCCGTCGAAATCGCGCGTCTGAGATTTCTCCCCCTTTTCTGCCACATGGAAGATCCCATCGTTTAAGGACGACGGCTGAAACTGGGCAGTTTTCGACGCATCGAGGCGAAAGTTACGGGCGGAAATGCCAGGGTGTGGGATCGACGAGGGCATGATTCATGATATAGCGTACGTGTGAATGCAACGGAGATAATCTGATCAGAGCGAATGTAAACGGTGGATTTAAGAGGATCAGCGACGCAGAACATGATGTAGCGATCATACCAAAGACTAATGCACCGGACGTGATCGTAACCCGCCAGCTTAAGCTGCTTCGCTAGAGTAAGACTAGATGGTTACCTCCCGAAGTCCTCGTCGCACCCCTCTTGGCCGTTACGAGTACTATTCCCATTCGCACTTGTCATCCCAATGGGTTCTACTTCTTCCCATCGCCATCTACAAGAGGCGATCGTCGATCCGAGCATCCGATCGCAAGATACGGGCCGTCGAAATCGCGGGTCTGAGATTTCTCCCGTCAAGGACATGGAAGATCCCATCATGGCGACTATCGCGAACGGCAGTTCTTTCGACGATCAAGCGAAAGTTACGCAAATGCTTAGGGATCGACGAGGGCATGATCTGGCGAGGGAGTAGTGGGCCAGTGGGCATGGAACGGAGATAATCTATCAGAGCGAACAAAAACTAGATTTAAGAGGATCGGCGACGCAGGTACATGATTGCCGTGGGCGGCGATCATACCAAGACGACGCACCGATCCCATCAACTCCGCAGCTTAAGCGCGTTGGGCGAGTAAGATTGACGGGTGACCCTGAAGTCCTCGTGGTCAGACCCTCTGGGTCGTTACGAGTACTATTCCGGCCGCACTTGTCATCCTTATCGGTTCGGCTTCTTCCATCGCTATCGGGCGCATGCATCGCCGAACCGAAACATCCGATCAAGAAGATACCGGGCCGCCGAATCAAGGCCTTAGATTCTCCCGCTTCATACGGAAGATCCCATCGTTTAAGGACGATCGGCGGCAACGACAAGCTTTTTGGACAATCGAGGCGAAAGTTATGGGCGGAAATGCTTAGGGGGGGGGATCGACGAGGGCATGATTCATGAGGGAGTAGGTGGGCCGTGGGGCATGGAACCGAGACAATCTGGATTGTAGCGACCGTAAACGGTGGATTTAAGAGGATCGCGACGCAGAACATGACGGTGCGATCACAAGCCCAGCGACTAATGCAACGGGATCCCTTCGTAACTCGCAGCTGTCGCTGCCGCGGCAGTGAAGATTTCAGGATGGGTGACCTCCCGGGTGTCCCCGTGTTGCACCCCTGGGTCAAGCATGAGTACTATTCCTGCCACTTGTCATCCCAATGGTTCGCTTCTTCCTATCGCCATCTACAAGCAGGCGATCGTCGAACCGGAAGCATCCGACGCAAGATACGGGTCGAAATCGCTGTTCGAGATTTCTCCCGCTTTTCGCTGACATGCAAAGATCCTATCGTTTAAGGACGACGGCCGAAACCCAGCAGTTTTCGACAATCGAGGCGAAAGCTATGGGCTAAATGCTAGTAGGGGGATCGACGTGGGCATGATTCATGAGGGAGTAGGTGGGCCGGGGCATGGAACTGAGATAACCGATTGGGTAGCATCGTAAACGGTGGATTTAAGAGGATCGCGACGCAGAACATGACGCTGCGCGATCATACCAAAGACTAATGCACGGATCCCATCAAAACTCCGCAGCTTAAAGCCGTGTCAGAGCGAGAAAGAAGACTAGGATGGGTGACCTCCTGGGAAGTCCTCGTGTTGCACCCCTCTTTTTGGCTGTTACGAGTACTATTCCGGCTTGCCACTTGTCATCCCAATGGGTTCGGCCCTTCCCATCGCCATCGGCGCAGGGCGATCGTCGATCCGAGCATCCGATCGCAAGATACGCCGTCGAATCGCGCCTTGGGGATTTCTCCCGTTTTCTCGCGACATGGAAGATCCTATCGCGAAGGACGACGGGCGGAAACGGCAAGCTGGACGCATCGGTGGCGGTTACGCTTTAAATGCCAGGGAGGATCGACGAGGCATGATTCATGAGGGAGAGGGTCGGGCATGGAACTGAGATACACCTGATTAACAAATGTAAACTGGGTGATTTAAGAGGACTCAAGGGACAGAACATGATGCAGCGATCATACCGCATTAATGACCTGATCCCTCTGCAACTCGCAGCTTAAGCCGTGCCGCGAGAGTAAAGATTGATGTGGTGACCTCCCTTAAGCCCCCGTGGTCGCACCCTCCGGTCACTACGAGTACTATTCCTGGCTTCGCCACTCTGTCATCCAATGGGCCCTACTTCCCATCATCTGGCCAAGCAGGCGATCGTCATCCAGCGATCCGATCAAGATACTCGCCGAAATCGCGCGGTCTTCGAGATTTCTCCCCGCTTTTCACATGGAAGATCCTATCGCATAGACGATCAATAAACTAAGCTTTTCGGACAATCGAGGCGTGTTATGGGCGAAATGCTGTGGGGACTTACGCAGGGCATATCCACGAGGGCAAACGGGGCATGGAACGAGAGATCCGACCAGAGTTAATGTAAAACTGCGGATTTAAGAGACCACTATAACATGATGGCGCACCATACCACTAATGCACCGATCCCATCAAAACTCCGTCAGCTAAGCGTGCCTGGGCGAGAAAGAAGATTAGGACGGGTGACATCCTCGGGAAGTCCTCGTGTCGCACCCCCTTTCGCTTCGCGACAGTACTATTCCTGGGCTTGCCACTTGTCATCCCAATGGGTTCGCCTCTATCGCCATCTACAAGCAGGCGATTGCCGACCAGCATCCGATCGTGATATCGCCGCCGAAATCATATATTCGAGATTTCTCCGTTTTCTCATGATACAAAGATCCACGCTAAGACTGACCGCGAACGCGCTTTTCGGACGACTATACAAAGCGCAATAACGCGAGTGGGGACCAACAGGCATGATTCGCGAGGGCGTGGGCCAAAGCGAACGGAACCGGAGATAATCGATCAGAGCTAATCGTAAAACGCAGGATTTTAAGAGGATCGCTGACGCAGAACATGATGCGCATCGCTACCAGCGATTAATGCACCCATCGCATCGTAATCTCGCAGCTTAAGCGCAGTTGTTTCGGGGCTGGTATAGTAATTGTGGACGCGTTGGCCTCCCTCGGTGTCCTCGTGGTTGCAACTCTTTCGGCCGGGCATGAGCGCTTCATTCTGGCTTGCCACTTGTCGTCCCAATGGGTTCGCCCTTCCCATCGCCATCGGCGCCAGGCGATCGCCGATCCGAAAGCATCCGACAAGAAGATACGGCCACAAATCATACATTCGATTTTCCTGGTTTTAAGGCGATGGAAGATCCGCATCGCGATACCTCATCGCTGAACGGGCAAGCTTTTTAGTAATCAGGCGAAGTTATAATAATGCGCAGGGATCGACGAGGCGATTCATGAGGAGAAAATGGGCAGCGGAACGGAGATGAACTGATTGTTTAATGTAACGGTGGATTTAAGAGACCATAATGCCAGAACATGACGGTGCGATCATACGCGCATTTATTTCACCCTGATCCCATCGCACCCATAAGCGTGCCGGCAGCTGGAGTAGTACTAGGATGGGTGACCTCCTCGGGTCCCCGCGTGGTTGCACCTCTATTTTCGGTCAAGCACAGTACTTATTCCACCGCCACCTAGTCATCCCACGGGTTCTGGGCCCTTCCCACGCCGCATCTACATATACGCGCATCGTCATCTCGGCATCCGATCGCAAGATTACCCGGCGTCAACGCCACGTAGATTTCCGTTTTCGCCACAGATCCTATCGCTGGCGATCATCACGCAACGACGTTTTTGACAACTACAAAGTCACGCCAATGCCAGGGTGATCACCAGCAAATGATTCAAGATATGCAATTTTAAGGGAATCGGGAGATAATCTGATTGTAGCCATTAAACGTGGATTTAAGATAGATCGCACGCAGTGAATACGATGGTGCATCACACCAAAGACTAACGCACCCGATCCCATCGTAACTCCGCAGCTAATCGTTTCATGGTAGTAGCACAGACGCGCGACTCTCGAACTCTTCGTTGCACCCTCTCCTCTCGGCCGCATGAAGTACTATTCCGCTTGCCACTCGTCATCCCAATGGTCGGGCTTCCCATCGCCATCTAAGGCAGGCTACCGCCGACCAGCATCCGATCGCAAGATACGGCCGCCGAACAAGGCTGGCCTAGATTTCCTGCCGCGATATTGAAGATCCCATTGCTTAAGGACGTATCAGCGAAACCCGCAAGCTTGGGACGATCGAGGCAGTTATGGGCGAATGCCATATAGGGGGAGGATCGACGAGGGCATGATTCATGAGGAAAGAGGAAAATGGGCATGGAACTGAGATAACTCCGATTATAAGCGTAATCGTAATGGGGATTGAGGATCGCGACGCAGAACATGGACAAAGACCATACTGCAATAATGCACCTGATCCCTTCGTAACTCATAAAGTAATGTTTGGGCGGAGAGTAGCACAGATAAGACCTCCTGAAGTCCTCGTTGCACCCCTTTGGGCTACTACATGATGATTATCTGTACTCGCCACTTGTCATCCCAATGGTCGCCTTCCCATCGCCATTCTGCAGGTACATCGCGATCCGAGATCCATCGATACGGCCGCTTAAATCGCTGGCCCGAGATTTCTCCCCGTCATACATGGAAGATTCCTGATCGCTTAAGGACGACGCGGAAACTGCAAGCTTTGGACACCGAGGCGAAAGTTACGCGAAATGCCAGGGAAGGGGGATCATTAAAGGAACGCTTATATAAAATGCAAGGAACCAGACAATCGGATTGTAGCCAACGTAAACGTGGATTTAAGAGGATCACGCAGAACATGATGGGTGCGATCATACTGTGTTACTAATGCACCGATCCCATTAAAACTCCGCAGCTGCTTTGCCATAGAGTAGGGCTGGGGATGGGTGATATCCCCGAAGTCCTCGTGTCAGCACTCTTTTTTGGTCACACACAGCACTATTCCGCTTGCTACTTGTCATCCCCAATGGGTTCGGCCCTTCACGCCACGCGCAGGCGATCGTCGATCTGAGTATCCATCCGAAGATACCGCGTTTAAATCGCGCCCGAGATTTCTCTCCCCGTCACATATGGAAGATCCCATCGGCTGGCGACCATCGCCAGAACGTGCTTTGGACGCATCGAAAGGAAAGCACGCTAAATGCTTAGGTAAAGGGATCACGAGCGCCGATTCGCGAGATAAAGGGGAATGGAACCTGAGATAATCGGATCAGAGCAACGTAAACTGCGGATTTAAGAGGATCACACGCAGAACATGATGTGCGCGATCATACCAAAGACTAATGCACCTGATCGCGATCAACTCCGCAGCTAAGCTGTCATTGATAAAGATTTTATCGTTACCTCCCTGAAGCTCCCGCGCAGTTGCACCCTCTTTCGCCGGCATTTGTACTCATTCCGCTATTAATTTGTCATCCAATGGGTTCTACTTTCCATCGCCATCTACGCAGGCTACCGCCGATCCGGTTATCCGATCGCAAGATTACTGGTCACCAATCTGGCCCGAGATTTCTCCTCGCTTTCCATGGCGAAGATCTCGGTCGCAAGGATTGACCGCGAATCGTGTTTTCGACAATCGAGCAAAAGTTATGGGCTAAATGCTGGTGTGTGATCACGGCGCATTTATCTGATGGCGAATAAAGGGGCCGTGGGGCATGGAACGGGAGATAAATTCCGATTGTGTTAATGAACGTGTGGATTTGGAGGATCGCGACGCGCAGAACATGACAGCGATCATACCAAAGACTAATGCACCGGATCCTCAACGAACCCGCAATAATGAGGCAGAGTAGTACTGTGATGGGTGACCTCCCGAAGTCATCGGTTTGATCTCGCGCTTCGCGCGACAGTACTATCTCGGGCCAGCTTACTTGTCATCCCAATGGGTTCTGGCCTCTTCCCATCGCGCATCCGCAGCAGTGGCGATCGCCGACCATATCTTGATCGCAAGATACGGAAGGCTAAATTCCAAGGCCGTAGATTTCCCTTCTCATGATAATAAGATCCTATCATGCATGACGACGGAGTGAACTGGGCAGTCTTTTCTTGACGATCGAGCGAAAGTTACGCTGAATGTTAGTGGGGTGGGGATCAATGAGGGCATGATTCATGAGGGAGTAGGGGCCGCGGGCATGGAACGGGAGATAATCGATCAGAGCTAACAAAAACGGGTGGATTTAAGAGACCACACGCAGTATTACGATGGCGCGATCATACCAAAGACTAATGCAATCGGATCCCCATCGTAACTCCGCAGCTATGTCGCTGAGCGAGTAAGACTAGGATGGTGACCTCCCGGCCCTCGTGGTTTGACCCTCGTCAAGTTACGGTACTATTCCCAAGATGCCACTGGTCATCCATGCCGGTTCTCCGCCTTCCACGCTTATCTGGCCAAGAGGCGATCGCCGATCCGAGCATCCCGACGCGAAGATACGGTCGCCGAATCGCTAAGGTTTATTTCTCCCCGTTTTCAAGGAGCATGGAACCTATCATGGCTGGGACGATCGCAGAACGGATAAAGTTCGGCTAATGAAGCAGTTATGGGCGAAATGCTGCAGGGGGATCGACGAGGGCACATCTGGCGAGGAAGAGGGTGGGTCAGGCATGGAACTGAGATAATCGGATTGTAGCGTAATTAAACGGTGGATTTAAGAGGATCGCGACGTTATGAATACGATGGCATGATCATACCAAGACTAATGACCGGATCCCATCGAACTCGCAGTTTGCCGCAGCCAAATAGCGATTAGATGGTGACTTCCCCGAAGTCCTCGTGTCAAGACTCTTTCACACGAGTACTATCTCTGATGCCACTTGTCATCCCAACGGGTTCGCCCTTCCCATCGCCATCGGCCAAGCAGGCGACCGCCGATCCGGAAACATCCGATCAAGATACGGGCCGCCGAACGGCCTTAGATTTCTCCCCGTTTTCTGCGACATGGAAGATCCCATCGTTTAAGGACGATCGGCGGCAACGACAAGCTTTTTGGACAATCGAGGCGAAAGTTATGGGCGGAAATGCTTAGGGGGGGGGATCGACGAGGGCATGATTCATGAGGGAGTAGTGGGCCGGGCAACGGGAGATAATCTGACAGCCGATCGTAAATCTGGATTTAAGAGGATCGCGACGAGAATACGACGCAAGGAATATACCAAAGATTAATGCACCGGATCCCATCGTAACTCCGCAGCGGTCGCGCTGGGCCGGTAGCAGTGATTGCGGACGGCGACTCCGGGTCCGTGGTCGCACTCTTTCGGGCCGCCCGGTACCTATTCCGCTTGCCACCATTATCCCAATGGGTTCGGCCCTTCCCATCGCCATCGGCACCAGGCGATCGTCGATCCGAGCATCCGATCGCAAGATACGGGTCGCCGAACTACACGCCTTGCATTTCTCCCGCTTTCGCGATATTTAAGATCCCATCGTTTAAGGACGACGGCTGGAAACTAAGCAAAGCTTCGACGATCGAGGCGAAAAGCTACGCGAAATGCTTGTGTGGGGAGGGGACTGACGACAAGTAATGATTCATGATGGGAGAGGGTGGGCCGGGGCATGGAACTAGAGAATCTGGATTGTGAGCGAATGTAAACGGTGGATTTAAGAGGATCACACGCAAGAACATGACGGGAGGCGATCATACCAAAGATCTAATGCACCTGACCTTCGCACCCAGCGGCTGTGGCTGGGCGAGTAGTAATAGGACGGGTGACCTCCCCGGGAAGTCCTCGTGGTCGCACCCCCTTTTTGGTCAGCATTTATACTATTCCATTACACTTGTCAAATTTGTTAATGGTTCGCTCTTCCCATCGCTACTTCCACAGCAGGCGATCGTGGATCCGAAAGACCGATCGCAGTGATACTCGGCCGCCGAACATCGCTAAGGCCGGCATTTCTCCTCGCTGCGACATGGAAGATCCTATCAGCGAAGGACGAGACGGCGAACCCGCAGTTTTTTGACTATCGAGGCGAGCATGGGCGTAAATGCTTAGGGTGGATCGACGGTGGCATGATTCATGAGGAGTAAATGCGGGGCATGGAACGGAGATAATCGGATTGTATAGCTATCAGAACTGCGGATTTAAGAGGATCACTTTAGAACATGATGGGTTCGGACGATACCAAAGACTAATGCACCTGATCCCATCGTAACCCGCGCTACGCGTTTCGGGCGAGGCATCATGATGGTGACTCCGAAGTCCTCGGTCAGACCCCTCTCTTTTGGTCGTTACGTAGTACTATTCGGCCACATCATTACATCCCAACTGCTCTACTTTCTTCCCATCGCCATCAAGATGTGGCGATCGTCGACCGAGCATCCGATCGCAAGATACGGGCCGCCGAAATCGCTGCTCGAGATTTCTCCGGCTCGCGACATGGAATATCCGACGCTAAGGACGATCGCGAATCCGCAGTTTTTGGACAATCGAGGCGAAAGTTAAGGGCGAATGCTGGTGGTGGATCGACGAGAAGATGATTCATGAGGGAGTAGGTGGCCAAAGGGGCATGGAACTAGAGATAATCGGATTGTAGCGAATTAAAACGTGGATTTAAGAGGATTCGCACAGAACATGACGGGTAGCGATCATACAAGCACCAATGCACCTGATCCCACGAACCCGCCAGCTTAAGCCGCCTTGTAGTATCAGACGGTGACTGAAGTCCTCGTGGTCGCACTTCTCGGGTCGCTACGAGTACTTTTCCCGCCGCCACTTGTCATCCCAATGGGTTCTACTTCTTCCCACGCTATTCGGGCCGCAGTGGCGACCGCCGATCCGAGCATCCGACGCAAGATACGCCGTCAAATCATCAGCATGCCCGAGATTTCTCCCGCTTCGACATGGAAGATCCCATCGCTTAAGCGACGACGGCGAAATGGTGCTTTTTTGGACAATCGAGGCGGTAGTTACGCTAAATGTTTAGGATCGACGAAAAGTACGATTCATGAGGGAGAAAATGTGCGGGCATGGAACGGGAGATAATCTGATTGTAGCGAATGTAAACTGGATTTAAGAGGATCGCGACGCAGAACATGACGGGTGCGATCGCATTTCAAAGACTAATGCAATTTATCCCACGAACCCCGCCAGCGGCGTGCTTAGGCGAGTAGTATTAGGATGGTGACCTCCGGTCCTCGTGTCGCACCCTCTGGGTCGTTATTTGAGTACTATTCCCGCTTGCCACTTGTCATCCCATCGGGTTCTACTTCTTCCCATCGCCATCTGCGCCAGGCGATCGTCGATCCGAGCATCCGATCGCAAGATACGGGCCGTCGAAATCGCGCGTCTGAGATTTCTCCCCGTTTTCTGCCACATGGAAGATCCCATCGTTTAAGGACGATCGGCAGAACATGCTTTTCGACAATCGAGGCAAAGAATGCTTAGTGGGGGATCGATCAGGTACGATTCACAGGGAGTAGGCCGCGGCATGGAACGGAGATAATCGGATTGTAGCCAATGAGAACTGGTGGATTTAAGAGAGGATCGCGACGCAGAATACGATGGGCGAGATCATACCAAAGACTAATGCACCTGATCCCATCGTAATTCGCTTAAGCGCGTTTTGGCGAGAGAGGATTAGGACGGTGATTCTTCGGGAAGTCCTCGTGTTGCACCCCTCTTTTTGGCTGTTACGAGTACTATTCCGGCTTGCCACTTGTCATCCTAATGGGTTCTACTTCCCATCACCATTTGGGCTACAGGCGATCAAGCCGATCCGAGCATCCGATCGCAAGATACGGGCCGTCGAAATCGCGCGTCTGAGATTTCTCCCCGTTTTCTGCCACATGGAAGATCCCATCGCTTAAGGACGCATCGCTAAACGGCAAGCTTTTTTCGGACGATCGGCGCGAAAGTTAAGGCTAAACGCTAGTAGGGATCATAATGAGGTAATGATTCATGAGGGAGAGGGTGGGCCGTAAGGCGAACCGAGATAATCTGATTGAATAATGTAAACTGCGGATTTAAGAGGACTTCGACGCAGGAACATGACGGGTGCGATCATACCAGACTAATGCACCTGATCCCATCGAACTCCGCAGCGGCGTTGCTTCGCGAGAGTAAAGACTAGGACGGGTGACCTCGGGAAGTCCTGTTGCACTCTCTTGGTCGCGACGAGTACTATTCGCCACACTTGTCATCCCACGGGTTCGCCCTTCCCATCGCCATCTACAAGAGGCGACCGCCGATCCGAGCATCCGATCGCAAGATACGGGCCGTCGAAATCGCGCGTCTTAGATTTCTCCCCGTTTTCTGCGACATGGAAGATCCCATCGTTTAAGGACGACGCGGAAACTGGCAAAGCTTTTTGACAATCGAGGCGAAAGTTATGGGCGGAAATGCTTAGGGGGGGGGGGATCGACGAGGGCATGATTCATGAGGGAGTTGGGCCGTGGGGCATGGAACGGGAGATAATCGGATTGTAGCAATGTAAACGGTGATTTAAGAGAGGATCGCGACAAGAGAATACGGCGTGGCGGCGATCATACCAAAGACTAATGCACCGGATCCCATCGTAACTCCGCTTGCTTGCCGCAGAGTAAGCATCAGACGGGTGACCTCAAAGTCCTCGTGGTCGCACCCCTCTCGTCGTTACGCAGTATCACCGCCGCTACTATTATCCCAATGGGTTCTGGGCCTCTTCCCATCGCTTATCGGCGCAGTATGCATCGCCATCCGGCATCCGATCGCAAAGATACGCCGCCGAAATCAAGGCCCAGATTTCTCCCGCTCATGACATGGAAGATCCTATCGCTTAAGGACGATCGCGAAACGTGCTGACAATCGAGGCGAAAGTTAAGGGCGAAATGCTTAGGGATCGACGAGGGCATGATTCATGAGGGAGCAGGGGCCGTGGGCATGGAACCCGGAAAGATAACCTGATTGTAGCAACGTAAACCTGGATTTAAGAGGATCATGACGCAGAACATGATTTGCGCGATCATATTAAGCACTAATGCACCGGATCCCATCGTAACTCCGCAGCTTAAGCCGCTTCGGGCGAGCAAGACTAGGACGGGTGACCTCCGAGTCCTCGCGGTCGCACCCCTTTTCGGGTCGTTACGAAAGTACTCTTCCCCATTAGCCACTTGTCATCCCAATGGGTTCGCTCCTCCCATCGCATCGGGCGCAGTGGCGATCGCTGATCCGGCGCATCCGATCGCAGATACGGCCGCCGAAATCGCGCTGGGCCCGAGATTTCTCCCGTCGGCGTATACGGAAGATCCCATCGCTTAAGGACGACGCATGGAACGCAAGCTTGACAATCGAGGCGAAAGTTAAGGGGCGGAAATGCTTAGGGGATCGGTTTAGGCATGATCTAGGAAAGAGGGTGGGCCGTGGGGCATGGAACTGAGATAATCGGATTGTAGCGACGTAATCTGGATTGCGAGATCGCACGTTGCGAATACGACGGGTGCGCGATCGTATCACTAATGCACCTGATCCCATCGTAACTCCGCAGCTTGCCGTGCTTAAAGTAGAGTAAAGAGCAGACGGTGACTCCCCGAAGTCCCCGCGGTTGCACTCCCCGTCAAGCATGAAGATTATTCCGCTTGCCACGGTCATCCCAATGGGTTCTACTTCTTCCCATCGCCATTCGGCGGCGACCGCCGATCCGAAAGCATCCGATCGCAAGATACGGGCCGCCGAAATCGCGCGTCTGAGATTTCTCCCCGTTTTCTGCCACATGGAAGATCCCATCGTTTAAGGACGATCGGGCGCAACGCATAAAGCTGGACAATCGAGGCGAAAAGTTATACAAATGCTTAGGACGATCACTAGGCACATGATCCTGGCGAGGAGCAGTCGTCATGGAATCCGAGATAACTCTGATTGTAGCGAACAAACGGTGGGATTTAAGAGGACCGCGACGTTATGAACATGACGGCAAGGACATACCAAAGACGACGCATCTGATCCATCGTAACTCCGCAGCTTAAGCGCGCTGGGCGAGTAAGATTGGGGGATGGTGATCTCCTGAAGTCCTCAGAGCCAGACCCTCTTTTTCGTCGTTACAGTACTATTCCGGCCGCACTCATTATCCCAATGGGTTCGCGTTTCTTCCCATCGCCATCAACACTAGGCGATCGTCGATCTGAGCATCCGATCACAAGATACGGCCGTCAAACAAGGCCTGGAGATTTCTCCCCGTCATGACATGGAAGATCCCATCGCTTTTAAGGACGATCATGAACGCGTTTTGACGATCGAGGCGAAGTTGCGCTGAAATGCTTGGAAGGATCGACGAGGCATGATTCATGAGGAGGAAAATGTATGGAACTGAGATAATCTGATTGTAGCGAACGTAAACGTGGATTTAAGAGGATCGCGACGCAGAAACATGATGGGGTAGCGACGGCACATTACTACTGCACCGATCCCATCAGATCCGCAGCTTAAGCGCGGCTCGGGCGAGTAAGACGGGGATGGGTGACCTCCCCGGGAAGTCCTCGTCGCACCTCTCGGGCCGCTAATGGTACTATTCCGGGCCGCCACTTGTCATCCTAATGGGTTCGCCCTTCCCATCGCCATTCTGCCAAGCAGGCGATCGCCGATCCGACATCCGATCGCAAAGATACCCGGGCCATCGAACGCGCTCAGATTTCTCCCCGTCAGCGACATGGAAGATCCCATCTGCTTAAGGACTATCTACGAAACTAAGAAGCTTTTCGACAATCGAGGCGAAAGCAGGGCGAAATGCTTAGTGGGGGACGATTTGAGGGCATGATTCATGAGGGAGTAGGTGGGCCGTGGGGCATGGAACTGGAGATAATCTGATTGTAGCGAAAAAAAAAAAAAAAAAGAATCCGTGGATTTGGCAGATCAAGCACTGAGAACATTAATGTGCGATCATACCACGATTAATGCACCTGGATCCCATCAACTCCACTGTCGTGCTTCGGGCGAGAGTAGTACTAGACGGGTGACCTCCTCAAGTCCTCGTGGTTGCACCCCTCCTTTTTGGTCGTTATACTATTCCGCCACTTGTCATCCCAACGGGTTCGGGCCTTCCCCATCGCCATCTACAGCAGGCGATCGCCGATCCGAAAGATCCATCGCAAAGATACGCCGTCAAATCGCTGCCTGGATTTCTCCCCGCTTTTCTCGCGTGACATGCAAGATCCCATCGCCAGGACGACGGCTGAACGGCAAGCTGGACAACTACGCGGTGTTATGGCTAAAATGCTACAGTAGATCATTTGCGGCATGATTCATGAGGGAGCAGGTGGGCCGCATGAACCAGATAATCGGATCGTAGCCGAACAGAACTGGATTTAAGAGGATCACACGAGAATACATTTCGTATGATCATACCAGCACTAATGCATCTATCCTACTAATTCCGTGAATAAGCGTGTTTCACGAGAGTAAGATTAGGATGGGTGACTGAAGTCTCGTAAGTTGCACTCCTTTGGCTGTTACGAAAATTATTCCTGGGCTTGCCACTTATCATCCTAATGTTCGCTCTTCCCATCGCTAGACGGCCAAGCAGGCGATCGTCGATCCGAAAGCATCCGATCGCGCAAGATACGTCACGAATCATACACCGAGATTTCTCCTCGCTTTCTCGCGATACAAGATCCATCGCTTATGACGACATGAACGCAAGCTTTTGACACCAGGGGCGGAAAGTTGTTGTGCGGGAAATGCCAGTGGTGTGACTGGTCGAGTATTGATTCATGAGGGAGTGGTGGGCCGTGGGCGCCGGAACCCGAGATAATCTGGACAGCGAATGTAACGGATTTCGTGAGGATCATGACAAGAACATGATGGGTGCGATCATACCAAAGACTAATGCACCGATCCCATCAAAACTCCGCAGCTTAAGCGTGCTTCGGGCGAGAGATTAGGATGGGTGACCTCCGGAAGTCCGGTCGCGACCTCGGGCCGCTACGGTACTGACCCGCCGCCACGGTCATCCTAACGTTCGCCCTTCCCATCGCCATCGGCGCAGCGCGTATCGCCAACTGGCGATCCGATCGCGAAGATACGAGCCGTCGAATCGCGCCCGAGATTTCCTCCTCCCCGTCTGAGACAAAGATCCCATCATATGACATCGCTGAACCAAGCTTTTTTGACGATCGAGGGAAAGTTATGGGCAAATGCTGTGGGGGTGGGATCAACAGGGCACGATCTCATGAGGAGCAGGGGCCGGGCGCGGAACTAGGAGATAACTCCATTGTAGCCAATGTAAAACGGCGATTGCAGAGGACCGCGACGTTAGAACATGATGCGCGACCACACCAAAGACACTAATGCACCTGGACGCATCGCATCCCTCGCAGCTTAAGCGTGCTTCGCTAGAGTAGTACTAGAAGGGTTACTCCTCGAAGTCCGTGGTCGCACTCTCGTCAAGCACGAGTACTATTCCCGGCCGCCACTTGTCATCCTTAATGGGTTCGCTTCTTCCCATCGCCATCTACAGGCGATCGTTTGATCCGAAAGTATCCGATCGCAAGATACGCCGGCCGAAATCAAAGGTTCTAGATTTCTCCCAGCTCATGACATGGAAGATCCCATCGCTTAAGGACGATCACGAACGCGCTTTTTCGACAATCGAAGCAGCAGGGCGAATGCTTAGGGGATCGACGAGGGCATGATTCATGAGGGAGTAGGCTTCGGGGCATGAACTGGAGATAACTGATCAGAGCGAATGTAAATGGGCGTGATTTGCAGAGGACTGGCGACGCAGAAATGATACGGTGCGACTATACCAAAGACTAATGCACCTGGATCCCATCGTGAACTAGCTTAAGCCGCGTCACGAGTAGTACTCAGATGGGTGACCCATCGGTGTCCTCAGGTTGCACCCTTTCGTCAAGCATATACTATTTCATTGCCACTTGTCGTCCCAAAGGGTTCGGCCCTTCCCATCTCCATCGGCGCAGGGCGATCGTCGATCCAAGCATCCGATCGCAAGATGCGCCGTCAAATCGCTTGGCCCCGACAATTCTCCCGCTTTCACGACATGGGAAGATCCCATCGTTTTGGCTGACCATCTACGAAACAAAGAATCTTGGACGACGAGGCGAAAGTTATGGGCGAAATGCTAGAGGGGGGACTGACGCAGGCAAGATTCATGAGGGGAGTAGGTGGGCCGTAGCATGGAACTTTGAGAGCAACCGATCAGAAGCATCAAATGGTGGATTTAAGAGGACCCACACAAAAGAACAAGATGGTGCGATCATACTCCGAAGACTAATGCACCTGATCCCATCAAAACTCGCAACTAAGCGTGCCTGGGCGAGAGTAAGACTAGGGATGGTGACCTCCTCGGGAAGTCCTCGTATGTCGCACCCTCGTCAGCATTTGTACTATTCCGGCCGGCCACTTGTCGTCCCAATGGGTTCGGCCTTCCACGCTTATCTAAGACAGGCATCACGATCCCGAGCATCCTACCCGCAAGATACGGCCTCGCCGACCGCCGTCTCGAGATTTCTCCCCGCTTTCAGCCGACATGGAAGATCCCATCGCTTAAGGACGATCGCTTTAAACTACAGTTTTTCGACGATCGAGGCGAAAGTTATCAAGGAATGCTTATAGTGGGATCGACGCAGGGTATGATTCATGAGGAGTAGGCCGGGGGCATGGAACGGGAGATAATTGGATTGTAGCGATCGTAAACTGCGGATTTCGCAGGATCACACGCAGAAACATGACGGGTGCGATCATACCAGCACTAATGCAATCGTATCTCCATCGACCCGCAGCTAAGCGCGCTTCGGCGTGAGTAAGACGAGGATGGGTGACTTCGAAGTCCTCGTGGTTGCACCCCCGTCGCGTACGAGTACTATTCCTTGCTACTTGTCGTCCCAATGGGTTCTACTCTCTTCCCATCTCCATTTGGCAGGCGACCGCTTGGTCCAAGCATCCGATCGCGAAGATACGGCCGGCCGAACAAGGCCCGAGATTTCTCCCGCTTTCGCGACATGGAAGATCCCATCGCGAAGGACGATTGGCGGAAACGGCAAGCTTTTTGGACGATCGAGGCGAAAGTTAAGGGCGGAAATGCCAGGGATCGAGGAGGTGATGATTCATGAGGGAACAGTGGGCCGTGGGGCATGAACCCGAGATAATCGGATCGAGCGATCGAAACGTGGATTTAAGAGGATCGCGATGCAGAACATGCTGATGAAACTACAAAATTGCCATAGAATTTGGTCATAAGCATTGCTAGGTCCTTAATGTGCCAATCAATGACTCGCTAATTACTAATGGTGAAAAGTACTCCAAAACCCAGACGTTAAGAGTATGGAACATCACTATTCGGGTAGTAATCACTCCCTCTAACCCATTGGCTACATTGCTAGTCCCTTGGCAAATGAAAGAAGAAAAGTAATCAAAAGCAAATGAACTATATATATCCTAAAAATGGTTTTTCAAAAATGAGGGATAATACTCAACTTTCAACAAGAGTCACCTTAATCCTACCTAAAGACTATCTCAGAAGAGGTGCTATGCAAATTCAAGTATCAAAACAAAGTCAACTCCTAGAAACAACCTCGACACCTTCCACAAACCTAATTGTTAACTTGATTAGTTTTCAAAAATAGTTCCCCAACTGTTTTCCCAACCTAGCTCTTTCTATACTCTAGAAAACTAACTAGCATCGACCCCGGTTTTATTTACAACTCAGGTTGTAAGTGCAATGTCGAGGGAATCAAACTCACAAATGTCCATGTAATGAGGGTCCACCGATGAATCCTAACCAATTAAGGTTTAGGGCATCATGTCAGCAAGGATCTCTCAACCACTAACTCTTGTGTTTCACCTCTAATTTTTAATAATCTCAAACTCCAAAGACCTACAATTTGCTAAACTCCACCTATCCATCCGTATAACGAGCAACAAAGTTCTGACTTCCAAACCGCCTGGTTTAGGTACCAAAGAAGACTAGCCATATACCCCCTGGATTGCGCTGGTTTCAAGGCAAGTGTCACAATTTTCTTTTCTTTTTCTTTTTCTTTCTTTTTTTCTGTTCTTTTCCTTTTTTGAAAGACTTTACTGGTCTTTATTCAGGGGTCCCGACCTATTAAAGGTGATCAAAAGTACTAGGCTAGATTTTTCCAGGGCTTAAGAGGCAAGGCAGTTTTTTAGCTTATAATTGAAACCTAATGTGCACATTGTGTGGTTAGTTCAAAGTAGAAGAAATAAGGTTGAAGACAAGAAGAATTTCAACAGTTCATCAACTCAAATAAGCCTAACACCATCCTAACATCAACAACATTAGGACAAGACTTCAATTTCTCAAATAGTAAGTTGAGCATTACAAATATAAATTTCTGTAAATGACAAATTATAAACAATAACTAAAGCATGTGTTGAAAAACAAAACATATACTTGAAATTAAAAAAAAAAAAAACTAACCAGCAAGTCATTCAACTAAACAAAACAGACTTGCTCAAAACATAAATGACACTTCCTTCATTAACTCTCCCCAACCGAATATGCCGAATATCCCCAATGGCCTGGAGGAAACTTCTAATGAATGCAAAGTGATACCCCTCAAGTAGTCGCGAGGGTGGAATCCTCATCCTCATCCTATGACCGAAGAGTAGGAGTGTAAGGATGAACAGCTTGGTAGAGTGGCTGAAGCCGCTAAGTGGGATCGAGTCAATTCGCCGTAGCTATTGCCGAATGACTGAGCCGCAAGTGCGTAAGCTTTCGGGATCCAAAGTATTGCTGGCCATGAGTGAGAGGGATAGGTGGTAAGCTCAGGTGTCGTTTGAACCTAAGCAAGGATGGCAAAAGATTCTCTGCTAAGGACAAATTTTCCATCACAGCCATCCGTTGGCCATGGCAACTTGTGCAAGAGTATGAACTAGGATGTAACCACAAAATTGCGGACAATGTACCATGATAAAGAAGAAAATCTCGAGCGTTGATGTGAATAAAATGCCACCGTAGCGGCATGAGCTGGGGCCAACTCGAGCAGTAGGATCTAGAGGTGAAGAGTGTTCACAGCACGTGGGGCAAAAATTAGGTCGAGGTAGGGTTGTTGACATTGTGATGTGGGCTTCCTAAGTGGGTCACAGACCTATGGGGATCTATTTGTGGATCACCACAGAGGATTTTCATGAAGATGAGGGGCCCTCGAGCACAAACTGCCACTTCTCAACGGTAAATGTGGCCTCACAAACCCGATGACGCTCTCGATGGGGTTCAGCCGAAAACCTAGGTGCTCTAATACATGACAGCAAATTTTGAACACTGTAATGAATGGTCTCTGATCACCGAGGTGCTTTCGTGTACTTTCTCCCTCGAAGGAAGATAGTTGTCATAATAAGCTCAGGGGGGCTAAACCAAAAGCCCTTAAAAATGAGATATAGGACCTCTAGGATGGCGCCCCGCCTCTGGACAACATGCTGAATTGTCTTCGGAACAAAATAAGGCCAACTGATGTGTCTCAAGAGAGGATCCGGACCATCTCCCGAGGTGAAGGATGTGGTCAATGCCTATAATCAGCTGAATTGGCCAAGACCACTGGAAGGTGAAAAGCGGCAAATGATAACGTATTGTCAAGGATGCCCTAATGGCCATCAATAGTGAAGGAATAGTGAGGGACGGTGCTCACTCCTGACATCACGGTCCGTAAAAATAATCACTACTCTCGGATAGAAAATCGGGCGGAGCCATGTAAACGGCTCTAGGAGTAGCGTTGAACGAGTCTTCATTAAATCCCGAGTTTCAAGATACCAGCAAAAGCCTGGATGTCATAAAATGTTCAAGTAGGAAGTCCTTGTCTTACAAATAACGTTCTATCGAGCACAGGAAAAGAAATTTCATCGCAGTCAGAGATAATAGAGTCATGATAGTGGAATGTCAAGTTGGAGGCTCCTTGAGGTGGTGGAGATCATGAGGCACCTCGCAACTGACCGTGAAGGTTCCCTCTCGGGGCCAGGTCTTGGCTCGTCTGGGGTGGAGGTGGCCCCGATCGTTGGTCGCAGGTGAGGAGGATCTACTGGCAAGCGGCCTAGTCCCCGGGTGGCTACACATGCGCATCGTAGGAGAGGCGGGGGCAAAGAGATTGAGGTCGCGAACAATAAGCTCCACAAGATCACAGGACCGACAACACCGACTTAGTCGGTGCCCTAGTCGTGGAAGGAGTGGCCTCTCACTTCGGTCGAGAGAGGAAGAGCCGCGGGCCTCCTCTCGGTTTTTCCATGAGTGGGATGGGTGAGTGTTTCAAGAGAGTGGAAGGTTTTCCCCAAAGGGAGAATGATCTTCAGGAGGAATGATCTTCATAGGGAGGGTTATGGGTCTATTTAAAGAAGATGGGTGATGTGAAGGGTTTGAAGAGATGATAAAATGTGAAGGGTTGGGGAGATGGAGGATCAAAAACGAATCGGGAATGTAAAGAGTTTCCTCGGGAGTGGGGTGTAGTAATCACAGATCGCGAATTTTCGCAAAACCCGTTGCATCAGGTGACCCGCGGCGCTACCACAAAGGTGGATTTTTCGCAGTGCAAAATCCTTGCCAAATTTCACAATTTCGCAACCCTTGCGAAATTTCCTTCGAGCCCGACCCTCGTCTTAAAATTAACACAACCCTGCAAAAACAAACATAAGAAAATTCAAATAAAAGCAGGAAAATAAAAGGAAGTTATGAAAAAGATTAAATTAAGCAAGAAAAAATTTGGAACAAAGCAAAAGAAAATAAAAATAAAATAAAACAAAAGATCAAACAAAAAGAAATGGACTCGCAACTGTGAAGATCAGCTCACCTAATCCCATTCTTCAGGTGTTGTCTGGTGGTGCTTGAGGAACTAGTGGGGCTGATAATTCTTCATCAAATTCTACCAAACTCTCCATCAGTTCCCCTTGCAGTTTCCGAGCATAATGTTCCCCCACACTAGTGCCAATCAGGTAAACTTCCTCCTGACCTTCTTCCTTCGATTGGCATGCTTGCCGCTAAGGTGAAAATGTCGAGCTCCAAAGGTCATATTTCCAAATGAGCCGCATGACCCCATTCCGACACTCAATGATGGCATTGATGCGGCCGCAGATGTTCTCCCAAGTATGATGGGTAGATGATTAAATTTCATCGCCACCTGCCTCGACATCAAGTGAACAACAAAGTCTACCTAAGCAAGAGAACTTGATCCACCTTCGGGCCATAAAAACATCTTCAACTATGCCTTTAGGAATTTTCACCGATTCGAAATTTGCCAAAGATAAGGTAATGGTGGTAGGCTTTAATCCTCCCAGCCCTAACTCGTTTAGAGACTAAGTAGGTAACAGTTTACACTCGGCTCCTAAATCCAACAATGATCTTTCTACAAGTTCCCCCAATGTTCATCAAATGGCAGAGACCCCGGATCCTCGATTTACCGGGCCTGGCTAATCGGATGATGGAGCCTACATGTTTTGTCAAGAAAGTTGTCTTATTCACATTAAGTCCTCTCTTTACAAAGGCATAAATCTTTAGAAATTTAGTATACGCTGGACCCGTCGATCAAGGCGTCTAGAAGAGGAATATTAACTTTCACCCGCTAAAGACCGCAAAATCTCGCCAGTTGTTAACCCTTGGCCTCTATGCTTAAGGAAAAGGTGGAGGCATGCTCTTTTTCATCATATCTTCTTTGATCACTATTCTTCCGGGCCCTCTTCTTGTTGTTCTTTGGTTTCATCTAAAGGGGCTTAAGTATCGGGCCGATCAATTTTTTACCACTCTCGTAGAGTGATAATGGTTATCACCTCATCCATCTGGGAGCGCTTCACTGCACTAGCTACCCGATGGATTCCTATGGGATTCGCTGGGTTTGTAGCGAAATTTTCCTCTTACCATCACGATCAGGAGCCTGAGATGGAGTAACACCACAAAGCTATCTTTTCTAAGCAATGTCATATCGAGCCCATCTATTCTTGTCTGCAGTGCTCTTACTCGCATCAATTTTCTGATTCAACTGAGTATTGATGGCTTTCTGATCTTCCATAAAATTACCTACCACCTTGCTCAAATTTAGAATGGCTTGCTCAACTGGAGAAGTTGACTATGGTTGTGATGGCTAAGAAGTTGAAGCATACTGTGGAGGAGTAGGAGGTGCATACTGTGGAGGTTTTGGCTTCCAAGAGAGATTTCCCGATTTCCTCTAACTAGGTTGTAAGTGTTACATAAAGGCATTGGTTGATGGTTTGAATTGATTCAATCAACATTCGCTTGTTCCACTAATATCCCCTCATTGTCGGGAATAGTTAGACACCTGCTTCTCCCAAACGCCAATAGATCGAAAACAAAGCATGGCTTGTTTGGCATGTGAATCTTACCACCGTTGCACTCTCAAGGCCGGTTCCTCATTTCTAGTTCTTCCAATTGATAGTGTATTTTGTGATCGTGTTTTCGTGGATGTGCAATAAAGAGTGAAAATGGCCCACGCACAAGCATACGCCACAAGTAATATAGTGTACTAAGGTACTGGAGCATCGACCACAAAAACCCAATCGTAGTATGCTAGTACCAAAATTACAATACTTCTTTAACATTCAAACTAGAAATCGTGATGGCTAAGTGGAACTAAAAGCGAATTAAACTATTACTAAAGTAACTGTGTGCTCAGATGTAAGAATGATCAAAAGTTGCAAAAAGGGTTAGGGTGTTGGTGTTATTGACAATCCGACTATGTAATGTCAGCGATTCCATTCCATTATCTAACATAGTGTCTCCAAGGCGCCTATCTAATGTAATTAACGCCTTCTCAAGGTCATTTAACCTCCCTTTATCACTAGGTTTCGTCTTGGCTCAACTCCTAAGCATTAAAGGCATAGAGTGCAAGAACTCCTAAGCCTCCTAATCATTGATAATCCTATATTACCAAGTGTATTAGGGTTAACCCACCTATGTCTAATTTCTTCATTCACTTCTCAAATCTTACAAAGAACCACACTACATATTAAGATCGATAAGAAATTAATAAGTTGATTTCAACCAAGCAATGAAGTTAATGATAAAACAAATATATATAAGATAATGGAATTATGAAAGGTCAACACTTTAACATGGTATTCATGTCCAAATCATTACCAACACCCTAAACCATGAAATTAGAACCTCATTATGTTCTGTTCCAGTACAAATGAAAAACAAGACATAATAATAAGAATAGAGAAAACTTCAATAATCAAGGGAATGACGATCTCCTGGATTCTTCGAGTCTCTCTCTTTAAGATTGACCTTCAAGTCTTTCCTTTCTTTGCTCCAAACTCCGCTCAAACCCTAGCATCGCAAACGACATTTTCGAATCTCCTTAAATCGATTCTCGTCGTACCTTTTATAGCGTCCAAGAGATAAGGTTTGTTAAGACTTTCCTGCAACATGATATCGACGCTACCGATTTATGCACCAATCTTCCAAGACTCCCGCAAGGCTCCATTTCCAGCATTTTCCGCATTTCCCTCCTATAAAAACCCAATAAACTAAAATGTTAGAAAAGTAATCAAACAAGGTCATATATATATATGAAATCGATCCCGAATCCTAAATCCCTCGGCTCAGAATAATGGAGTGTTTTTATACTGGCCACCAACCTTCTAGCTAAGGTTGAAATTTTGGCTTACATGTCCATGTCCTCCGGAAGAGAGTACATGCCACCCTCAGGACCGGATTAAGGTCCCATCCTTTCCATCTCCTCGTTGAGTCATCCTAAATCCTTGAACCTTCATTTACATAGCCTCAGAAATCCAAAGCTTCCTCTGGATTTTTGCTCAAGAAATCTCCCCCTCACATAGTCTCCAACAATTGCTTCATGGAAGAAGAAATTCCATCATAAAAATAGCTAACCAGCAGCCAAGTGTCAAACTCATGGTGAGGACAAAGATCAGTGCTTCCCATATCTCTCCTATCATTTATAGAATTTTTCATTCTCATTAATGGTAGCGTGGAGAGATTTGGCTCTTCGCATCGTTTGTTCTCTGAAAGTGGAGAAGAGTTTTAAAACTCACCACATCTTAGTCTAGTTTCGAATGCCTGCCTCAAGGAGTCGGGTTTCATATTTTTCTTTATCCTTCAATGTGAAAGGAAAAAACTAAAGCCTCATTAAATCCATGCAAGCATGTATCTCCTCCCCAGCAAGATGTCACCCTCAAACTCCCTTATATGTGTATATGGTTCTCACTCTCCATACCATAAGGTAAGGCCTTATAACCATTTCCTCAGTTGGAGGCACTATACAGGAGGGTGCACTCAATCGTGGGGGGTGTATGTGGTCCCTCATGGATCTAAATGCATTGAGATTCCTTTCCACTCCTTACTGACTTTGTTAGTCCGTAGGTGGAGGTTCCACTGGATCTAAATTCGCTAATAATTGCACTCCACCGTGGAATAATGGATTTTAACTAATCAGCTTTAATTCCTAAACCTATGGAACATAAACTCCCACATGAAAACAGGACAATACTAAAAAGAAACAAAACAATTCTACCAAAAAGAATTAATGTTAGCTAAGAAAATAATATATATATATATACATATATATATATATATATATATATATATATATATATATAAACAAGGAATGAATTTAGGTTTCCTTAGCAAAGAAACTCCGTTAGAAAGAATGATAAGAGAAAAGAAATTCACTGTGAGTCAGATGAGGATCACAAGTGTTCAACAATTGGCATTCTTGTACTAAGGCACTTATCCCCGATAACGGAGCCATTTGATTCGCAAGGCATCCGTAGGGTATTCTAAATCAACAAAATCTATTACCTAATACCTCATACTATCATAGCATTGCTACTATAGAATAGCGACTCTAGGATCGTCTGGCTGGGGTGGATGGGTTTTCTTCAGAGAAATGACTAATAATCGAGGTTTACACCGGTGATTGTAGTTCGATACTGGGTCGATAAAAAGAGTGGGTTTTGAAGGTTGAAATCGTAGTTGAAATGAAGTAAAAATATAGAAAGAATTTTAAAATATCGTGTCACCTGACTCGCTCCTTAGGGGTAAATGAGGGGTTCTCGGGGGTTTTTCTCTCGCATTGGGATAGTAACATATAGTTACTTCCCGACCGATTCGACAGCTATAAAACTTAACCTCAATAACTATCCTTTGAAAATGGCATTCACCGGCTCCATTAATGGTCTTAGCTCATTAAAAACCCGTCTCCTCGACTCCACCTTCCAAATGACTAATACAAATGATAACTAATGAACATCATTGATCTAGCAATAAGCATCTAATGAGCCCGAAAGCTTATCAAATAATTAAATCCATTCAAGGTGACTAAGGACTAAACCTAGAGTCGAGGAAAGAACATCAATAAAAGTAAAATACCCACGCTGGAAAACATGAGAACCCTTGTTTCATCACAGTGGTCCCCGCCCGCGTTTCTACTCAAGGAAGGAGGGGCTTTAGCTGCTCATCCTCTAAGTCATTATCCCTACAGTGGTTCGATAGCGAGAAACGAAAAGAAAAAACCGCAGCCGCTCGCCAAGCTTCCCAAAACTTTCATAAATCAAAAAGCTAAAAATCAAAAGTCCTTTACAAAGTGTTGTTTTGGGGATTATATACCACCAAAACCATACAAATTACCAAATTGTCAAAAGCAAGAAACTATTGCATAGGGATAATTTGGGAAGAAATAAAAAAAAATGAGACAAAAAGTCAAAACGAATGGCTGTGAAGCAATTTTCACAACCCTTGCGAAATTGGCAAGGGCCTTTTGCTACATCCTCTGATTTTTCTTTTGGTTATGTCTTCTGCCTTCTGGTTCTGTAGCTTTGAGTTCCAATTGATTTCTTCATGCTTGAGCTGGACCGCTATTTTCAATATATATAGCCCGCGTGGAAACTACAAAATCGCATAGAATTTGGTCAAGTATCAAGTAGGGTCCTTAATGTGCCAACTGGGTTAATTTAGCTGATTCCTACACAAAAAGTTCTCAAAACCCGGAATGTTAAGAGTATGGAATATCACTATTTTGGTAGTAATCAAGGAGACGCATGAAGCATGACACCCAACACACCCTCCCTCAACTCACTAGTTCTCATTCGACACATGAGGAAGGTAATTTTCCATCTAAAACCTCAACAAATCCGAAACATACATGAAGAGGTGGCTACATGATCGGAACTCACCTAATATGCATGAAGAGAAATCCATGATGACACTAGAAGAGGATGAGAAAATCAACCAGCCTACTCCCACTCCATTGTATGAGGAAGAGGTGATGAGTCTTAAACTCATCTATTTTTAATCCATTTTTCTGGCTTGTTTTTAGTATTTTCAGAGCTGTTTTAATGCCAAATTATGGAATATTTACGAACTTTGTGTTTTGCAGGAGTTAATTCAAAAAGGAGAGATATCCAATGAATGCAAAGTTCAATAAGCATTTTGATTATGAGGGCTCCCTACTAAATTAACAACTCCTCAAGAATGATCATATTAATCTATAGCTAAGATCCATATTTTACTCAACTTTAAGTTAGCTTTGGCATGACACTTAAAATTAAGTTATTTAGGTAGGTAACTCTTACTACAATTACATCTCATGCAACTTTAGATATTTATGGGATTTTGACATCATATGTCCCAGGCATGTTTAAATCCCATCTAATGCCATTAGCCCAAAAACCGTTTTGATAACCTAACAAAGCAAACCATTTTAAACATAATGGGTAGCACCATTACTCATCTCGTCTCACTAATGTAAACTAATGTACTTCTACTTTGGTGAAACCTACATTAAGGTGATAAAAGGTTTGACAAGGTTAAAAATGACGGTACAAAGTTAATTCAAATTTCATGTGAGGGATCTTGATTGATTTTTAATTTTTCAATTAATAGAACTCATCATACATCTAGTATCACATACCAGCGTAACATCATACATAGCATCTCATACATGCATATAATAAACGTGTCACAATATGGCCTTATCTAGATTGATCTCCATAAGCCAATATGAAGATCATCATTCCGAGTAGTATTGCAAAATCTACGATGTCGATTTGATCACTAATCAAGATAGACACCTAGAAGGCTCCTCCATCATCATATTAAGATAACTTCAATGGGGCTTGGGATTGTTCTTATTTTATTACAAATAATTAAATAAATACTACTAATAGTAAAATAAATACAATAAAACAAAACGGCATGCAAGCCGTATTTAATAATTACAACTTCGTAAAAAACAATAATAATAACCTAACAAACACATTGGTCTAAAAGGTCATATCAGGCAATTCATTAGAAGCAACATAACATGCAAAATATATCATGTTACTTCAAGCACAAAGATAAACAATTTGTGACAAAAAGAAATAAATTATAATAGGCGTGTGTTTAAAACCAATTAAATTCATAAGGTGCTACAGAGCCTTACGCTAGCCCACAGCCTAAGAAGCTTGGCGTCGAGGGGGCCGCCATCTGGCTCTGGGCAATGGGCCGCTAGAAATTTTTTTTTCTTTTCGGGAACATTGTAGAGTTTCGCCTCAAAAATTAAACTTTCATTGATCTCATCAATAAATTTTTGAATAAGCCGAAGCCATCAAAATCCACATTAAAATAAAGATATTATGTAATTTCATTACACATAATTATTAACACCATAAACAATCACGATAAACTATAATTGATATATGAATTCGGGCCATGTATTAATCGATGAAGATGTGCTTAATCATATAATACTGCCAAACACTCATTTTAATGGCAATATCATGATTTTATCTTCTGAACCATGATAACTGAACCTTTGTGTGTTCTTGATTCAACTCAATTAATACCTTAACAAAACCTATTATCTATGTCGCTCACACAAACCATATTATCGTATATATTCAAAAACGCAAATCATGCCGTAATCAGTATACCAAGATACGATCAAACATGGCATTATCACTCTTTATGAAAACACAAGGCTCTGATACCACCGCTGGTTACGCGCACATCCAATCCGACGGAATATAAAACACAGTTTTAATTTAAAATTTTATCCCTTAACCCACCAAGGATCACATGCTTCATAAAAACCAAGGAAGTGTAAACCAAACTTATCTCTTGTAGATCAATCGCCAAGCCCAAAGTCCGCGGCTCTGGTTTGTTCCATCTTCAAAGGTGTCAGCTTCGAAAAGCTTTACCACCCTCTACAAGTATCCACACACCGAACAAATAATTAACAATCTTGTCAATGCTAGTTCAAAGTTCATTTTCTCAAACGAATTAGGGTCTCTCGCTTTTGGTTGTTCTTAGAGTAAAGATTTACCACTACTAAAAAATATGTCTCACATATATATATATATATATATATATATATATATATATATATATATATATATATATATATATATATATATATATATATATATATATAATTCGCTTAGGGTTTTGGCCAAAAACGACTATTATATTTAAAACTCTTTAAATAATAACAATTTAAATTCAAATCCTTTTAATGATAAGGAAACGAATTTATTTATATATTATTATATATTTAAAACTCTTTTAAATAATAAACAATTTAAATTCTCAAATCCTTATCGATAAGGAAAACGAATTTATATTATTATATATTTAAAACTCTTTTAAATAATAAATAATTTAAATTCAAATCCTTATCAGATAATGAAAAGAATTTATATTATTATATATTTAAAACTCTTTTATTAAAAATCTTTACATTATTTCCTTATCCAATAAGAAAATATAACAAATTAATTATTTGTTATAATTTCTAAATCACCAATTTAAACTTTCTCAAAATTAAATTTGAATTTAAATAACAATCCACTAGTTATTTGTAATTTAAAATAATCTCATCATTTTAAATTACTACAGAGCAGAAAACTATAATCGTTATTATTCGTTCTTAATGTGTGACCCCGTAGGTTCAATTAACATTAAGCAAGAGGCTCTAAATCACATTTTGATCCTACAAGTCATAAGTGGCCTCTAGCAAGACATTATGACTACCTAAGCAAATGAAAAGCTCAGATCCCAGACAACCTAATATAGCTAATGACATAATCCTTTGTCTCATGATATCTTGACAGAATATAAGGCATGGCAAAGTCAACCTTATATCGCTTCATTCTCGATTAATCGAAACCCCAATAGATCATCTAAACAAATGACATTGATCTCCATCCACCCATTTTGAGCACGGCCATGCATTTCGCCTCAATTGTCAAGGGGACCTGCAGATATCTCTCATAACAAGAGGGACAAATTCCATCTTAATCGCCTTCATCTCACTACATAATTTTATTATGTTCAAGTATAACCTTTATAGTCATCCTGATTAAAGACAACGCTTGGGATTATATCAAACATTACAATATTCTTTATGTCGAGAACTATAAATGATTCCTGGTAGTCAAAGATTTTAATGACACAACTATTAGAGATTAACTTATACTTGATCCACGATGTTAATCTCAAGATCAAATCGTCCAATATTTTATACCAACAAATAGATATAAATTTGATTTAGACTACACATATTCATCCATGAATATCAATCAAACTTTATACTAACGGACCATTGTTATTCCCATGACAATAACCGGACAGTGACATTTAGAATAATTAATAAATATTATTCAAGGACATTATATATAATAAACATGCAAATCATCATAATAATAAATTCTCATAAATACTAAAATACCATGTCCATACAATAGGTCAGAGCAATATTACTACGTTAATCAAGGAGACACATGAAGCAAATTTACACCCAATACACCCCTCTCTTAACTCACTAGTTCTCATTCGACACATGAGGAAGTACTCATCCAACCTCAACAAAATCCGAGAAACATACATGAAGTGAAAGGCATGATCGTAACTCCACCAATATGCACAAGAGAAACCATGAAGACACTAGAAGAGGATGAGAAAAATCAACCAAATTTACTCCCAATCTATCAGATGAGGAAGAGGTGATGAGTCTTTAAACTCATCTATTTTTAATCCATTTTTCCGGCTTGTTTTTAGTATTTTCAAAGTCATAATGCCAAATTATGGAATATTTACAAACTTTGTGTTTTGTAAGAGTTAATTCAAAATGAGAGATATCCAACAAGAAAGAAGAAAAATAGCACTCAGGCAGCAAATTTCTGGTCGCTGACAAAAGTCATAAGCAAATGGCTAGAGAACTCGTGTTGCAACACATTTTCCTCGTGTCGAACACAGATCTAAAAATTGGCAGTGAGCTAGGTCACAACAGTATTTATATCAATATAACGTACAAAGCCATTGAGACAGAAAGATCAGCTTCATGTTTGATATAACGAAACATCAAGATATGAATCTATGTCACGACAAAATCAACTCGCCAACGGCTAATCGATTCTCGCAAACATGGAGGGAGAGAAGCTGGCTGAGACAAAAGAGAGCACTAAAGAAGAAGTTCGGCCACACAAGAAAATTTTTGTCGCAACAAATGACTTGCTGCTGTAAATGCTCAGCCTGTCGCAACAAAGGAACCCAACGCTGAACATACTGCCAGGAAAGGAGCTCCATGCCGTGGATATGGTTTAATGTCACTACGTAAATTACTAACAGAGAAACGAGGTCACGGCGACTTTTATATGTCGCGACAAAGATGATTTCAACACAATGCAAAGAGTGCTATCGCCGACATAACTTTCCGGTCCCGACAGAACGAGGTTGAACATAGAGTTGTCTTGTCAGCAACATGAAAACACGCATAAAGAAATATTGACAACACCAAGAAGTCAGTGTCGCAACACTGTAATAAAGCACAACATAGTCAAGCCTAATGGCAACAAGCCTTCGTCGCTATAGACTCTCAAATAATACCGTAAATGCGTATAATGGCGCGATAATGTTGCAAACATAACCATCAGATGTCGCCGCAACTTGAAACTGGTCTTCATGATGACTAACTCGCAGTGCCGGTAATCTAAACTGTGGTTGGCGACATGACACCGATTTTATGACATAACTATTTGATAACGCACAAATATTGTTACACAAAGAAACCGTCGCCACAAAGTTATCATGCCTTCGCAAAGAAAGAAGACCGTCGCAAATAAAATACTTTTGCCTTCAATCGGGCTAAAGAAGAGAGCACCGTGATCTTCGCTTAGCGATAAACGACTCCACACCGCAATGTTATTCCGCAAACAGACACAAAACTCGTCGCACAACCTCTTGTGGTTATGCATAAAGAAGGCAAACTAACAAAATGCTTAGTGGATTCACATGTGCCTCAATTTGTAGTCCAAACTCTGTGGCTCCATAAATAGAAGCGACCGTGAAAGCAAGGCCCATTTCAGATCGTGGATGAATTTAGAGTACTGGAGCCGAGGACTCTTATGTATTATTTTTTTCTTTCGTATTTTTCTTCTTCTCGTAGATGACGAAGGATTTTTGATCATTTATCGATCCTGAATAGTAAATGGTTAGGAAGTTTCTGAAGAATCTTAATGTCAAATTCATTTACGATAATCGCTTAAATTTAATTTAACCCGACAAAAGCCGGAACTCATTTCTTCTACTGATTGCAGTTATAGTGAAATTCCTTCCTGACGCATTTTAGTGTATACTGTGAATCCAGCTGAGAACACAACTTTTGTTGGGAAAGATCCGACGTTAGTTACGGTCTTTTTTCTATAAATGAGAAGCAAAATTTCTCGAGTTAAATTTTGAATTTATTTGAATGATTTTGTTCTTGAAATTAATTGTTCCCAATTTTGTAGCTTGTTCCAAGGAAATGACTATTGTTTGGCTCGATTTCCAAGATGCCCTGAGTGACACAAAGATAGAGATTCCCGAGAGTAATGACTGAAGTTACTGGATATGCTAGACTAATATTAAAGAACCACGAGCCCCGAAAGGTTACTTAGATAAATCCTCAATTTGCTCATGGTTTGAGAATGGGCTGAGCTATATCAATTTAATCAATTAGAGATCTCTCCTGGTCCCTAAGAATGATCTTGATCCTGCAGCCAAGATGAGACCTAATCAAGGAAAGAGAAAACTCTTTCAAATCTTAAGGATGAGACATCATTCATGTTGTAGAAATCTAGTAATTGCCCCATTCGAAGCAAGATATCTCAGAGCTATAAGAATTGGTGGAAGTATTGGAAAAGCAAAAATACCCAGCTCTTAAGTAAAGAAATTTATCATAAGTAATCGACAGGGAACCATGTTTCTAATGAACATGAACTCTACTCAATCAAAAAGTATGGCTAGAGTAGGAATCCAAACTATACTAATTGCCTCTTGACAAATTCAAATTCCAACCTGGGGGAAAATAGAATGAGATTAGGGATGCATGAATTCGATAATTTCACAAACAAAGGAAAATCCCAATGTCTACTCGAGAGATAATCCGTTCAGTCCATTTTATATTTAGCATTTAACTTTTTCCCTTTATAATAAATAGACTTAGTTACAAAATCTTATTAGGTTACTAAATTTCTCTAAACTAGATATCTAAATAGTAAACTTTATGAAAGCTGGGGTAGTTGAAGTTTAAATTCTTTTCAATCTCTATGGGAACGACATTAATTATAGGTCCGCTTTTATTACTTTATAATAACTGTTTCAATGCGCTTTAATTGAAGCAAATCTTTAATTGAAGCTAGCACAAAATTATTCTTCTTATGAGCGCATGTTATATTTGGTTTTAAATAAGCTTGCACGCCACTGATTAGGTAATAGTCCTGGGATAGTGTGTGTCTTAACTCTTGCTCCATACACGCTACATAAGAATAAAGTTCAAGGTCATGCAATATGATTAATTTATAGTCCTAGTAATGGTTTTTCTAATTATGCACAAACTTTATGGTCTTAAATATTTAGCAAGCATCGCTACTGGGATTCTTGTCTCAGGTGTTTGCAATAGTGTGCGTAAATTTGTATATATCATTCTGGGTCTTAACAAGTTTTTTAAGGCTTGGCCTAGCTGATTGTGAGAATTTAAAATCAATATTCTGGACAAAAGAGAGAAATGCTAATTTGGACATTTTTCTGTTTTACAAAAATTTTAAAATCAACAAAAAAAAAAACGCTTTTAACAAAGCAAAGGGATCAATAAGTTACCTGATCTTTTTGGAAGTTAATATAATAATAAATTTTTTTTATATCAATCACTCTATTTGATCCTTATGTTTCCACCTTTTAAAACACAATATAAAAACGTATGCATCTGCTACTTTAGATAAAAATTTGAAAGAACCCCGAAAAATCCCGAGAAAGCAACAACAAGATCGAGATAGAAGTATGGGATAATCAAATAGAAAGACTGTGCACTATCTGTGGTTGTTAAGCATAGAGACCATTGCGAGGCCTAACACAATGATAAAACTTCCGAGGCCAACATTAGAAGTACTCTATAGTGAGACAACCTCCTAATAGCAACAACGAGCCGGTTAACTTTGATTACAATGGTGCAGTGAACACCAAACACAGACACCTTCAAGATCCAAATGAGCACTTGGGAAGATTTATGAGGATGACAAACACCGTGGAAACAATGGGAGTAAGACCTAATGCAATCAGCTTCAACTCTTCCATTTTCATTGAGAGAACACGGGCAGCCACATTATTTGACTCACTACCGCACTGGAATACATTGGAAGAACTGGTGGAGGCATTCATGAGCGGATTTTTCCCCTCCAACTCTCGTCATATAAAGAGGAGAAATCATTATATATAAGCAAGGAGAGGATGAGAGTCTTTACACCGCATGGGAGGTTCAAGAGATTGTCGAAGAGCCCTATGCATGGATAGATCCACAACTGATGACATTTTCTAATATGCCATGAATTATACCCCAAGGGTATAATTGATGCATCCTATCAGGAGGGCTCTTAAAAGAAGAAGTGTAGAGGAGGCAAGGCAAGTTATCAAGACCTGCCAAATGCAACCACAAGACCCATCCGAATCTTTAGGAGCAAACAGCTGACGAGGGAAATGGTCTAACTGGATCGGATAGAATTACAACGGCAGCCACCACGCAGAATGAACAAGCTGAGTAGCAATGAGAGTGCTGATGCACACTACATAAAGTTGGAGCAGTGAGACACAAGCGAGAAACTCAGGCCGAGGGGTAAGGAGGAAGAGAGCTCACCAGCTGAGATACAAGATCTAAATGAAAAACAAGAGTGAGCATACTTTGGTCTCAACTCCAACTCCGTCTAAGATACAACAAATACCAAAGACTAAGAACCCATGAAAGCTGTGATGGTGGAAAAATACCAGTACCCCTAGACATGACAAACATTAGGTTTATACTCAATTGTTCCAATGGCAAGAAGAATAACAAAGAGTAGCAAAGAAAATAGTGGGACAATAGAGGAGATTATCAAGGCAGAAAGAACCTCAAACCCTTAAATATCAGCTGCAATTCAATAGAAAACAAAGGATCCCGAATGCAATGAGAAAATTTTACGAACTTGAGAATTTCCGCCAACACAACCCGTGTTTCAAAAAATATCAATGCTACATTGAGAAACTTGAGACTCAAGTAGGGTAGTCACTCCTATTCCGCAAAGCCCATCCATAAATACATTTCCCCAGAAAATTTAATCAATCCAAAGATCTCAACAATCACTTGAAGATAAAGGATAATCTATAAGGAAGCAAGAAAATGTAGACAAAGCATGCATGGAGACTAAACCAATGAAGAATGAAGTTCTACACTAGAAGATAAATAAATGGATAAGAGACTGGGCTGAGAAAGTAAATGTCTAGGCTAGGGACACTAAATCGAAAATACGGAGGCAACCCAAGTAGGAATTTTCAATTTTTTTGCTAATTGACTTTGGTCTAAGAGAATTTCAGTACGATTTTTTCAGCCATTATGTTAGTGAAGCCTTTGGTTTTAGTTTTTGCTATTCGTAAAATAAATTAAAGTTCAAAAGAAGAACTATTTGAGAAGTAAATTTCACTTTCAAAGAAATATGCGTAAAATGATCATAAGTGGTAAATTCATTAATCAAATATGTTCTCTGAGATAATGCATTATATGAATGTTAATGTTATATTGTTGAACAAAACATATCCTGAATATCTAGGTAAGACAAGATTGAATTAAGAATTGAGATAAGTATTAATACTTGAAGTAAAGGTTTGATGGTTTAAACAAAAGCCATGTAGGTTCAACTGGAGTATGAGTGTATAGAGGTTGCTTAAATCGTTTCGAGAGAAAACGTGAGAAATATACCAAAACTTCGCTTAAGGTCGCAATATTTTTCTTTCTATGTCGCGACACAATGAAACAGGAAGCAATTCAAAAGAAAATGCAGCAATGATAGAGTTTGTTATTTACAAATCAAACAAATAAAGAACAAGCCAAATCAAACACGACTGATGCTTTATTTAATGATTGAACTCGTCTTCAACAAAACTTCGAGGTTCGACAACGAAGATTTTACGATCCACGCGATCGATCGGATTATTTATATCGGCAACAACAATCGGTTATTGGCAACGAAATTTTTGAACTAATAACATCTTCTTCAATATAACATTCAATCGTTCAGCTTCATCACTTCCGCCATCTCACCCCAAACCAGAGTTTAGAAACCTTTAATATTACTTATATCCTGATCGCATCAACTAATCTAAACCTCCATCAACGCGAAGAGTACAACGAGTCGAGAACCAAAACAGAGTAAGGCCTTGAAGCGCAATAACTGAGCGGGTTGAGGAAATAACACGACAACTAAGAGGAATCATCGACAATGGATGAACCGTTGAAAAGAAAAAGTGGTTACGAAGCCGCAGTAAGGAACTTAATTTTTAAAGGCAACAGCTTATATGGAAGCAGTTTGACAACGCAGGCTTCACGCCAAAGAGGTTCAAAATCGTCATCTTCTTTGTCATACCGCAGAACGGCATTCTCAATAACATGAATTCGTTGAAGGCCTCAAAGGCAGAATTACAAAACACAGGAAACAAGAAAAAGAGGCATGGCCCGAGGCGCCAATGGTAGAGTTCACAGAAAACACAACAGATTTAATCATCGGCAAAGATGGTTCAAGTTCAAGAAAATACAGTGAACCAATAACACCTGCAAAGATATCTTGTTTCAATGCGGTGGTATAACGAGACAAAACTAATCCTTGGATCCATCGGCCGCAGAGAACCCCCCAGGAAGCCATATAGTTGGTTCACTTCATTTTGCTATCCTAAACATCTAAAACATCATATATTAAGAGAGATAACTTCTCACGATCTAAAAGGCAAGAGTGAACAGGAAAATATTGAGCAATCATCTTTATTACTTTAAAAGCAATCATCATTGATTCACACTAATAATAATAATCAGCCTTCCGCGATCCGGCGGAGTTATTGTTATCGGTGATGAGAGGAAACTCATCTGTGAGCCTCCTTACTTATTATGTATAAACACCAAAGAATGCAGCGCGTGAAAAAGAAAAACAGAACACAAAGAATGGTTATTGAAAACTGTTAATGATGGAAACCAAAGTCCATTGCAACTGCTTCGAGAGTCAAAGCCAATTTGAGTAATCCCTGTGAGCTTAAGACAAACCCAAAGATGAATCAACTAAACAGTATAGAACCCAATCACAATGTAATGGATGAGAATTTGTCATATCTATTTACTGTGAATTAAAGGAGAGATGACCAGCGAAGACACACTCCAACTCTGTGATGAGTATTTTAAATGCGTGCAGCTCAAAAGTATGGATCACAATTGAAGACACTGAAGAAAAAGGGATTAAAGATGAGATAGAAATAGAAAAAGGGACATAGAGTGGAGAACAATTTCGAGAGATGAGACAAACGCTCAAGGCAAGTGCAAATGGATTCAAGAGACAAAAATCAGATTAACAGTCTAGAATACCAAAACATCAAGATGTTAGCAATAACAAGACTTGGAATCTCTAAATTATGAGGCAGCCTTAGAATCTCATCGAGAGAATGCTAAGATCCGTAATTAGGGCTATGAGGTTAGTTTCCAGTGCAAGTTAAGATACCTCTGCCAAGCAAACTTAACTAGACTAGACCTAACAGGTAACTCCCCAGAGGTCACAAACTCACCCATACCTTATACGCGTAGTCAATCAAGTGTGCACTTGAAGCACCCTGACAGAAACAGAAAAAGATAAACCCCTAGAACATCAGAAAAAAAGGAACTTACCCCAGTAGATGAGGTAGAAGAATATCTGAGGATGGAAGCAGCTGCGATAGCTTGCATGTAATAAAATAAAACAATACACTACCTCTCGTAACTTAATCTTCTTCAACGAAAAGAAATTCCTCATAAATAATGGAAATTATAACAAAATTTCAGGTTCAATTGTGTTTCAGGTTTACTGTGTTTTTTTAGATAGTTTCTTGCCATGTTTGTCATCTTTGGTTGAACAAAGAATAATCAATCACTGATCAATTAGCTTATTTGTTGCAAACATGTTTAGGGTGAAATTACTTGATTACAATTATTGTTGTGTTATGTTGTTTGAAATAATTACTAATCAAATGAACTCTTTTATCATTAGAACAACATAATAACAAACTCATATAAATCAAAACAATATGTAATTGAAATTGTGGTAGCCTCAACAGAATGGAAAGGAAGTTGTATGTGTGTGCTTAACTTGAAGTTTAAGGTTCTAGATTTAAGAAAAATGTATTAATGATAGCGCAATAAGACTTTTGAAACTCTGTATAAAAATAAGTGTCGCGAAAGTCCAAAGATAATGCACATGGTCAAATTGTTCTTGGAATAAATGTAAGATTGTAATACTGAGATCTGGTCTATAACTCAAACAAACGCTGTCCAGAACTCTGTTAGATTATTAGTCAAGGCAAAATCCTAGGCAATACCACTAATGTGAAGACAGGTTAATCTCAGTTTGTTTCTTCGTTTATCTCTAATATGCATAAGCATATACTCGTCTGATATGAATAAACTTGTCTTAGCTTCTTCATTCAAACAAGAATTAGAAGTCTCAAACTCCTTATTATAATCCTACAGTGAAGAACCCTTATTTGCCTGTGTCGTGACATTGTGAACTTCAAAAGATAAAGTACGTTAGGAATGTTATACTGATTTTGAAATAACAAGAAACAATAAGAAAAAGAAAAGAACAAACGCAATAATGGAAAAGAATGTGTAGAGAAGAAGTCAAATTGTAAATTGTCAAATGGGATTAAGTTTTTGTCTCGTGGCCTCCCTCTCTCTAATAATTGTTCTGGGGTGTTTCCAACACCTAGCACCCTAATGCCAATTGATGTGGGAGCCGCTAACCCAAAGTTCTCTAAAAGTGGTAAGCCTTAAGAAGACAAGAGAGAGGACACATTGCACTAATCCTAAAATATTTGACAAGCAAAAGAAAAGCAAAGGTGACTTCCTTACATTTTTTCAGTTTCAGAATTACAAAAGATTTTGACTACATGTAAGTTTCTAGAGAATATTATTTTGACATATTTAGCAGAAAAAGAAAATGATAGCGATGATAAAAAGACACACACTATAAGAGTGGAATCTGGCAATTTACTTCACCCCTCCCACTTATTCATTCGGGGCTACTCCAAGCCAAACCTACTGTCGGTAAAATATCTAATTGATCTCATGGTATACTTGTCACAGCGAGACTAATCCAAAAACAAGATATGGACTTGGAAGATGTTAAATAATTATGTACCACTCAGACTCTAAGACATAGGTAATCCCGTTTAAGGAGGAGTATGGAAGAAAACCACTCCACACACGTGATCAAGACACTGACCAATTGTTTATACATTCTGTAATCATTAGTTTGTTTAGACAATAATTAAAAAAAGGTCTTAAGTCTAAACTAACTAATTTTGAAATTAAGCTGTAACTCGACTTTATTTCAATTCAAGTTTCGGGATTGAGGAAAAAATTGTGAAAAGTAAAATAGAAAATGTCCTTAAAAATAAAAGCTAAATTGTTTGGAGGACAAAATTCTTTTCTTGCTAGGACAAGCAAGACTTAGAAAGTTTTGGGGAATTTGATGAGCTCAAACTCACCATTGAATCCATTTTTCCGCTTGTTTTTAGCACGTGATCGCTTTTAGCGTTTAAATTAATAGTGAAATATTTAATAAATCTTGTGCTGCAGAGCATCCAAAAGGAGAGATTTCCAAAGCAGAAAAAAGAGAAAAACAATAATTATGAAGAGCCTTCCGCCTTTACGCATTCTTCTAGGTCTTTTACAAAACGCCTAAGAAATGGCAGATGAACTGGTTATAATAATATTTTCCGAATGCAAAATCATTGATCACAAACAAGCACATCACGTCACTGACAAGAAATGGAAGAAGTCGTCAGGTCGAGACAAGGATCACATATGTCAGGGCAGATAATTATAGATTGTAATGTGATCATGGTCGGACAGACCACCATTGGCAAACACTGATTCGGAAAACGTTGATGAGCCGGCTGGTACGCAAGAGAGCACCCGAAGAGAAAGTTCACGCGACAAGAAAATCGGCGTTCGCACAAATGATGTTTACTTTTTGAAATACCTGGCTCCAACGCGAACCCGCACATCGCAACATACTTCAAGTCGAGAAATGTCTGCGTCGCGCATGACGGACGTCGCACACGTAAATAGGTCATCAATGATAAAACCAGGTCGCTGCACAGAATTTTTATAGCGTTCAACAAAGATCAAACACACCAAAGGTTATTCGTCAATGCGAACTTTCTTCCGGTTCGCAATGCAATTATGTCGGAACACAAAAAAACAGAGTTCGTCGCTAACGATGAAACTTCGAACGCACTGGTAAACATTGACAATAACACCAAGAAGCCATGTGCGCAACGACCGTAACAAAAGTTGCAACAAGAAGTCAACGTGGTAACGCCTTTGTCATGACGTACTTCCCGGGCCCGCATCAGAAATGCAATCATACAACACAATGTTGCAACATAACCCGAATAGAGATGTTATCGCTAATTTTTGGAAAAACTTAATGGGACAACCAACTGCAGATGCACTGAAATTGTGTTGCGATAGCTGATTATTTATAAGCTACACATAACCGCTTTGAGGAATACACAAATATTGTCATTTATTAAAGAAACTCTAGAGCGATAGAGTTATCATGTTGAAAGAAAGAAGATTGTCACAACAAAAATACGATGTCACAACTAAAGCAAGAAAGAGCACAAGATCTTCAAGTCACTAATACGATCGTATACCCGCAACAAAGTGACTCCGTAATAGCACAAAACCTATCAAGAACACAAACTTACAAAACAGCACAAAGGCAAATCTCGACCAAAGTGTTTATGATTCACACAGCATAGGCTCAATAATCCAAACCTAGTAGCCTGGCAAATAGAACACCATGAGCAATGCAATCAGTCAAGATCAGACAACCAAAGCACCTGTGAGTGTTTATGACTCTTGTATTATATTTTTTCTTCTTATTTTTCTTTATTTTTCTTTCTTCAGATTGATTTAGCATGGGATTTTTATCTGCTTAATTGATTTGAAATAGTAAATTGTTCAAAAGCTGTTGAAACTTAACATTGAAAATTACTACTAATAATTGTTTAATTTAATTAACTCCACAAAAGCTGGAACTCATTTCTTCATTGATTTATGTGCCACAAGAAATTTTCCTAATCTATTTTAAATAACTAATCCAGCCACAAACGACAACTTCATTAAAAGATCTGACGTTAGTTATGTCTTTCTTATAAATGAGAAATAAAATTTCCCATGTTAATTCTGAATTTGAGTTTGAATGATGCTGTTCTGAAACTGAATTGTTCCCAATTTTAGTAGTTTATACTCAAGGAAAGGAGTATCATTTAGCTTTACCTGACGCCCAGTGACACTAGATGGAGATTCCGAGAGAGCATAGACTACTTGGGCGGCATGCTAGACTAATATTGAAGAACCAATGACCCCTTGAAAGATTACTTATTAAATCCCTCAATTTGCTCATGGTTTGAGAATAGGTCAGTTTTCGATATAATTTAATCAATTAGAAATCTCTCGGGTCTGGAAGAATGATTCGATCCCGCAGCACAATATATTCTAATCAAGGAAAGAGAAAACTCCTTTAAACTTTAAGGATGAGACATATCATTCACGCAGAAACCAGCAACCCCGCCTTTGTCTTGGGAAGCATCCGCAGCCAAAGAAATGGGTATGAAGTATTGGAAAAGAAAAATACCCATATCTTACAGAGAGTTCTAATTACAAGTAATTAATTAGAATCAAGGTGTTTCAAATGAACATGAACCTCTACTGAAAGTATGGTTAGAGTAGGAATCCAAACTATACTACCTGCTCTTGACAAATTAAAATTCCAACTCGTGGGAAAATAGAATGAGATTAGATGCAAGAATTGATAATTTCACACAATAAAATCCCAAAGTGTCTACTCGAAAGCACAATCTAGTTCAATCCATTTTATATTTAGGATTTAACTTTTCCCCTTTATATTAAATTTAGATTCTAGTTATTAAAATTCTTATTAGTTATTAATTTCTTCTAAACTAGACGCTCAAATAGTGTAGAACTTGGAGTAGTTGGGGTAGTCAGTTTAAATTCTTTTCAATCTCTATGAATCCATATCCTCGACTTATAGGTCCACTTTACGCCTTGTACGACCTGTTCACTTGCAGTTTTGGCATCAAAGTAAATCTTTAATTGAGTTTAGTGACAAAATTATCTTTCATGAGCATGGGCAAGTTATATTTAGTTTCATGGTTTTTAGCGCCATTGCCTGGGATTAGGTAATGGGCCCTCTAAGAATGTTTTGCGCCGTTGTCGGGGATTAATTTATAGTCTTCTACAATGGTTTCAAATTTGAATATGCACAACTTATGGTCTTTAAACAATATGTTTGGCGCTGCCAGTATTCTAGTTAGTCTTTGGTAATAGTGGTAGAAATTTGTATATATCATTTGGTCTTAACAAGGACACTGAAATTTTTGAGAAAAATGAAAATAGGGCAACTTGTGATGATGAGGCAATGGTAGAATTTCCTAAGAAGTTAGAAAAAGAGTTGGCAACATTCAAAGATGAGCGACCAAAAATGAAGATCAGATTGAGCATTCCATATAGAAAATGTGAGGTTGTACATGATGCACTCATGATCCACTTTAATACAACCTATATGACATCATACTCCACATTGAGGAATTAGATGTACATACAACTACATGGAGAAAGGTTCTACCATTTGTGAATGACATGATCCACCCTTAGAGAAGCTAAGTAACCCTCCAAAGCTAATTTTGCCTTGGCTCAAGCAAAGTATGCTTTCCTTAAAAGCAATGATATATGTCCAGTGGTGATATCTTCCTCTCTACATAGGCAATAAGATGTTAGAGAAATGCTCTAAAGGCAATCACCTTTAGCACTTATTGTACGTCTTTTATTCATTAATAAAAAGCATCTTCATTAACTTGACATTCATTTATTATATGAATTGATATCAACTTAAACTACTCAATGAAGTCCATGATACACAACCTAAAGATGAAAAATCATGATGAGATCATGATAAATTAGATTGCTACTTACATGTACTATGTTAGTATCTAAATTATCCACGCCATAGGATCAACAAGATTAATGAAGTCCATGATATCTTCCTTTCTAAATGAGTAGTATGATGTTAGAGAAGTGCTCTAAAGGCAATCACCTTTATCACTTATTGTACGCCTTAGATTCATTAATAAACATCTCAATAACTCGACATTCATTTATTATATGAAATTTTGATATCAATCTTAAATCAATTAACAAAGTCAATGGATAATAACATAGCATGAAGAAAATCATGATGATAATGATAATAAGATTGCCATCATGTGTAATTATGTGTTAGTATCTAAATTATCCATTAATCATATGATCAACAAGATTGGACATTGTTGATCCAAATAGACTAGTACAAGTTATACTCCTTAATTGAATTAAGCAGTAGATCTCATAAACTATAGTCATTGTGATGATTAGAGCTAACATGTGGATGCTTGCTAAGTGTAGCTCAAGTATGTTGAATCTACTTTGAGACAATCATATGGATTGTCTATTCAAATGTAGATGATAGTCTCATAATAGCAATGGTGCATGTCTCCTGTGAATTTGGAGGTACTCATGACACTAGATCAGACATTTTATACTTGACTTTGATCCTGCTGCTCTGAGAGGTTGCTCACAAGATGATGATTGGGTATAGCATGAGGTATTCGAAGGTAATTGAGTAGCCATTAGTGGATTCACCACTCCTGATAGAAGGAGGGTATACCCTAAGTCTCTTATAGGGATCATTATTCGAAATCTCTAGACAAAGTGGAAATGTCATGGGAAGAGAATCTTTAGTCAGATGCTTTATGAGTAATGAGTCTCGAGATAAGATGGCAAATGCCTCTCTCTCTCTCTCTCTCTCTCTCTCTCTCCTCCCCACTGTGCTAGGTGGCAGTAAGTCTAGTGGAGCTGATGCGTAGTCCATGCTTTGAACCAAGTGTGGAGTGAAAGGAAAAAGAATCTGGTAATACATTATCTATGGAAAGGTTTAGGTCAAGTCATCACTTTTCAAATAATTAGGTCAAGATGTGTTGCTGATACGCCACTACTGATTCAAGAGTTTAATCAAATATATAAATATAATTCTGAAAACCTAATACCACATACTTATACAATGTAAGAGAGAAACGGTATTGGATTGGATCTAACTAGCGGCAAAGCATAAAATTGACATGGTCAGTTATGTAATCCCAGGAAAGAGGACTTGATTTAGAGACATTATGAGGCCTCGAGAAGGTTTTAGGCTCACTCATGGGCTTAGAGCCCAATGGTACAAGATTCGCATGGGGATTCATGTATGTCGCTTCCCCTCATTAATGAAGGGTACTCTCATCCTTTTACACATGATAGGGTGATATAAATACCTTATATCATAACCTTAGCCACCAATATGGCTAGGAGAACAAGTGAAAAACGTTCATTCTAGTCGAGAGAGCTGAGAGTCAAAACTCTCTCATTGCCGCCCTTGGAGATCTATCTACTCGGCTAGCACCGACTTCTTAAGTCTTTGCGGTCACCTTAGAGGTTTCTCCCTTCGTCCCTGGGATTCTACTAGAGGTGCTCCTACCTTTGGAACACTACTTTGATACACTTACACTCCTTAGAGGTTGCTTTCATCGGTTCTACACCAAAGGAATTTTGAAACTTCAAAGGTAACCCTTTTCTCTCCTCCTTGTATGGTTTTGCTCATTTTGTTTGATCCAAGAAAATCCGTGGTGGGGTTTTTTGATGTTTTGATTTTTCTAAGTGTATAAGCAACATGATGAAACCCGAACATAAGAGTGGAAGTTACTAGATGTTCTAAGGAGGCAGAGAGGCATTTGGTTTGGATAATTTTTCGACGGAAGATTGGCCATGACATCCACACACCACATTCACATGGAGAATGATCCAGGAGATGTGTACTTGCTTGACACCATAATAGAGGAGGTGGAAGACCATATGAGCTATGAAGGCGAAGTAAGAGGAGTCGCCCCTCGACTTCTGCTATGAGGCCACCATCTTGAACCCAGGTGAGCATGATTGGTTTTGATCACTTAGGAGGGCCCCTTTATCTGAGGCTAGCGAGGCCCCAATTTTTATTTTTGTTTAGTCTTTAGTTCATTTGGGATTTGGACACAGAGATTATTCTCTGGGTTTAGTTTGGTTTTATTATTTTTCATCTAGTTTAATAAAAAATGTAGAACTCTTTTTTTTTCTCTCTTTTGTGAGGTACATGATGAAGCGGTTCTATGTTGAGCTTTTTGGCATCTTTGAATTTGAATTCAGGTTTCGTGGACTCAACATAGCAATACAACAAACTCAAGAAAAATGACCATCATTGAATAGCTAAGAATTTTTTTTTAAAAAAGGAATGGATCCACGATACTACATAAAGCCAAGTACTCACCCTAGTGAATGCAAAAATTGACTACCCAACACTACAAGTTCAATTCTTGATTTTTTGTCCTATGTTCTCCTTCTCCCCTACTTCCACTCTAGTTCCAGAGCTTCATAAGGAGGTAATTCTTCACTTATATATTTTTTTTTTCTTAATTTTTTGTTGGTTGGAACATTTTAGGACAATGTAATGTTTAGTTGAGGATGAACACATGGGCTTTTTTTATCTCTATTGCTATACATTGCTAGATTGATAGATGAAATCAGCCCCTGTTTTTTGCATGTTTTACTTTTCTTTGCATGTTTTTCTTTTTCTTTGCATGATTTCTTGTTGGGAGTTTGTTTGTGCTTAGTTATATCTTCAAGTATTGTGACTAAGCTTAAAATATTAGTAGCATAGTTAGGATGTCATTGTGTTTAGTTGATCTTGGATTTGAGGATCCCATGGTTGTAGGTGACTTGGTTGCCAGAGTCCTTGCTTCACTTTGCCTATTTCCTTTGGAAACTTACCACACATAAAGCATACTAGGTCCCTTGCATATGTATATGAATCGACACACTTCTAAGCACACTTATCTATTGTGAGCTATATATGACTATTGTAGTGTTGGGACATCTTCAAAAGAGAGGCCAATAAGCCCCAAAAAGCTATTAAAATTTTAAAGAAATAAAATCAAAGAAAGAAAAATAAAAATAAAAATAAAAAAAATAAAAAAAAAACAAAAATAATGGAATAAGTGAGTGGATCAAATCGGAATCTCGAGCATAGCCCTAGGGTGCCTTTTAAAGCCTAATGCTCTAAGACAACTAAGTGAGAGTCATTGACTTCATTGCTCACTACATTAGACAGAAGATGGGTTGATTTCACAAATAGGTGCTTTCGCTTTTTTATTGAGTCTTTCAAGGTGAGGTTCGAGAGACTTAATTCGATGCCTTTAAGCAGGCGGTGTGGAGTCACCAATGGATCCTTGGTACATGGACACTTTTCTATACCCAAGCATTGCATCCTACTATTAGTTGTAGATTTGAATAAAAAAATGTGCCTTCTTAGCTTGATTTAGTTCATCATATGCTTTGCAAGGTGAGTTGAGTTTGGTAGGGGGGAGATTTGGGTTTATGCCTACGCTTGGGAAGTAGTTACATAAACACTATGGTCCTCTTGGAAAGGTTGAGTGGGGATATGGGGACAGCCATACCTGGTTCACCATGCCATTTGAGACCTTGTCTATAGAGATACAAAACAATTTGAGATCTCGACAAAGCTCATATTTACTTAGATCTTCCTCAATTCTTGTTGTATAATTGTAGCACCTTTGTAACTCTATATTTCTTTTATTTGATTCGCTTTAATTTATTTTTACGAATTTATTTTTTTTTTTTAGTTTGTTAGGTTGTTTTGATCAATTCTCCCTTCTATTTCACCTTTTCCGTTGTTAAGGATTAGCGATAAAAATTTGGTTGAAGTGTAATAACTATTCAAAAGTGGCATTTTTAAGGGCTTAATTTGTATATCTTCAAGACCTTTTGAGTGGTTACTATGCCTAATTAGCCAATTATGCAAATTGTCGGTCTTAAAATCAAAGTTACTAATATTTCCATGAAGTTTGTGCATGTTGCAGCCTTTTAGGTACTTTTGCAACTCATTTGAGAAATGAGTGGAGAATCAAGACATTTAATGGCATCTCACACATGTTTTGGGAGCATAGAGTGAAGCAATGAGGCAATCTTGAGGTCATAGGCCACATCTTAGAGCTTTAGGAATCAATTCAAAGGGATTTAAGACCTAAAAACATGATTAAATGATGTGGGAAGTCAACAGGAGCGAACCTAGCAAAATTGGAAGCCAAATTTGGAAGCTGCTATTTTTAGAAATTCACACTCACTCAAGTACATGCAAAAAATTTTGCACTCACACTAAGTGAGTGCGAAACTACACTAAATTAAATTCGAAGCCCTTGCAGTTCTTTCTATTTTTGGGACTCTTAAAGAGTTGTAATGCTTATGGAAACTTGGTAACTTGTTTTCTAAGGCCCTAGGGTGGTGATTACATGTATATATAGGAGGAGAGATAAAAAAAACACATACTTGTTTATCCTGGATTTTGGATTAAATTTAGGTTGTAAAATCTTTCAGTTCAATCTTTCTATTAAGTTTTTTTTTTTTTATGCTTTGCATGAGTTGTTCTTCATTCATGGATGTTGTTAGCGGTAGCATGGGGAAGTAAACTCCTTCCTTGAGGTAAAGGTGGATCCACGACACTAAAGTCAAGGGTGATCAAGAGAGAGACGCGCTTTATCCCAAAGGTATGTTTGCTGGGTGGTGAGGATCTCCCATATAGGTTGGTTATATTAGTGCCTATAAGGTTGACACCATATAGAGAGTTGGGAGAACATATGTGTGTATTCTGATGAGTCTCTACCTTAGACCATGAGGTTGGTATGCTTATTAAACATATCGGATAAATTTTTAGTTTATAAAATCTTTCAGATTCAATCTTTAGTAAAGTTTATATTTTTATGATTTACACGGTTGTTCTTCATCCGCTGGATTTTGTTAGTAGTAGCATGGAAGTAAACTCCTTCAACAGAGGTAAGGGGTAAGATCTGGGCACTAAATTCAAGGGTAATCAAGAGAGAAGCGCACTTCATCCCAAGGTATGTTCTTTGGGTGGTGAGGGATCTCCCGAGATAGGTTGGTTATATAAGCCTATAAGGTTGATACACTAAAGAGAGTTGGGTGGACATATGCGTATTCCTATTGGATTCTTCTACCTTCTAGACCATAGGGATTTGGTATGCTTATTAAACACCTTGGATTGTCTTTCATCCGATGTAGTCTAATGGATATCTCCTCTTGACTTATCAAAAGGAGATTAGGAACCTATTATTGGAGTTAGCTAGTTAGCCAATTTATTATACTTGAGAGAGTTAGGATTTTTCCTTTCTCTTTAGGACCACCTAGGCGGGGTTGAGAGAATCAATTGGTGTTGATTCCCTTCTTCGGACTAGTGGGACTCTTATACATCTCTCTAATCACTTGAGACATTGTCTTAGGGGAAACCCTAATCCCTAAGGCTTTCTTTAATTTGATAAAAAATAAGTTTTTAATCATCTCTTCTTTAAAAATCAAATTTTTAATTCTTGCAATTAATTTTTCTTTGAAACTTAGACTAAGCCATTCTTTGGGAAGAATACCCATCCCATAGACGACCCTAAAACTCACTATGGTACAACAGCTTAGGCTACCATTGGCTAGGTTTACTTTAGAAATTATAAATTTGTATGAATCATTTGAATGCCAAAGCGACCATCTAATAGTTAGATTTCAGGCGAGTCAACATGTGAGCCCCTCAAGGCCGTATATAAGAGGGAATATTCTAGACACTATTGGAGCTCTCCTAGACTAGAGGAGTGTAGAAGATTTCACAAGATGTTGGAGAAGTCAACACCAATGTTGAAGGTTATGAAGAAGTATGGAATGTGGGAGGCTGAAGTCTAGAGTCTTCCACGGTAGTGCTGTATGCTTGTACATAGTTGTGTGTTCTAGAATATTCTTCAATTGCTGAGGAACCATCGAGGTTCCCAGTACTCCATTGGAGCTATAAATAGCGGAGGCCTCATTGCAGCGAAAGCAACCCAACCCAACCCAACCAAGCATAGAGCTTCCAAAGTGAGTTGTAAAGCTTCCTACTTCAATAAAGCTTTCCTCTATTCTTCCTAAGAGTGTCTTGTAAGTTCTCTTGTGTCCTAAGCATCCAAGTCGAGGGTAATGCTTAGCATATCAAGCTAGGCAACGGGAAGACTGAGTTAGCTACATCGAGGCGAGTTTTCTAAGTGTTGATGGCGCCTAAAGTGGCATTTTCAGGGGTTAACTTCTATATACTACGCCTTTTTAGGTGGTATTTACCCTAATGAACCAATTATACAAATTGTTAATCCCAGAAATCCTTTCGAAGGAGGAGGTCGGCCCCAGCTCTAAGCCTTAGCAGCACTCTGGCGCATCCATTCCAAATGTCCAGTCAAATCCTTCTCTCCTAAAGAAACTTTTCACATGCCTTAACTACATTGTTACATCTCACGGATGACCAGAGATGCCTGATAGTCTTGCACACAACACCTCAATTCATTTAAGGGAAGGGCCGTCGTACGGCCTTTGTGGCCCAATAGTTGGTAGAGATGCACGATATGCTCACCAGGTAGCTTGCTCCATGATAGGCATGAAACATGTATGAAAATATAAATTGCCTATGTGCGTAAGTGCACGCGTCGTGTTCAAGTAATAGGGTGAAAGTAGAGTATCGTTCCCACAAGGATTGATTATTAACTATTGATCTATTGTAGCTTAGGCTCTATTTGGATAATGGAAAATCGGTGAAAGACTCAAATTACACTAAACTAGCATGAAAATCCTAAACTACAACGATTCAATAAAGACTAAAAAGCCTTAAGGCATAGATTTCACCTAAACTATCATATATGAACCTCCTAACCCAATCAATCAATGTTTATTTTCATATGAAGATGGAAATTTCACTAATGTATATGTAAATCTCTCTCGGCATCCGCACATAGTACCCACTAGGATTTAGGTATTTTGCATCTACTCGTCCCGAAACCACAAGATACAATAAACCCAAGAAACCCCAATACCACACCTAATCTCATTTATATCTCTATCTCATGATAATTAGATGGCATTTCATCAATAGTCTAGCTCATCATCACTTCTCAGTCTCAAATCAAGCCCGAATCATGAAAATATTGGCCCGAATACCCCTGAAGCATTAAGTTAAATGAAAAAATCAACACACATGGGGAAAATAATACATCAATTAGTATAAATTAGGAGAAATCCATGCATTTACATCTTTGTCTACATCTAAACCCTAAGAAAACAAAATAAAACATTTCAAGAAGAGAAAATACAACCATAGAGATAGGGAAAAGTAAGAAAAGAAGAGAATAAATAAACTAGATGGAAATGGGGCCCTTTAACTTCTCCTCGATCTTCTTCTCTGACCAAAATCTTGTTTTCCCCAAAGAGCTTTGCCCTATGGTGTTTTTTCACCCAAAGGACTTGTTCTAAAAGCCCTAAAATGTTCTCTTTATAAGCCCCATCAAAATGGCTCAAAAATGGCTATTTCAGAGCAATGGGCATAGAAAATGGCATCGACTGACTAAGGCGGCCTCTTGAGAAAACCAGTAGATCGTTTGTGGCACAATCTGAACTCCTTGTTTTGCTCTCTCAATTTCTCAAGGCCATAACTTTCTCATCCGAACTCAAAATTGAGTAATCTTGGTCTTGTTGGAAAGATTAGAGTGTAGAATATGGATATGGCCAAATACAACACTTTAGAGTGGATGGTAAAGACTGAATTAAAGTATGTCTGGTCAGATTTTGAGCACTCCTCTTTTCTTCCTTTTTCTAAAAGCCATAACTTGATCATTCAAAGTCCAAATTGAGTAAATGAGGGCTCTTTGGAAAGCTTGAGAAGTCTACTATTTATCAATCCAAAGATTAGAGCCATGGGAGGTCATTCTATAGCTAAAAATATTGAAATACAGTAGCTGCTACTGCATGAGGATTTTGCTTATTTTTCTTCCTTTTTCGCTCATTTCCTCTCCACTCTGGCCAATGGTTAACCTACTCACAAAATAGAACATTCAGAGCATTTAAGTAATTATTTATATCATAAAACTACTAAAAACATAACAAAACATGGAGATAAAATAAGTATATAAGATACTCATCACACCCTCAAACTTAAATCCCCAAGCAAAGGGAAAAACAAATATATACAAACACTATGGTATATATAAGTAAACAATGGTGCTTGTAATAAGATAAGAAAACAATGAGTAAGTTCTATGAAAACATGGTAGTCAAAATGAGATCCAAACACATTTGCAATCTCTAAAGGACAAGGCATCTAAAGGCATGGTGATCAAAGCAAGTTTTCCCCCAAATTATCAATAAACCTTTCCTAAAGAAACTCAATGTAAAATGGTGTTTTAGGTCTCAAATGTAGACAAAGTTTCTCAAACACTCTTGACGATCTCGACTCACACTTTGAAAGAAAATTAGCTAAAAAAAAGCGAGCTAATAGCACCTTTTGTTCAACTACTTAAGAAACTAGGTAGTAGGATGCAATGCTAGGGAGTTCTTGAAAGTGTCCATGTATCGAGGATCATTGGTGACTCTCCCTACCGAGTTGGCTAAGGGCAGGGCATTAAAGTTCTCCTCGAACTTCACCACACAAACACCCATTAGAAAGCAAAGCACCTTATGATAATTGTCCATCTTCGTCATGTAATGAGCGAGAGTCCAGTGACTCCCAGCCGGGTTGTCTTAGGGCATTAGGCACGAAGGCCTCCCGGGCAGGCTCGGGTTCGATTGGATCAACTCAATTATTTCTCTTTTTTTCTTTCTTTTTCACATTTTTTTCTTTTCTAGTTCTTTTTCTTTCTTTTGTTCTTTTGTTCTTTTGTTTTTGCATAGGGAAGGGACAATTGCCTTCTTTATTGAGGTGTCCCCCCAGTATAGAAGTTAGGGTCTCTTAAGGCAAGTTCAATTTGAGAAAAATGGGCCGAAACCAAGGTGTAAAAATGAGACCTAGTGTGTGTTTGTGTGTGAGAATTTGTATTGTGTGTGTCTTGTGGCGTGTGTGTGTGTACGAGTTCCGATTTAAGAAATGATTTCTTGAAAAACAAAGGGGGCTTTTCATGTCGAGTCTCCTGACCAAAAGATCTGCTGGGGAAATCCTAGATCATGTCAGACATTGACCCGAGCAAAACAATTTGAAGCACAATACCAAAGCATTCTCAAACGATTACTAAGCACAAGCGCTGACCCAACTCAAATGAGACCTGAACAACAAAAGAAAGAAAGAAGAAAGGCACATACGGAAATAGCAATAACTAAAGAAAATAGTTAACATGGTGGAGATACAAAAGTTAGATTTTGAAAAAGATAAAGTTCACTACAAACTTAGATTACAGACATTGCCCTCAATGTGAGGCAAGCAATAAGAGATAACAAGAACTCCCCCAAGGGTGATCGAGCCTCTGACGCTCGATAGATATGACTTGCTTGTGACATGCAAGTTATGCCTTTGTCTCCATAAAGCGTGAAATGTGCAATGAGTGCACAACTTGATAAACCCTTCTCTTGATATTCACCACCTTTTCTTGATGATCACTTGATTCTTGACATATACCTTAAATGCTCGAGAACATTCTATTAACCTTGACAATTTTCATAGCAACCCCTCTCATAACCATGGATCACCACAAACATGACAATGCCATTGCTTTCATCCCATTCCTTCATCATGAAGCACAAAATCCTTCCCACTTGATGTACACCAGTGGTACTTTACCAAAATTGAGCCTAAGAAGTCCCCTTGGAGCGATATCTACACTTGATGCTCACTTGGCCATTTCCACAAACACTTGGTGGGCATAGGCATGTACATTCTTCTTTGAAACAACCAAGAGCTCTAGAAGCCTTCCAATTACAACAAAGGAGCTCTAAACTCAAATGTGGCAACAATATCCGCAACATTTAATCTTCAAACATCAATCTCCCTTTGTTTAACCAATTTCAAACCTCTAATTTGAGCTCCAATTCACACAAACAGCCCTTATGTGTAGAGAGAAGCAATATTTCTTAAGCTTTAATTCTAACTCATGTAGCCTTAATGTTGCCTACAAAGTGTGACTTGAACTCTTAAGAACATGAGAGTTGAGTTTTATGGTGAACTAAGGGGTGGGAATGGAATTTGGATGATTTGGAAAGTTTTGTGGGTTTTGTAGGAAGAGAAGTGGGTATGGGTACATCACGCCCGAAGGAAACCCACCCTAGGGCATGACCCGTCAATTCATAAGCCTTCGGCCTGAAGGTTTGAAGTGTGAAAGCTTGACACTAACCTTCCTTATGCTTGGATTTTTGTCTAGTACCAAACACTGTTCGGAAAGTAAATCGCAACTTTTCTAAATTCATCAATTCTCCAAATTCAAATTTCATGCCAACAAAATTACTTCTAAATATCCAAATCTCAATTATGAATGTTATATAAAGCTCATCGAGAATATACTTGATATTTGAATTGAATCAATTGTGTACTAATATAAAGAATGCTATTATCAAGCGACTTTCTCAATTAACTCAAAATCCAACATTTCACATAAGCAAAGAACTTATTAGTTCAATATGATCCAAACATAAGTTCTAATCCAAATCCACAATGATGACGTATCCTCGGCACAGCCCATCACTCCTCGCGGAAACTAAAAGTACATGAAAATATGTCAACGAATGGGAGTGAGCTTAAAGCTCAATAAGAAATACTAATACATTTTCATGGATCAAAAACTTTTCAATCATATAACAAATAGGAGATGTTTTTCATCAAAACTTTTGATTCAAAAATAAGTTGGAACATTAACAAAATATACTTCACAACATTCTCACATCCATTTCAAATCGATTTCATATCAAATGTGATCCCGAACAATTTCATATCAAATTTCGATTCAAACACTTTCATATCCAAATCAAAAATCAAATACATTTCAAATATATTTTCTACAGTTATCAAATATCAAATGGTACTTGATCATGTAAGGACTTTCAAATGGGTAACTAGCATAAATTGTTCCTTTTAAAGGTGGAGCGGAACCAAACACTACTAGTACTAGTAACCTCTAACCAAACCCCTAAAGGAATTGGGGTTCAAATCAATTACATTCCCATGAGAAAATGTAAAGTCAGCTATTATATCCAAGGTGACAAGGGCCAAATAGTGTCAACTATTATTCTAGTTAATAAGTAGAACAACGAGTCAAATATTTCATTCAAAAATTAAATTACAAAACATCATATCTCATTTCTTTAAGTAAACAAAACAAATACTCAAAAGTACAATATTACAAAACTATTGATCTGTGGAATGTCCAAATAAATAAAAAAGTAAAACTTTTCACAAACAAGATTATATATAATTCAGAATTAAAACAATTTCATTCTCAAATGAAGTAAAAACAAACAATTTTCTTTTTAAAAATACATTAATATCTCTTGCCTCAAAGGAGTACTCAAAAGCTTTGAAGGAGCTAATCCGAAGAATTTCATCTCAATGAAATATTTCTCCTAAAATAATAAGGAAGAAACTATTATCATTACTTATTTATTCTTAAAACTTTCCTAATTTAATATTTTTAATAAAATATTTACTTGCCAAAATACATATATCTTTAAATACTTTTCCATTCTCATACTAAGTAATTGATATAACTACCAATCCTTATTTTATTTTTTTTTTTTTTTTTTTTTTTTTTAAGGAGCAGTGAAATACAAATACGGCTTAACCCGGGGTTCATACAAAAGTGAAAGAAAATTAAAGAATCTACATCAAAGAAATCTAGAAAAATAAAATAAGGAAGATCTTACCTGAAATTTATTCTTCAAACCACTGAATCAGAAGCTAGTAAATCCTGCAGGTCTACGTCGAAGAGAAATTCAAGATGAATAGAAAGGATCTTCTAATCTTACTCAATTTATACACAGGTATTTATTAGGAAATTACCTTTTTAGCCCTCTTTCATTAAATTAATAAATTAATTACTAATTGAATTATCATTATTATTTTCATAACGTCTAATTGAATTATCATTATTTTCATAACGTCTAGTGGATTATATTTATTTTCATAACGTCTGGTGAAATTATCATTATTATTTTCATAACGTGTGCACATAAAATTCCTGTCATTATTATTTTCCCTAATTTATACCTATACAAATTCCACATCATTATTATTTTAAAGTAACTTATACCTATCTAGATTCACAGGTGTTACAATGGCTTTAAAAAAAAAGTGGGCGGAGGGATTGAGGGGATGGAGAAGGTTTAGATTGGTTTCTAAAGAGAAGCAAAGGTATTTAGAGGGGTTAGGCCTTAGTTCCAAATGAGAAACTTGAAATAGGAAAATTATGCGTGAAATGAGGGAAGACATTGAAACTGATTTTTTTTTTGTTCAAATTTTTGTTCTTTAAGCCTCCAAGATGCTATAAACTTCCACTTTTCAAAATTCTCCACCTCCATAGCCAACTTTGAACTCTAAAACCTGAAATCAAAACTAAGAAACACAAGATTCGCGAAAATTTATTGAAAACAAACTCAAAGTAACGAAAAAAGGGGAAAATGAAACTTATTAAGCAGGTTGCCTCCCCAAGAAGCCGCTTTGTTTTCTAGTGTCAACTTGACTCTATATGGGAACTCTGAAAAGAATGATGATTCTCTACTCTGATAGTTCCCCAGAGCCGATGGTTATGCTCGATTAACCATGAACACATTGTCTTCACATGATTTGATCGTTATGTTCATAATGGAGGCTTCCTTGTACTCAATTAATGGCATTATGATCTCCTCCACTATCAAGATGTATGGAATGTCTTCACTTGGTAGCTCCTCTTGCACATATGCCCAAGGAAACATCTCTGGAATTGTCTCAATTTCTATATTCTTTTCTTCCAGTTCCAAAGAACCTGACTCTTCTTCGATTTCCTCTAGCTCATCCAACTCCTTAACAACCTCTTCAACTTCCTCTACTTCTTTAGGCTCTTCAATTTTTCCCTCACTTCTTAAAGTGGTATCCTTATGATTTTCTAATTCTTCTTCCATATTCACTTCAAGAGTGCTAAGCAACCCCTCTTTGTCGATCTCTAAGAGCAACTTGTTAGCCTTTTCTTAGCATCATCCATGAATTTGGTATAAGCACTAGCCATCTCTGCTATACTCAAATTCTTTCCTTGTAGGGCTTGGCTTCTCTCATCATTAAACTTAGTATAAGCATTGGCCATATATTGGGGGTGAGCACTGGCCATTTCCAATGTACTTAGTTCCTTTTGCAGTTGGAGATATCCGACCAGACAAATGGATTCTCAACTTGACACCTATACCTGTAAGAGGTCCACTGAAAAATCTACACCAAGTGAGGCATACTTGAATACCATTGGCCTTAGACTCATCATTCTAAAGTTGGATACTTTGAAGTTTGAGTGTAAGAAGCTTCAATCGATCCATCAAACTGACAAGAGTAGCTTGAGTTTCTGAATTAGTGAAAGCATCCATAGATAGGTAAGCTCCTATAAAACAAAAGACAAAAATCTAAAGTAAAATAGAAAAAAGTAAAGTAGATAAGAAAAAACTGAAATGAAACAAGACAAAAAAAAAAAGAATTAACCAAAGTACAATCAAACTATTTCGAATCAACATTAATAAAAGCACCAATCCTCTACAACGGCTCCAAAAACTTGATAGGCACGAAACGTGTATGAAAATATAAATTACCTATGTGCGCAAGTGATGAGTCCTATCACCCATTTGAATTCATTTCTCTAGATGTTCGTAAATTTAGAGCACTAACAAATATGGCACACACCCCTACGCTGCGTTTTAAATGAAAATATACCCTAGCAAGAAAAGTACCACGCGCAAAATCTATTAAGTTACAGAAATTTTATGTTCACATGGGATCTCAATAGAAATCAAGAAAAGCTTTATGTCGCATCAGAAACGCGTATACGTGAACAAAGATCGTCGAACCTCAAGCTGAGACAAAACTTTGTCACAACATGTCACAACTCTATCACGACATAAAGAATTGAACATGGAAGAAAGTTTGTCGGCCAAAAGACAACTCGTCAGCGACACAAAATCTCGTTGTCAACAATGAAAGGCAAGACAACTTTGTCAGAACAAAGAAGCATTATGTCGCAACAAACACAACATAAGGTTATGAAGTATGTCACAACAAAGAAATCTATTGTCATGCATAAAAGATGTGAAGAATTGCAAGATGAACGTTACGATGTAGAAAAGCGCGTCCTATCATCAAACTAAGAACCAAAGGTCAGATCTCTATCACAACAACACTACAACAGACAATAGAGTTTTTATCTCAATAATCAAATTTATGTCGCTCTTGACAATCTGTTCTTATCCATTACTTTATCTTATTTAGAATTTTCTAAGTGATGGTCACAACAATGTTTTTCTTCCCACGTATTTCAGTTTAGTGAGCTCTCTAATCATTTATTTTTAGAAATTTCATTAGTTTTTTATTCCTTTTACTTAAGAAGATAAATCTATCCTGAAAATTTGGAAATTCAAATAATAAGGATCTTTAGTAGAGAGGGTAGTTAATCTTTAAATTTTTCTAATCAATTCTCATGGGAATGATATCTAGACTTAAAATCCATCAGATACTACATGTGACCTGTGCACTTGTAGAGAATTAGACCAATAATAAATTTTCATTATTATATCCATATTAGAAAACATTTTCTTTTCATTTTAAGTTAGCAACAGGTTTTTGGCATTCTCACGAGGACCGACAATTCTAGGTAGTGATGTAAATTTGGGCACAAAGAAGAAGGTCATTAACAAGTGTTTGATAGGTCCACCCAATTCTTTGTGGGGTGTCAACCTTATAGGCTTATATAACCGACCTATTCGAGATATTCTCACCAAACAGAAAACATACCTTTGGTTTGAAACTCTTTTTCTTTCTAATCTCTCCCCTTGTTTAGGTGCCTTGATTTATTCTTAACCCCAATGAAGAAGTCTTACCTCCATTGATGTGTCACACTTCCATGAACAAAGAATAATTTGCATAACATATAGAAAATAGAAACTTTATTGAGAAAATCACATTGAAAGATTTTTAGCCCTAAAACAAACTAAAATTATGAAAAATTTCAAAGAATCAAAGATATCCAAGATATGTTTTTGATATTGTCTCCCCCTTTTTATACATGTTTTAGGCTTGGAGATCAAGTTACAATGTCTCCTAATTGATTAAAACATGTTTGGGGGTCAAAAAATAACAAGAAACGAAAATCATATCGAATTTGAAACTTTATATTTCTGGCTCGCACTCACTGGATTGAGTGCGAGAAAATCTCACACTCATTGGATTGAGTGCTAGTTTCTACTCTTGTCGCGGATTCTTCCCGCTTTGATTTCAGCTCTTCACAATCGTTCCAAACTCTTTCTTTCACATCTCTATGACCTTGAATCTTAAGTGAGTCATCCTCGAAGCTTCCAAATCATCACTCCTTCCCTAAAGTGTTGCATTCAGGCTCAAAAACCTGGAAAATGCATAAACTAGATGAAACATTAGTAACTATGTTGTTAGGATAAAAAATTCAAATAATTGATTAATTAGGGGTAATTACCACTCAAAAGGGCATAAAGATATAGAAGTTAAGCCCTTGAAAATGACACTTTGAGTAGTTATCATAACAACTTATTGCTAATCCCTTAGCATTGAAAACGAAATGAGGGAAACTAATCAAAACACACTAACAACCTAAAA
>JAEQBH010005286.1:147500-565831 GCA_016808115.1 Tetrastigma voinierianum | reverse complement strand
GTCCCATAATTTATCATTCCCAAATTTCATTTCCAAGATACCACAATGTGATACTTGATGCTCGTATACGCCCCTCTTGTTCACATCTTTGTACACTCTCTCGGGACGGGCGTTTACAAAATGTTCCCCATAGAACATTTTTGTCCTCGAAATAGTCAAACTAAAATCAAAAGGAAAAGGAATTACCTTATTCGGAAATAGTGAGGGTCTGCGGCGTATATGAGCCTAAGCTCCTAGTAGCTACCTCCTCTCATGATTCTTCCATAGTACTTTAATGAAGGAATCACCTTACTCCTCGACACATTCCTTGCGATCTCTGATACGCACTGGCGTTTCCTCATAAGTCAGATTCTCCTTTAGCTGCACTGGCTGCTCTCTCAACACATGTGAAGGATCTGGGATATATTTCCTTAACATCGACACGTGGAATGTGTCATAGGAATCATACTAGTGCAGGGGAGTATGACACCAGCTATTGGTCCCACCTTGCTCCAAAATCTCATAGGGTCTATATACCTCGACTAAGCTTGCCTCGTTTCCGAATCTCAAAACACCCTTCCAAGGAAATCTTAAGACAGTCACCTATCACTTGTAAATCTCTCGACGGTTATCCGCATAACTTTTCTGTCTATCTCTCTTGCTATATTTAAGTTATCACGAACAACTTCACTTTCTCTTGTATTTATGCTAATTTAAGGGCCTACTAGTCTTCTCTCACCAACTTCATCCCGGCCCTGCTGAGTCTACATTTCACGCCATACAATGCCTCGAATGGGGCCATCTACATCTTGGCACGATATTTATTGTTGTAAGGCGAACTCACGTTCAGTGCTAAATGGTATCCAACTCCCCTTGAATTCCATCACACAAGCTCTCATATATCTCTAACGTTTGAATGGTCCTCTCACGACTAACCATCGTGTGAGGATGGAAATGTGCGAGTGTAGGTGAGTACCTAATGTTGTTTGCAACTTTGAGCCCAACTAGATTTGAACACAGGGTCTCGATCTGAAGCTATTGAAGCTGGAACCCAGTGAAGTCTCACTGTTTCATCCACCTCCTGATTTGCAGCTTTTCAGAGGAATTTTCAACGTCAGCGGTGAAAAGTAGACGGACTTCGTTAAATGGTCAACTATATCACCCTTATAGAATCATCTTTGCATCTACGAGTCAGTGGAAGACTGTCTGAAATCCATGGTGATCTTTTCCTTTCCATCTTTGGAATAGGGAGTAACTGTATCTTCCTCGCGGGCCTCTGATGCTCTGCCTTCACCTGCTAACAGGTTAGGCACTGACGAACTAAGCGATCTCTTTCTTCATCCGGAGTTTCACCGGTAATGTTCTTCCAAGTCATACATCTTAAGTCTTACTGGATGCATAGCATCGCACATGAATGTGCTTCTTCCATCTGAGTCTTTCTTATTTCGCCATACTCAGGTACATTCTACCATCCTTTCACTATCATGCCATCATCTACAGTCGAAACTCTGCTTTTTCTTTCCTTTTCTATCTATTCCTTAAGCAATCATCTTGTGGATCATGCATTGCCTTCTTCAGAATCGATCCCGCTGGAGGCTGATCTAACATGAAATGTATTAATAAGGCTCCAGATCCTCGGCCTCCAATATCACCCATAAAAGCTCTTAGATCCACGGCAGGTGGAAGATAACTTTGATCTCATGTGAAGACGAAGAACTCTGGCGAGTACCCTTTCGAGGCATACGCTCACGACGTTAGCTTTCTTAGATGGTACTCAATAGTGATTCCGTGAGTCATAATCAACTCAAATACTTTGCCTCAGGGTTTAACTCTTTTTGGGTGAAAATATGTGAAGACTCTTATGATGCAGCAAAAGATCACTGCGAGAGCCTCATATAAATAATGTCTCCATATTTTGAGGCAAACACAAGCATTTCAAGCTCACAAGTCGTGAGTCGGAGTAATTCTCCTCATGCTTCTTTAATTATCACAGAGTATGCAATCACCCTATCATTACGCATCAAAACTACAACCAAGGCCTTGCACAGGAAGCATCACTATAAACCACGAGCCCATCTCCGTTGGAAGCGAAGTTAGAGCTGTTTGAAGTTAATCTCTTGACTCCTCAAGAAATAAATTGTGAGCATCCGCTGATCATACTTAACATCTTTCCTTGTCATCTTGGTCAGTGGGGCTGCTATCTTAGAGAACCCCTCAACAAACTTCCTGTAATACCCTGCTAAACCAAGGAAGCTCCTAACCTCTGACATATTCTTTGGTGGTTTCGATTTACCACGGCCACATTTTCTGGGATCCCACATCACCCCTTCGGTTGAAATCACATGACCTAGGAATGCCACTATGTCAAGCCAAAACTGACACTTGTTCAACTTGGCATACAAGCATCTCGCTCCTTAGGGTCTGTGACACAATCCTCGGGTGCTACGAGATGTTTTCCTCTGAACTACTGAATACACTTTAGGATATCATCGATAGAAACTTCATAACCAATTTATCAGATCACCGGGTTTTGGAATGCGGGGTTCATCAAATCCATAAACATTCTTGAGACATAGTCAAACAAATGGCATCACGAAACTCTGCCCATGTAGCGTGTCTGAATCGCGAGTCTTGGGTACATCACTCCTCCTGCACCTGTTGATGATACCACGACCTCAGTCATCTTGGATTATCTTTCGAGACCAGGTTCGGTAGACCGCTCACTTCGATCTGAAAGTGAATGCGATTAACGGATGGTAACTCTATTCAATTGCATGTAATCTATACACAACCGCAAACTCCATCTTTCTTTCCACGAAATGGAGCTCCCATGGGGATATGCTCAGTTGAATAGATCCCTTACTTAACAATTCTTCTAATTGAGCCTTAAGCTCCTCGACTGTAGGAGCCATCTATGGGAGAGATGGAAATGGGCTTAGTCCACAGGATCAAATCCAATGGTGAACTCCACCTCTCTTTTTGGGAGGCCAATCCTACTTGATATTATGCAGGAATACATGCGGGAACTCTCTAGCAAGCTGGAATCATTCATCGCGTGAATTCCTTCCTGTCTCCACCACATAAGCTAGATAACCTTAATGACCCGCAGCAGCATCCTCTGTATTTGCCATAAGCGAAGATTGGAAGATAACTCTCTACGTATTCACGTGAACTTTACCTCTAATTTTCCTGGCCTATGTAGCTTTACTTCCTTTTTATAACAATCTAATGTGGCTTTCTATGGTAGAGGCAACTAATCCATCTTGAGAACCACATCAAAGCCCCTCCTTATCACAAGCTACAGATCGTGGAACTCTGTGTCCCCGATCGAGCTGTATATCTCACCTCTATCTGAGGAATATGGATCTCAAGCTGGAAGGAAATATAAATGACCTATAATGTTGGAGTCTCTATGCAGGCAAATCTAAGAAGGCTTAGATGCAAATGAATGCGTAGCTCCTAGGTCCACTAATGTATATGCATCATGATCAAGGATAGAAATAATACCAGTGACCACATCTGGAGCTGCATCTGCATCTTGCTAAGTCATAGCATAAACTCTGGCCTGAGTGTGGGCCTCTGCCTCTACCACGACCGCCTCTACCTGCGAGCTCTTGGACCCTCTGGCAGGAAACCTCTCCTGAAGACCCGGGGGTACTCATCTCTAAAGTCTTTGGGGTAGCTAAGCTAATACGATATCTCTGTACCAATCAGTGAGGACACTCTAATGAAATGGCCTTCACAGCCACAGTGGAAACACTACATCTTGAGATCTCTTACACTCCCATGGTGTCGCCTCGACATATAATGACCGGGAGGAATACTGCAGGTGCCACGCTATGGCCCCAGGGCCTCACTGATCCCAGACTAGAGATAGCTCCTCGACCTGCACCTCAGCCTCTGTAACATCTACCCTTGTTTCTCTTTTTGCTGTATTGTCGAATACTGTTGGGAAGTGCAGTGCACTCCTCTTTCACGCCTACTCGATACGCCATTTGTAGTACTTTGTTCAACTCTCAGCGACTCAACTAAGTCCCCGAATACATTACGAGGAATTTGCAGAGCAAATGCACTCTGATTCGGTGTTGTAATCCTGCCAAAAACCTTTTGCACTTCAGGGCTTCATCAGCCTGAATATATGGAACCAATCTGACTACACTACAAGAAAAAAGGCTTTCGTTGACATATATTATGTTGACTTAAAGGTAGTATATAATAATATTATCTATTTAAATGAACAACTATGACATATTTAACTTATTTATACCAATAATGACATTTATTGAATTATTTCTTGACTTCTAAGATAGAACCTTGATAGATAATTTATAAGTCAAATATATAATCCAATATTTCTATGTAATCCTATGATACTTAAATAGAAATAATAATGACCAATAATTTCTTGTTATATGTACATCTATTTACTTATTAAGTGATATAAATTGAAGTGAGCAATTTATTTTGAAGAAAACCAATGCTTATTTAATAATTTTTTAAATTACGTTAGTATCCAATCTCATTTTTTTTATCAGATGATTAATTGCTTTAATCCATTTCATAAACATTTTATTATTATTGCTAAATTATATATTAACATATTTGATAAATAAATGATTAGTTTGCATAAACGTAAAGAAATTAAGATAATAAAATTAGCATTCATAAGAATTAATATGCATAATATATGGTTTAAGAATCTTACCTTTTTACTTCTAAAGAAGTTTTTTTTTTAACTTTTAAAGTTTTTATATTTTAACATTATACATAAAAATTAGCATGCCTAATATTTGGTTTAGAATCTTACCTTTTTATCTAAAGTTTTTTTAACTTTTAAAGTTTTTATATTTTAAAGTTAACATATACAAATTTAGATATTACAAAAATAAGTTTTATTCTATAAAGTAATTATGGTAAAATTGAAATTATAAAAGTCATAAATATATTCCATGAATGATTCTTTCAAAACTCTAATGTAAGAATAAGAACTTTTTTTTTGCCATATAAGTATATAAGTGATCAAAAGTTAAAAAAGAAAATATAAAACTCCATAGGATTAAATATTGTAAAGAACATAATTTTGTGCCATAGGATTGTGGTGAAATGCAGACAGTTCATTTCATGGAGACCCTAAGTTTGCAATCTTTCTCTCCAACTTCATTATCATTGCACTCCTCGAAACTACCTCTTTCTATCTTTGTACTCTCTCCAATACATTTTAATTTCTTGATCTTGACAATGGAACATTCAGCATTGTTGCTATCATTCAAGATGTGGATGGGCTCAATTTTCTCCATATGCCCTCTGCTTTTGTTTATTTCTCTTCTCCATTTTGTGGATTTAATCATGCCATCTATTTAAGTCAACAACGCCAGCCATTTATTGCTTAACAACAACCACCAGCCCGACATCTTTTCCGTCTTGTGGTGATCCCGGTTTCACCACTCTTACCGGCCACAATTGGTAGCCCACGCCATACTTGACAATGCCCCATTTGATATACCAAGTCAGTGGGTTGAAATGAGGACCAACATTCGAAGCTTATAGTTATACTTGTAAGTTTTTTGCTTTAAGAACTGAAAATGTGTAAGATCTGATTATTTGTGATTTACCTTACAAAGTCTTTCTATTTTGGTTGTTGCAATTGGGATTCAATTCTTTGTGTTTGATTTGATTCATTTGATTTATGTAACAGAATTTGGCTATTGTGGGTGTTAGAAATTAAATTGAGTTGATTTATTTGATTTGACTATTATTGATTGTTGTGGAATAGTTCGTCTATTGAGTATTGTGGAGAAGAATTAAGGTTGTTTGTTTCCAGTTTATTATTTTATTTATCTCTATTGTTTGAAAATTATGATTTCTTATAAGTTTATACATTGAACTCACGCTAACATGCTTGGATATATAACTAGTGTAATTTATAATTCAATAAAATTAAATCTAATTAAATCCAGAAACACACACACACACACACACACACACACACACATGTGTGTGTGTGTGAATGTGTCAATAATGTGTGTGTGTGTGTGTGTGACATGGTCACATAATTAGAGCCCTTTCTATTCATTTAAGCATGAAGAATGATGATATTAAATCTTTTCTATTCATGATTAAAATCTTTTAGGGATGTAAAAACCCGTACTTGGATGTGTTTGGATTCAATTAGGGTTCTTGGATGAGAATTAATTCAAGTTAAATTGTATATTGTTACATATTTCTGCTTAACCTTAACATAAACGAAAATGGTCTTGACAAGCATAAGTTAACCTTGACATATGTGAACTAACCTTGACAACTATCAAAAATGTTGACAAATGACGCACTAATAAGATTATATTATTTTGACATATCTATATGTCAAGTTAGCTTTAAACTTTTCTTGACACTAGCATAGATGAGATATATGAATATTGACTTACCTTAACATATATGTCTTATCTTGACGGTGAAAAACTGTCATGAAATGCTTTTTTTTTTCTTGTAGTGATGAGAGATAAAATGGTTTCTTTTTTTTTTCTTTGGGCGAATTTTTTCAGGAGATTAGGAAAAGATGAAAAGAGTGAGAGGTTGAGATGAAAAGTTGGAGGAGATGATGCTTGCCATTATATGTCCCACAAAACATAGATTGACAGTAGCCACTTATGCGCAAGTTGCGTGGTGCAGTTCACGGATTTCAATGATCCTCCGAGTTTTTAGAAGATTCTTGCAGTAGGAAAAAAATTTATATGAAATGCTTTTTCAATTCAAAAAAAACATGAAGGAAAAATTACTTATGACTTAAGTTTCAAGGTTCGTCATTATACAAAGGGACAAGATGATTACACACTTACGAATAAACTCCAGTAGCCACATGAATCAAAACCCATTCATTGTTAGGTTTTTGAATGCCTTGGTCAACAACATCTTGAATCTTCGTAAAAACTCCATTGCCTTTAGGGATTAACCATAATTTCCTTGAAATAAGAGCTAGAGCTCCTTCACACTTAGTTTCAATACCCCGAAAATACTTAGTTTCCAACCACCCAAAATTCAGAGAAAAATAACAACCATGTATTTTAACTATCAAATACATACAGTAGGTCTATTCTTGAAAATGTGAGTTGCTCGTGTGTGTGAATATATATACAAATAATGAATCTTTATTGCACCCCTTTGGAAAGCCCTTATTATAATCTAAGCAAATTAGTCAAAATCTATTCATATGTTACAAAAAATATGATACCTTCTAATTTGTACAAGCTTATTATATTAAACATTAATGGATAAAAGATAATATACGGTTAGATTATAAAATGTATGATTGTCTTTATAGAAACATATCAAATAAACCCATTATGCCAAGTTCCTCCCTCCGCAATTAATACACACCCATTGATCCACAGGAGAATGTGTAACAATCAAACAAAGAAACAAAAAGAACATAAACAAGTAGATTTCTAGTATGAAGGCTAGATTGGTCTATACACACTTATCCACCAAATGTAAAACGGCGATTTAAATGCGTCTCGAAAATGATTGCGGGGTGTCTGACTATCTGCCATTGCACAGAAGAGAACATGACCATTTAAAAACTTAACAACCAAATACTACGAATTATGGATTAGTTCATGTTTGCATGATTTTAACCAATTATAACACATCAGCAGTTCCAACTAGACTGCATTAATTGGAAATGAATCTTGCTTATCCTAATACCTAACAAACATTAGGTATTAATCACGTTCTTCTAAGTAGTCGTTCAAGCCTGCCTCAAGTGGCAAAAGGTTGGAGTGGGGATCTGAAGTTTACGGTTTGAGCAAAAAAGGGTATTTATTTATTACCTATCAAAAAATCATGTTATTCCTAGTATATCTAAAAATTTCCAATCTTGCTTCTATCAGTCAAAATGACCTATTCTTTTAGGCGCAATAACAAAATAATACAAAACTCTTGAAAAGGATAAAAGAGATTCATTGAGCGTCTTAAAAAATTTGAGGTACAGTTTTAAATGAATCCCATTTATTTATTTCTGACCATTCTGATCCCACATCAAAGAGAAAGATTTAAAAAGCCCTTGGGAGGAACATTCACATTGAGCTCCTTATTTCCTACTTTCATGGATTTTACAGAGTCATATAAATTAAAATACTTAAGTTTGAGTTGCTATTCACCAATCAGTTTGCATAAAATTTAGAACAAACCCTCACATGCTCTAACAATGTTGTGAGCTCGACCACACATATATTTGAAGAAAAGAAAAGAAAAAAGGAACAAAAGAAGGTAAAAATGAAAACAATTCTTGAGATATTTACTAAAGAAACCTACGCACTCCAAATTTTTACCATGTACTACCAAACTTCAGTCAGCTATGAACATAGTCTCCAATCGCTTTGGGACCATCAACTAATATCAGATGTACACTAAATATGACCGGGGGGAATGAAGCAGCACATCCTGTCAAATCGAAGCATTGTAACGCCCCATCCCCTAGAGAGTGTGAGTTTTGTGAAACGATGGCGTAAGCAGGCATCAGTATCACATTGTGGTATCTTGGAGATGAAATTGGGAGGGAGATGATAAATTATGGGACCGGGAATGTTGGAATAAAACAAGGGGTAAAGCTCCTTGAATTGATCAAATGGGACATAAGGGCATAAATAAAAGAGAGATTTATGCAAAAATACAGAAAATAACATAAGTTGATTTGCAATATTAAAAGGATGGAGGACTTAATTGCAATTAAGGAAAAGTGGTGACTATAAATAGGCCATGAGACAAACAAAATTCATTTGGTCTCATTTCTTTTGGCTAGGGCTTGTGTTTGGTGAGAAAAGAAGAGGAAGAAGAGGAAGAAGAGGAAGAAGTGGGAGAAGACCAAACCAAGGTATGTTTTCATCTTGAAATCATGGGTATTTTGGATTCCTAAGGTTTTGGTTGGAAGATTAGTTCCTTCTTTTTCTAGGGTTTTGTGGAGAGATCACCCAAAACCACAGAATTTATAGAGAGATTATGAGGGTAAAACCTTAATTGGTATAGAATAAACATGGAATCATGCTAATTTTATGGTTTTATATGAATTGGTGGACTTGAGTAAGTTCTTGGACTTTCACCTAGGGTTTTGTTGTATGGAGTTCAAACCACCCAATCTGAAGTGTTATGGAGTGGTTTTGAGTGAATTCCTTGTTGATTTTGAGGTATTAGGAATAGGAAGTTGTATAGGAGGTGGTACCAAAACATATAAAGAAACATTTATGGGCAAAATTTTCGAGTGGTACCGATCAGAAACGGTGAGTGCCGGTACCGCGATTCCAAATGCCGGATTGTTGTATTTTCGCATATTTAAGCCTAAATTCGTACACCGATTGTATAGGAACATTACTAAAGGATTAAGATAGGTTCAAATAAGTTTCGAACTCAATGAAAAACGTAGCGTACCTCACCGTATTCGTTTGAGTGTGTAGGCTAAAAGCAAAGGCGGGAAAGTTGTGGAGTCGATTAACAGTTTAGTAAACCTGGTGAGTGTTCTAAACCTATTTTTCAAATACTAGTGTATTATTATTATAAACTGTTTTACACTGGTATTTAATGGTTTTGATAGTAAACCATATTTGAAAAGCAAGCAATGAGTTTAGAAATCAAGTAAATGGTTTTGTTTTTAAACCATGTGTGAAAAACAAACAAGTAATGGTTTGTTTTGAGCAAGCGGTTGAGACGGGCTCCGTTTTATTCAAAATGAGCGGTTGAGCCCAAGCTCCCGTGGTGATTTTAAAGCAAACGGTTGAGCCCAGGCTCCTGTTTTTATTTTAAAGCATGCGGTTGAGCTCAGGCTCCCATATTTATAAAAAGTTTTATAAACTTTTAAAGCAAGAGATTTGAGAAAGTTTTAGAAACTTTTAAAGCAAGAGATTTGAGAAAGTTTTAGAAACTTTTAAAAGCGAGAGTTTATGAAAAGTTTTATAAACTTTTAAAGAAAGAAACTTTTGAAATATTTTCAAAAAATTATTTTATAGTTGAGATGTTTTTCAGAAAAAAGTAAAACATTTTATCATACGCCTCCATTGAGCTCGTTTAGCTCATTATTTCGTCTTTAAAACTATTTTCGGGCTCTGGCCGAGGAGCACTGGGCCATTTGGAGCGGATTAAGTTCTCACGACATTGCTCGGTATTGTAATTAATAATATTGTAAGGAAATACTTTGAATTTGTATAATGGATCATATGTATGTACATAGGGTACTTGTGAATATGTATTGAGCCTTAGGCTCTTTTGAAAGGATATTGTTGGTTGCCATATTTGGAAAAATGTAAAGTTGTGTTTCTGAGTTTGGAATTATCCTATATCGTGATCATGCTAGGGTTTTCTTGCATCCAAGATTCACAAAATTATAAGTTAGAAAATTAAAAAAAAAAAAAAATTATCTGAGGTTTAAGCAAGCAATGCGAAACAGCTTCACGGGGGATTTCTAGTCGTTGGAGGTAGCGGTGAGGATTTCTATGGGTGTTAAACACACGCTAGTAGAGGGTGGGGTGTGTCAAGGTGGTATCGGAACATAAGTATTGGCAACTTAAAAGTACATACATATCAGAGTGATTCATAGTATTAAATGGTTGATACTTAAAGTATGGAAGTCGTCCTAGGAGAGTCATTCGGCGGTTTAGAAGCGTCTGCGGTGTGAGAGAGATGAGCGCGTAGTTGGTTCGGCTACCGCCTCATGAATCGGCCTTGACGAGGTCGAGGCTAGACCATCACGGGCCGCAAAGGGAAGTGCTAGGATTGACTGACGGGCAAGTGGCGCAGTTGAGATAGTGGCCATAACGACCGTCGGCCGATCGCGGCCTCCACAGCCACCTAGAAGTTCTTGAAGAGCAAGGGAGATCGATAGAGAGAGTCTGGCGGGCGCGAGCCATTATGGCGAAAGTGGTGATCGGAAGCTACGGTTGTAGTTAGACCAAGTAAACAAGGTTTACGGGTTATGGGCTAGCGATGGCCCGAAGAGTCTTGTTTTCCCGGTTTTCTAATGGAGGGACGGGGCTGGAGTGAGTGAGATGTCGTAGAAGGAGGTATCGATGGTATATGGACAATTTCAGTAAAGAATTCTTGACAAATTCTTTCCTCAAAGTCATAAGGATTCAAAATTGAGGTTCTTGATTAGAACAAAAAGAACATGTCGATTATCGAGAAAATGAGAAGAGTTCACCGGAACTAGCGATCACGAGAAAAAGGCATTTCATGACAGTTTTCCTGTCAGATAAGGCATATATGTTAAAAGGTAAGTGATATTCATATATGTCATCTATGCTAGTGTCAAGAAAAGTTTAAAGCTAACTTGACATATAGATATGTCAAAATAATATAATCTTATTAGTGCGTCATTTGTCAACATTTATTGGATAGTTGTCAGGTTTGTGTTCAACATATGTCGAGTTAACTTATGCTTTTGTCAGACCATTTTCTTTGCTTTATGTTAAGGTTGCTATAAAAATATGTAACAATACTTAATTTGCTTGAATTAATTCTCATCCAAGAACCCCTAGTGAATCAAAACACATCCAGTATGGGTTTTTACATCCTAAGATTTTTAATTATGAATAGAAAATATTTTAATTATACATCATTCTTCATGCTTAAATGAATGAAAAATTTAATTATGTGACCATGTCACACACAAGCAATTAGATTTCATTGGAGCAATTAGATTTAATTCTATTGAATTATAAATTCTGACTAGTTATATATCCAAGCATGTTAGCGTGGAGTTTCACGAGAAATGAAACTTATAAAATCATAATTCTTCAAACAATAGAGATGTAAATAAAATAATAAAATCAAAATGCAAACAATTCTTCTCCACTAATACCTCAAATAGACAAACTATTCCTGACAATCAATAATAGTCAAATCAAACCAAATCAACAATTCTTAATTTCACAACACCCCTGATAGCCAAATTTTGTTACATAAATCAAACACAAGGAGTGAATCGATTACATGACGAAAATAGAAGAAGACTTTGTAAGGTAAATCATAAATAATGAATCTTACACATTCTTAGTTCTTAAAGCAAAAAAACTTACAAGAGCAATCATAAGCACGAATGTTGGTCCTCATTTGAACCAATGATCGAGGGCACGGTGGGGTTAATGTTGGCGATGAGCGTGTGGCTGGTGTGTTTGTGGAAGTGGTGAAAGCGGGATCACCATACTAAGATGGAAAGATGTAAGTGGCTGGTGGTTGTTGTTGCTAACAATGGTTGGGCGTTGTTGGCTTGGCAATAGATGGCATAGTAACCAATAAAAAAGCGTGAGAAGGAAAATAAACAAAGAAAGGGCATATGGAGAAAAATTCGATCCATCCACATCTTGAATGATAACGGCGTGGTTGCTAGCCATCGTGATGGTGAAGATCCAATGAATGGCATGGGTATTGAGGGAGAATGGCGAAAGATAGAAAGAGAGAAGGCTGAGGAGGCGACAATGAAGTGGGAGAGAAAGATTGCAAACTTAGGGTTCCATGAAATGAGCGGTTCGGATTTCCTGATATTATTCCTATGGCACAAGCAGTATGTTCTTCTGATAATCTATGGAAATTTTATTTTCTTTTTTAACTTTTGATCATATACTTATATGGCAAAAAATTAAGTTCTTATTCTACATTAGAGTTTTGAAAGAATCTTTCTTAGAATATATTTATGACTTTTATGTTCAATTTTACCATAATTCTTTATAGAATAAAAAATCTTATTTTGTAATATCTAAATTTGTATATGTTAACTTTAAAAATATAAAAAAAACTTTAAAAAGTTAAAAAAAACTTTAGAAGTAAAAGGTAAGATTCTAAAAAACCAAATATTATGCATGTTAATTTTTATGTATGAATGTTAAAAATATAAAAAACTTTAAGTAAAAGGTAGATTCTAAAACCATATATTATGCATATTAATTTGTAGATATTAATTTTTATTATCTTATTTTACGTTTATGCAAACTAATCATTTATTTTTTAATCAAATACAAGTTAATTTATAATTTAACAATAATAATAAAATGTTTATGAAATGGATTATGTACAAACTTTAATCAATTTGATAAAAAAATGAGATTGATACTAACGTAATTTAAAAAATTATTAAATAAGCATTGGTTTTCTTTCTCAAAATAAATTGTTCACTTCAATTTATATTACTTAATAAGTAAATAGATGTACATATAACAAGAAAATTATTTTCATTATTACTTTTATTTAAGTATCATAGACACATAGAAATATTGATTATATATTGACTTATAAATTATCTATCAAGGTTCCTATCTTAGAAATTAGAAATAATTCAATAAATGTCATTATTAGTATAAACAAGTTAAATATGTCATAGTTGTTCATTTTAAATAGACAATATTGACATATACTACGCTAAGTCAACATAATATATATGTGTGAAGTCCTTTTTTCTTATAGTGTAGTCAGTTGGTTCCATATATTCGGTGATGGAAGCCTTGAAGTCTGCAGGTTTTGGCGGGATGCAACTACCAAATCGAGTGCATTTGTTGGTGGTCCCTCGAGAATAGATTTAGGGACTTAGTTGAGGCGCTCTTAGAGTTGAGCAAAGTCTCTGACTGTATGTATCGGAGTAGGCGGGAAAGTAAGAGGTACTGAGCACTTCCCAATGAGCTACAGGCAGTCTGAAAAGAGAAACAAGGGTAGAGGTTCTGAGAGGGTGAGGTGCGGGTCAAGGAGCTATCTACAGTGCAGGATCGGTGAAGACCCCTAGTTGTAGCGGTGGCACCAGATATTCCTCCCATCACGTCATATGTGTCGAGGCGACACCGTAGGAGTGTAAGGATTCGGTCTGAGTGTTTCATTGTGACCGGGAGGCCATTTCATTGGAGTGTCCTCCTCCCGAGTTAGTCTGGAGACATCGATGCTTGACAGCTACTGACACCGGAGATGGGTACTCAGGAAGTCTTGGGGAGAGGTTTCCCAGCGGAGGGCCGGCGGGCCGCGGGTATAGGCGGTCGTGGCGAGGCGAGGAGGCCAGCGCTCGAGGCCCGGAGTTTATCTTTGTGACTCGTGAGATGCGAGATCTGACTCCGGATGTAGTCCGCTAGTATTATTTCTATCTGATCATGATGCATATACATTGTAGACCCGGGAGCTATCACGTTCATTTGCATCTAAGCCTTTCTTCGTCACTTCCGAGATAGAGACCCGGCCATTAGAGGGTGTTGCAGGAGTTTCCCTTCCGAGTTGGAATCCCAGGTTATTCTCATATAAAGTAGTAAGAGATAGTAGAGTTCTGATTGGGGGACATGAGATCCCAGCGGATCTTGTAGCTTTAGATATGAGGGACTTTGATGTGGTTCTCGGCATGGATTGACTATCTCGCCATAGAGCCACATTAGATTGACTATAAAGTAAGAAGTTACATAGGCCGGAAAATTAGAGTGAAGTTCGGAATCGTAGAGTTATCTTCCAATATGATCTCGCTTCATGGCGGCGCGGGCGATCTTTGGCGTGGGGTTGTCGGGGTTATCTAGCTTATGTGGTGGAGACGGGGGAAGGAGAGACCGGTAGATAAATTCCGAGTTGTTAGAGAGAGTTCCCATATGTATTCCCCGGATAATATTCACGATTACCTCGAAGAGGTGGAGTTCACCATTGATTTGAAGTCCAAAGGACTAAGCAAATTTCCATTCCTCCTTACCGGATGGCTCCTACTTGAGTTAAAGAGAGGGCTTAAGGCTCGATTAGAAGGGTGTTCGTAAAGGGATTCATTCGGCCGAGCATATCTCCATGGGGAGCTCCAGTTTTCTTCGTGAAAAAAAAAAGATGGGAGTTTGCGGTTGTGTATATATTACGAGCTGATTGAATAGAGTTACCATGTCACTGATCGGTATCCACTCTCTAGGATCGATGGGTTATTGATCAACTCCGAAGTCTCTACTGTATACTCCAAGATAGACTTGAGGTCAAGGTATCATCAGTTGAGGGTCTGCAGGAGAGTGATGTACCCAAGGGAAGGCTACGCATTGGGAGCACCTTCTGGGCATTATGAGTTTAGTGATGCCATTTGGTTTTGACTAATGCTCTGTGGCGTTTATGGATTTGATGGTCGGGTATTCAGTAGTATTTGGATAGGTTTGTCATAGTTTTATTCATGATATCCTAGTGTATTCGGGTGGATTCGGAAGACATTGGCGAGAGCACCTGAGGATTGTGTTGCGGACCACAAGGGAGCGGCAGGTTGTATGTGAAGTTGAGAGCAAGTGTCAGTTTTGGCTTGACAAAGTGGCATTTCTAGGTCATGTGATTTCAAGCGAGGGGGTAGTGTGGATCCTGAAAATAGAGAAAGTTGTAGTAAATTGGAAACCACCAAAGAATGTCGGAGGTCAGAAGCCTCCTTGGTTGCGAATTATTACGAAAGTTTATTTGAGGTTCTCTAAGATAGTAGCCCCATGACCAGTGACAAGGAAGATGTTAAGTATGATTGGGTGGATGCACCTTGATAGAGTTTTGAGGAGTTGGAGGGGTAGATTAACTTCGACCCGGTTCTGCTTTGCCCGATGGGAGATATGGGTTTTGGTTTATAGTGATGCTTCGGAAGGCCTTGGTTTTGTTTTGATCTTAGGAATGATAGTGTAAAACCCCAACTTTGATTAGATGTTATAATAATAGTTTTGGGCGATTAGGAGTCGATTATAGAAGCAGGGTAGCTTAGAATTTAGGCGCTCTGGACCTCATTTGTACATGAAGTGGAATTTTCGAAAATTGTAACCGAATGCCCTAAGGAATAGTGATTTTTCTTATTATATCCGGATTGAGGGTTTGCAAGGAATTTTAAGAAATTTCAGTTCTATGACTTGAATGATATTTAGAAGAGATTAGGAGATTTAAGTGAATAGTGATTTAGGAATTGAAATTCGGGCTGCTGTGAATTTTCGGAAATTGGGCCGAAAATCGAAAATGTCAGAATATATCATAGAGTCTAGCGAGCTGAAGCGAATCCACGTTTGGATAGTTTCCGAGGCGTCCGAAGCAGTGGATAATATCACGCTATTGTGGTTACGATTTTAATGATTTTAATCAGATTTTGGTGATTTCAAAGCCTGGAATCAATGTGAAGAGGATTTAATTAGAATATTTCATAGTCCAATTTGAAGTTTAGGCGACCATAGAATATTTTTATTTAATCGGTATAAATAAGGTGGCTGAGATAAAATGCTATAAGGGAGATATTTTCTTGTGAGAGCCAATTAAAACCTTTCTTAATGACTAAGTTATGAATCTGATAATAGGTTAATGGTTTGTGATTCATTAGAATGGACCAATGAGCTTCTTTGGTTCAAGGGTAATTTTGGCAAGTGTGAAGGGCAATTTGTCAAGTGTGACAAAATCTAAATTTAAGAGATTAAGTTGGCTCGAGAGAGGCTCGTCCATATGAGAGAAAGAGGGAAGAAAGAGAGAGAGAAAAGAGAGGAAAGAAAAGAGAAGAAAGGAGGAGAAAACGTTTAGGGCTAAGGTGGAGACGGGGAGATGTGATTTTTTGCCTTCTCGCTTCCAGAAGCTTTCAAGTGCTCTACAAGAGTGGTAGCAAGGGAGGAGAGGCAAAGGAAACCAAGAACAAGTAAGTTTTAATGGTGGGAAAAGTTAGGGTTTGATGTTTTCATGTCTAATGTCTTTGAATTTTTGGTATGGATGTTAAATTGTGGTAGTATTGGGTTTTAATGATCTTTGATTTTGATATCCAATTGAGAAGGAAATGGATTAGGTTAGGTTTTGAAAAAGAAAGTGAGAATTGTTAGGATTTGATGATAGTGAATTTATTGTGTGATATGTTGAAATGGGTATAAGGCATTAGATTGGAATGTTTAAGTGAAAAAAAAATTGGAAAGCATTACGGTCATTTTAAGGCATGGAGTCTCGAGTAAAAATATCTGTTTTGTTTCGACGGTTTTCGTATTTTGACCATAGCATCATTTCACAGTCAATTTGGAGTGAGATTCAAGTTGCTGGTTAAAATAGACTTCAAGAAGAATCATACATATAGAAATAGGCATCGTCAAATTATGATTATAAGTGGCCTAAAAATTCACTCAAAGTAGGGCCATGTGCAAGCCAAATTCTGGTTCAGTTTTTGAACATAGATTAGCCCGGTTGTTTGGACGTAAAGTGAGTTTCGGTGCTCCGATTTGGGTGATTCAATTTGAAGAACCCTTAGCACCTTAAATTTTTAAATAGTACAAAGAGATAATGTCAAATATGAGTTAAGACCCTGGAAAAAAATGGGTATGTCAAACAGTCCCGAGTGTAAAATCGGTAAAATGACTAGTTTGGCATGAAAATACCATCACTTGAATTTGGAAGAGTCAATTGGAATGATTCAATTTCTAAGTAAATAGATTCATAGAGGAACAAGAAGGATTTGAATTGATGGCATTAAGGTCATTTTGTAAAAGAAAAAGGTAATTTGGTCTTTCCTTGATTATGTTTTTAAGTATGGTTAAATGAGTTTAAGTGAATGTGATGTGGTTGGGTGAAAATGAATGTGTATGATGGATTAAATGGAAGTTATGGTTAATGGTTAGTTGTGGTTTTTCTTGAAAAAGGTGAAAAGGATTATCGGACGGGAAACGGGAATTCGACGAGAAGCAAGCAAGATTGAGCGGTGAATTGTGAGTGTAAAAATGATGTTTTGCAAATTGAGTTTTAAAAGTTAATGATTTTGACGTTAAAATAAGAAGTTTAATGTAATGTTTATATTGCCTAAATGAAAAGTTTTGATGTAAATGAAAATTTTAATGTACATGTTTATCTTGCATCAATATATATATATATATATATATATATATATATATATATATATATATATATATATATATATATATATATATATATTTATATTAAATTATATATGTATGCATATGTTAAGGCATTATGAAAGTGTAAAAATGTGTAAAGAATGCATATGTATATTTGCATATATATATGAGTTTTCATGATGACTAAAGGATTTAAATGGATTTATAAATGTATTTTTGATAAATGTTTCTTGATGGTTACCCCTAACCCCATATAGTATTATGAGCGATATCGTGAGGTACCTTAAGCGTGTAGGTTTAGAGGGTAAAGTTATAGGTTACCCCTAAGCGAGGGGAGAATTAGGTGTCTAGGTAATATCTTTACACGTGATAAGGTCTTTGTTTGGAACCACATGCAAGCGTGAGTTTCTCGCGGCGTAGTGGTTATGGCCCCCAGAATGTGATTGTCCACTCACCGTCGATGCCGGAAGCTGTTCGGTGTGTTTATCCCCCTGGGTTCCATTAGAAAGAAAGAAAGAAAGAAAGAAAGAAAGAAAGAAAGAAAAAAAGAAAGTTTAAGGCATAAATGGATTTTTAATTGTATAAGTATGTATTACTTTGATATATACTGAAAATGTTATTTTAATGAAAATGTACACTCGCTGGGATCCTTTAGCTCATTCTTTTCCATATGTTTCCAAAAATATTTTCAGGATCCGAGACAGGTGCGCTGGTAGAGTATCCTCCTGTGCAGTGAGTCGAGCCATCGAGGAGACGACGCATGTGAGAAGCTGGTGTATAAATAGTTTGCATGTTTTATGTGTCAAATGGTTTGTCACATTATGCCTTCTGCATATATGGATATATTTGAAAAGGAACTTCGCAGTGAGTCAAACCCAAGTCAGAGCTCAAGCTGATATTTTGATAAAACAAATGCATGGAGATTGAAGAAGTTTGAAATGTTTTGATGATTGAAATGAATAAATGTATATATGTATATATTGTGTTTGATTGGGTTGTGGACGAGGAGTCCTAAAACGAAAGTTGAGAAGTTGAGGATCGAAAGATTAGAAGTGTTTTTAAATGTTTTCGCAGGTTTTGTAAACTTGGGAAAGTCCGAAAAACAAAGGAAACTACAGCGATTTTACGAAAATCGAGTGTTTGAAAGGAAAAAAAAAAAATATATATATATATATATATATATATATATATATATATATATATATATATATATATATATATATATATATATATATTTACACTTAAGCTTCCGCATTATTTTCTAAAGATATGTTAAGGGCGTAAGAGGGTTAAAGCTCCGTAGGATTTTATTTTCTTGTTTTAGGAAAAAGTTTCTATATCCATTGGAGTCTGGGGAGAGTCCCCTCGGGTTCATGAGTTCAATCAGAGATTCGGGGTCAGCCCGAGATAGGGTGATTGCATATGCCTCTAGACAATTAAGAGCATGGGGAGAATTACTGGAGCCCGACAGAGGAAGCTTCTTAGGCGATTGTGTTTGCCACGAAAATATGGAGACATTATTTATGGTGTTCACTGGGATCTTCTGAGATCATAAGAGTCTTCGATATATTTTTCACCCAAAGAGTTAAACCTAAAGGCTTAAAAAAAGATGGCTTGGGTGATTAAGGATTCACATTTGTACTATTGAGTACCATCTAGGAAAAGCTAACGTCGTAGCAGATGCCTTGAGTAGACGGCCAGAGAGTTCTTTGTCTCACATGAGATCAGGTTATCTTCCACTGTTGGTGGATTTAAGAGCTTTAGGGGTGATATTGGAGGCTGAGGATTACGGAACCTTAGCCATTTCATGTTAGGCTGGCTCCTAGTGAATCAGATTCAAGCAGGGCAATCGCATGATCCACAGATGATTAAGCAAGGAAGGAGATAGAAAAAGGAAGAGAAAGTAGAGTTCGAATTAGAGATGATGACATGATAGTGAAAAGACAGAGAATGTATGTGCCGGAGTATGGCGAGCTGAAGAAAGACCGTATGGAAGAAGCACATTCATGTCGTCTATATATCCATCAATTAGTACCAAGATGTAAAGGACTTTGAAAGAACATTCTTTGGTGGAATGGGATGAAGAAAGAGATCGTAGTTTCGTTTCGGTGCCTGGCACGTAATGGAGTTAGGTGAGAACATCAGTACGCAGGAGAATCTGATTCTCCACACATTCAGTGGAAAGGGGAAAAGATCCTATGGATTTTTGTGACGGGTCTTCCACGGACTCAGAGACAACATGATGTTCTATGGGTGATAGTTGATCGATTGATGAAGTTTGCTCATTTTCTACCAGTTAATGTTGAAGATTCTCTGGAAAAGCTGGCAAAATTGTATGTGGATGAAATAGTGAGACTTCATGGGGTTCCAGTTTCAATAGTTTCAGATCGAGACCCTAGGTTCACATCTAGGCTTTGGCCCAGGTTGCAAACAGCATTAGGTACTCACCTACATGACCTGACATTTCATCCTCACCCGCAGGATGGTGGTCGGAGAGGACCATTCAGACGTTAGAGGATATGCTGAGAGCTTGTGTGATGGAATTCAAGGGGAGTTGGGATACTCATTTAGCACTAATGAAGTTCGCCTACAACAATAGCTATCAGGCCAGTATAGAGATGGCTCCATTTGAGGCATTGTATGGCAGGAAATGTAGGACTCCAGTGTGTTGGGATGAAGTTGGTGAGAGAAGACTAGTAGGCCCTGAATTAGTATAGATCACTTCAGAGAAAGTGAAAGTTGTTCGTGATAACTTAAAGATAGCAAGAGATAGACAGAAAAGTTATGCGGACAACCGTCGTAGAGACTTACAGTTAGAGATAGGTGGTCTTTTGAAGATTTCCACTTGGAAGGGTGTTTGAGATTCGGAAGCGAGGCAAGCTTAGTCAAGGTATATAAGACCACATGAGATTTTGAGCAAGGTGAGACAGTAGCTATAAGTTGAAGTTACCCCCGAATTAGCAGGGATTCATGACACATTCCATGTGTGTCGATGTTAAGAAATATATCGAGGATCCTTCACATGTTAGAGAAGCGGCCGGTCTGACTAAAGGAGAATCGACTTGTAGGGAAAGCGGCATTACAAATTGTAGATCCCTTGAGCGAGTGTTGAGGGTAGGTGATTCAACTGGATTTAAGTACTGAAGATGCTGGGAGGCAGCTACTTGGGAGCAGGCTCATATCATGTCAGTACCTCAATTATTTTCTGAATAAGGTAATTCCACTCCTTTGAGTTTAGTTTGTTCATTTCGAGGACAAAATGTTTCTAAGGGATATTTTGTGCTGTCGAATCCAGGAAGTGTACGAGTGAAGCAATTAGGGCGTATATGAGCATCAAGTATCACATTGTGGTATCTTGGAGATGAAATTGGAAAATGATAAATTATGGGACTTGGAATGTTAGAATAAAACAAGGGTAAAAATCGTAATTGATCAAATGTGACATAAAGGGCATAATCAAAGAGATTGTATGCGAGAAATGAAAATAATATAAGTTGATTGCAATATTAAAAAGGATGGAGGACTTAATTGCAATTAAGGAAAAGTGGAGACTATAAATCAGCCATAGAACAAGTAAAAATTCATTTGAATTCTCATTTCTTTTTTTTTGAAAGCTGAGGCTTCACGTTTTGGTGAGAAAGAAAGAGGAAGAAGAGGAAGAAGAGGAAGAAGTGGGAAGACCAAACCCAGGTATGTTTCATCTTGGGAAATCATGAGGTATTTTGGATTCCTAAGGTTTTGGTTAGGAGATTAGTTCCTTCTTTTCTAGGGTTTGTGGGATCACCCAGACCTAGAATTTGTGAATTATGAGGTAAAACCCTAATTGGTATGGAATAAACATTGAATCCATCATAATTTTATGGTTTTATATGAATTGGTGGACTTAGTAGGGGTTCTTAGACTTTCACCTAGGGTTTTGTTGTGTGAGTTCCAAACCCTGCCACAAGTTTTATGAGTAGTTTTTTGGATAGATTCCATGTTGATTTTGAAATTATTAAGGAATAGGGAAGTTGTATGAGGAGGAGTGGTACCAAAACATACAAAAACATTCACAGGCAAAATTTTGGCGATCTACAGGTACCACCCTAATTCGTTCTAGCCAAGTAGGTGTTTGGAGGATTCCTCTTGGCGTAAGCAAAACTCTGCTGCGATTATAGTGGCTCTAAATTCGAACCGCAGGGGATGGATTTTCTTCGTGAGGAAAAGGATTCTGATGCATTGAAAATGGTGTTATCTCGTTGGATTTATAGGATGTGTGGAAAACAGTGTGTGTGAATGGTTGCTTGAAATACTTGAAGTAAAAGTTAAGAAATCCTCGAAGTCTCGGGCCCACTTTGGGGCTTAGGGTTCTAAGTTAGCAGACATGTACTCGAGGTCTTTATCCTCGCGTTAAGGAGCATGACATATAGTCATTTCCAGGCCGGATCTTCATTAACTGCAAAACCTAAACCAATGAGAAGCCCGATCGGTACGATGCGAATGCATGTGATATCGATTTTCCAACATAACCAAATCGATGCAGTCTTGTTCGGAATTAATTATCGATGCCATGATTACTTAAAATTTTGATTGTTATATTTTTCGCATATTAAGCCTAAATTCATTTTATGTGATTGTATAGGAACCTTACTAAATGATTAAGATAGGTTCATATAAGTTTGGAACTCAATGAAAAGCATGGTACCGTGTGTGTGAATATATATACATATATATGAATCTTTATTGTACTAGGAAAGCCCTTATTAATCTAAGTAAATTAGTGAAATCATTCATATATTTAAAAATATGATATCTTGCAATTTGTACAAACATTATGTTTAACATTAACGAGATAAAGATAATATTTGGTTGGGTATAAATCATAAAACTAGCGAATCACGAGAGTTTCTCGTGTGTGTGAACTCTTACCTGTACATATTTATGAATCTTTTATTATACCCGCTTTGGAAAGCCCTTATTATAATCTAAGTAAATTAGTCAAAATCTATTCATATGTTATTAAAAAATATGATACCTTGCCAATTTGTACAAGCATTATGTTTAACATTAATGGATAAAATATTGGTATATTAGAAATCATATATGATTGTCTTTATAAGAAACATCAAATAAATATTATGTGATTCCTCCTCACAAATTAATACACTGTGATCGGAGATACCGGAGGAATGTGCATGATAATCAAACAAAGAAACAAAAGAACATAAACAAAAGTAGATTTCTAGTGAAGGCGGTCGAGTCTATACCCACTTATCCACAAACGTAAGCTAGGCTTGATTTCATCGTCTTGAAAATGAGTGCAGGGTGTGCAGCATTTGCCATTGCACGAAACGGGACTCATTTAAAAAGAAACTTAACAGCAAATACTCTGGAAATTATGGATTAGTTCGAGGTTTGCATAATTTTAACCAATTATATCACGCTCGATTCCAGTTGGTACGTGAGTGAAAATGAATCTTCCTTATCCTAATACCTAACAAACATTAGGTATTAATCACGTTCTTCTAAGTAGCCGTTCAAGCCTGCCTCAAGTGGCAAAAGGTTGGAGTGGGGATCTGAAGTTCTGGTTTTTTGAGCAAAAAAGGATATTTTATTACCTATCAAATCATATTTATTCCTAGTATATCTAAAAATTTCCAAGCTTGCTTCTATCGGACAAAATGACATTCTTTGGGATCTATGATAACAAAAATAGTGCAAAACTCTTGAAAGGATAAAGAGAGATTCATTGAACATCTTAAAAATTTGAAGAATTTTAGTTTTAAATGAATCCCATTTATTCATTTCCCAACCACTACAATCCATCAAAGAGATTTCAAGCCCTTAGGGAGAAGGAACATTCATTGAAGCTCCTTATTTCCTACTTTCATGGATTTTACAAGTCATAGAAAATTAAAATACCTTAGTTTGAGTTGTTATTCCACCATCCATTATAGATTGCACAACCCTCTCTGCTCTAACAATGTTGTGAGCTCGACACGCATATATTTGAAGAATTAGAAAAAAAAAAAAGCAAAAAAGAAGGTAAAACTAAAGCAATTCTTGAGATATTTACTAAGAAACCTCGGCTTTTCAAATATTTTACCGTGTACTTTGCCAAAGTTTAGTCCTTTATGAACATAGTCTCCATCCTTTTTAGGACCCAATCCCACCTAATATCAAGATGTACACTAAACCATGACCGACGTGAAATGACACACATCATCAAAATACCAAAAGCTTCCATTGTAGCCAAAGTCTGAGAGAGTGTACAACATGTAGGCTGATAGGGGGTGTATAGAAGCATCAAGTATCACATTGTTGTATCTTGGAATGAAATTGGGAAATGATAAATTATGGGACCGGAATGTTGGAATAAAACAAGGGTAAGCTCGTAATTAGTCAAATGGGACATAAAGGGCATGTCAAGAAGATTGTATGCAGAAAATGAAAATAACATAAGTTGATTTGCAATATTAAAAGGATGGAGGACTTAATTTTAATTAGGGAAAAGTGGAGACTATAAATAGGCCATGAGACAAACAAAATTCATTTGGTCTCATTTCTTTTGGCTAGGGCTTCACGTTTTGATGAGAAAAGAAGAGGAAGAAGAGGAAGAAGAGGAAGAAGTGGGAGAAGACCAAACCAAGGTATGTTTTCATCTTGAAATCATGGGTATTTTGGATTCCTAAGTTTTGGTTGGGAGATTAGTTCCTTCTTTTTCTAGGTTTTGTGGAGGATCACCCAGACCACAAATTTGTGTGAAGTTATGAGATTAAAACCACAATTGGTATAGAATAAACATGGAGTCCATCATAATTTTTTGGTTTCATATGAATTGGTGGACTTGAGTAAGAGTTCTTTGACTTTCACCTAGGGTTTTGTTGTATGGAGTTCCAAACCACCAATACAAGTGTTATGGAGTGGTTTTAGGATGAATTCCATGTTGATTTTTGAGGTATTAAGGAATAGGAAAGTTGTATGAGGAGAATTGGTATAAAACATACAAAAAGAAACATTTGAGCAAGATTTACCGGCGATGTAGTACCGCAACAGAAGCCAATCGAGTACGGTACCACCAACACAATAAAGTGGTACAGTCAGATCGAGGAGCGATGCCCAGAATGCCCACTTGGTCTCAATGCCCAGATTGTTGTATTTTCTCATATTTAAGCCTAAATTCGTACACCGATTGTATAGGAACCTTACTAAATGATTAAGATAGGTTCAAATAAGTTTCGAACTCAATGAAAAATGTAGCGTACCTCACCGTATTTGTTTGAGTGTGTAGGCTAAAAGCAAAGGCGGGAAAGTTGTGGAGTCATGCTCAAGTTTAGTAAGCAGAAAGGTGAGTGTTCTAAACACCACTTTAATTACTAGTGTATTATTATTAAATGTTTTACACTGGTATTTAATTGTTTTGATGGTAAACCATATTTGAAAAGCAAGCAATGAGTTTAGCAAGCAAGTAAATGGTTTTGATTTTAAACCATGTGTGAAAAGCAAACAAGTAATGGTTTTGTTTTAAAGCAAACGGTTGAGCTCAGGCTCCCATTTTTATTTCAAAACGAGCGGTTGAGCCCAAGCTCCGTGGTGATTTTAAAAAGCGGCGGTGAGCTCGGGCTCCGTTTTTATTTTAAAACATGTTGTTGTTGAGCACAGGCTCCGTATTTATAAAAGTTTATAAACTTTTAAAGCGGATTAGAAAATTTTAGAAACTTTTAGCGAGAGGTTTATGAAAGATTTTATAAGCTTTTAAAGAAAAGAGCTTTTGGAAATATTACGTAAAGAGAGTTTTACGATTTTGAGATGTTTCGAAAAGAGTAAAACATTTTATAAAGCATACACTCCTTGATTTCGTTTAGTATTATTTTAAGTATTTTAAAAACTATTTTTTCCGAGGTACGGGCTTTCAGGACATTGGAAGCGATTAAGTTCTCTTAACATTTGTATCATTCTTGTAATTAATAATATTGTAAGGAAATACTTTGAATTTGTATAATGGAGCATATGTATGTACATAGGAGTAGTTGTGAATATGTATTAAACTTGAGGCTCTTTTGGAAGGATATTGTTAGTTTGCCATATTTGGAAAAATGTAAGTTGTGTTCTGAGGATTTGGAATTATCCTATATACGATCGTCATCTTCTTGAGGTTTTCTGCATTTGTCGAATTTACAAAATCTAGGATTGAAAATAAAAAATAATAATAATAATAATAATAATTCACAGGATTTTCTAGTCGTTAGAGTAGCAAGGTGAGGATTTACGTGGAGTATTGACACACACGCGCTAGTAAGTGGGGGTGTGTTATTCCTTTATTTCGGTACCTTCAGTGAAGGATCAACTTCATTAAATATCGTCTCTGCAAGAGCAATTCCAGCAATGATCCCGTCCTCCTTTGCGAAGAAATGGGCTTCCACTTCCATGTCATCTGGAATGGTGGCCATACAAGTGACATCACCTACAATGGGAACCGTTTTCCTTAATAAAATGCATGAATTTGCCACTGAAATTTGATGGAAACTCAAAAGGGATTATCAAGGAAACTCAAATTTGATAATCAATTCATGTTTAGGCTATATCTAATCATATGTATATTAAGACCACAGGCTTCAAGACAAGTAGATGTCAATCCACTACGAAACCATTAAGCTGAATAACGAAAGAATAACCATAGAAGATAGAAAGGAATTAAACCTTATTTAACATCTTCAATTTTAAAACATTTTTATTTCAATTTTCTCTCCTACCCAGATAGGATGAGTCAAAGAGGCATTGGAATTCAAAGTTCTTTTTTTCTTTTTCTTTTTCAAATTCTATCAGTTTTGTTTTCCTTTTTTTCCTTGGAATTGCTCCAACGCAGCCCAAAAAAGTTATCCTTCCACAGGCACTCAGAAATTGATCGAAAAAGCATCCATTTTCATGAAGAGAAAGATACAGCTAATTTCAGCAAAAAGATTTCCTTTCCATAAAAGGAAGAAATTGCAGCAACAAAGAATTATGACAAACGAATAGCATAATCTTCTTACAACAAAGTGACATTTTGAGGTTTGAATTTCAGATAGAAGCAAGAGTTCTCCTCCAACTCCAAGTGGCCGACTGACTGTTGATTAAGCTTGGAGATGAGAGAGAAGATGGCAAAAACATGGGTTTTATTTTGGCCTTTATTTGAAGGTCTCTTGGGTCTATTGGACCGTTGGGAGGCCTCTTTTTCTATTTACTTGGATATTTAACATACTTCATTTATTAATCACATATCCTAGTAAATTTTAATATTTATTATTTAATAATTTTAGTTGAATTTTTAAATTATGTTATTTTGATTTGTTCATTTAATTTTTATTTTGAGTGCAAGATTTTTAATGAAATTTATTTAATATTTTTAAATTAATCAAATTTACATATATATATATATATATATATATAGCATTAGTTTTATGACTAAATTATTTTTGGTAAAACAATTTTATATACATGGGGATTATGTAAAGGTGCATTGAATACAAATGATAAAAATAGAAACAAATACACCCCCCCGAAAAATCTTTTTATCAATTTTTTTAAAGTTAGGGTTGAATGAGGAAGTAGGGTTTGAAGGCAGGATTGAGGTATGTTTTTCACTACAGTCTACGTATTTTATAGATTTTGAAATAGAATATAAGCTAGTTGGGGATCTTGTGAGGCCATCAACGGCTATTTTGCAATCATACGCGTCTGCCAAAGTCATAAAGATATAATGGCATAATCGCGAATGGTATTTCTTACTCCGTGCCATCAGTTTGGAGCATGGTTTTTTGGTGATTGGGTGTCATTTGAGCGGTCTGAGCTCTTAGCACCAGGATACCAACTCTAGATTGGGTTACTATTACCAGACATTTCTTCCCCTCTTCTCCCTTCATCTTCATCTTGTACCTCGTGGGACCGACCTCAATGTCTTGCTAAGATGTGGGGTTATTCCAGTAAGGCTATTGTTGTCCCAGCTCAATTAAGCGTACTTGTTAGTAAGGTAAAATTTTACATTTTCTCTATTCGCACCCAGAAAACAAAGCAGCGTTTGAATTCACGAGAATAAAGCGAAAACAAAATTTGAGAAACAAAGAAGAAAATGAATTGATATTTTCAACGATTTTATATACTCATCGAAACAGTTCTCATGTTGTTTTTATTGTTTCGAATCATGGGAATTCAAAAAGTGTAAAGCAAAACCAAATTATAAGTGAAAAAAGTGTAAAGCAACTGCTTAAAAATCAAGACAAAAAATCAAATGGCAAAAAATGAATAGTAACCTCCATTTTAAACACATTTTCATTGTTTCATTAACTTTATTTCAAGAAAATGGTTTACAAAGCGGATTTTCTTATTCTTTATTTTCAGCAAAATTCAAGTGCGACGTATTTTACGAAAATGAAAACTAAAGATTAGAATCATTGAAAATTTTAAATGCAGATTTTGGATGAGTTGAAATTTTAAATTAATTTAAATGGGCATTATTATTCCACCTTGAGGGGAAAAGATTATCTCTACCTCACCCACGTGGAACTGCTTATGTCCACAGTCACTCCTTTTGATGACCTTTTCTGTAAGGGACAGTAAAAAAGAGTTGAGTCCAAGGGATATGAACAAATTTTGCAGAGGATGCTTTCAAACTTTCAAGTTTTAATATGCAGGGCATTGTATAGCATAGAGAGAGAGAGAGATAGTGCTGATCTTTTCTGGGTAATTAGCTACAATGAGTTATATAGATTGAACATGTATCAAGGATCATCATTGATTTAGTACCGCGTTTTCGGACGAATCTTCAATGGTAAATGCCATTATATTAATACTCATCAGATAGAAAAACATTATTCGGTTCGTACCCAACCTTCTTCATCTTTGAATGGAGGTCGTGGATTAAAGAATAAATAAGCTTAGATTTGTGAATGAGACTTATCGCAACAACAAGCATGAACCCTGTTGCGAACTTCAATCCAGCTGCAGCCAGGTTGTTTCTTAGGCCCTTGTCCTTCATCTTCAACCTCACTCTTGAAGCTTCTTTCCATTTCCCGGTTGATGCATATATGTTTGAGAGAAGCATATAAGTGCCTGCATTCTCTGGTTCCACCTCTAAAAGCTTCTTTGCAGCCAGCTTCCCAATCTTTGCATTTGCATGAACATTACATCCGGCAAGTAGAGCGCCCCAAACGCTGATGGCGGTCTCGGAAGCACGTTCAATGAAATCAACGGCCTCCTTAAGCCTTCCTGCCCGTCCACATAGATCAACCAAACATGCATAGTGATCTTCTCTCACTAGTATGGACCCGTCTTTCACAAGCTCATCAAAGTACTTTAGCCCCTCTTCCACCAAGCCAGCATGGCTGCATGCAGAGATCAACCCCACATAGGTGACATCGTCAGGCTTGAACCCGGATTTTCGCAGTTCATTGAACAAGGCGTATAACTAACTACCACATCCATGATGGGCATAAGCTGCAATTATACCATTCACGAAAACCAAGTCAAATCCAAATCCCTCTGGCTAGTCATTCCATCATCAAACATCTTCCTAGCAGTCTTCAAATGTGCTATCTTGATAGACAGTTTTACTTACTATCTGATGAATCTGTTGTCCCTCACCAAGACCAGCCAAGTTACTACAAGCACCTAAAACGCTCACAAAGTTCCTTGATTAGAGCACTTCCCATTCGTTGACAACATCCTCGAAAGATTTTAAGGCTTCTTCACTCTCGCCTTCTTGGACGCAACCAGTGATCATAGTAGTCAAGAGATGACATTTTAGGCACTCGTTAAATGACTTATTGCTCTCCTTAGATCCATTCTGAATAAGACCTGTGATCGTTGTATTCCATGAAGGAAGATCCCTCTCATCTTTCAAACAAATCAAGAGCTTCATCAATCTAAAGTTATAGAATAACCAGTTATCATCGCATTCCATGAAACCACATTAACGCTCTACTTGTGTCAAAAAGCAGCCTAGCTTCATCAATCCTCCCATTTTTGACAACCCAGCAATCATGGCAGTCAAGAAATCACATCTCTTTCAGGCATCCGATCAAAAGCTTCCGCCTCCTCAATTCTCCCACAGGCCAGCATAGACACGATCGTATTCCAGAAACCACATTTCTCTCTGGCATTTTCTCAAAAAGTACATTGATCAATTCCACCATTTTGGAGCGTATCCATCGATCATAGTGTTCAAGAAACCACATTTTGTTAGGCATCTCATGGAAACAACTTCTCCGGCTTCCGAAATCTTATTCGACCTTATATACCCACCAACCATAGCTATCAGGTAACCACATTCTTCTTCGCATCACTCTATCAAACGTACTCCTCGCTTCTTCAATCATTCCACATTTGATAAAACCCGATATCACAGATGGCCAAATCAATCACATCCAGGTCACGTTTCATCAAAACAGTCTACGTGCTTCCATAATTCGCCATCTTTATAGACTGATCATCCAATTACAACGTGCCACATTTCCATCAATCGTGAAATCTTTTCTTGGCATCAGATTTTGGCACTTCTGGAACCATCGATGGAATGGTAAAGATTAAATCAGGGTCTCATGAAGAAGCTTAAGGATTGATTAAGAGGGAATAGTGATGATTTGAACACAGTTCGAAAAGGGTATTCTGATAAACTTACCCCTTCTATCAGAAAAAAGTACAACATTTCAGCCTTGCTTAAAAATCAACAAACTTAGATCTAGGATAAGACAAAGCTACAATTTACAGGCAACGTTCAATTGCATGGAAGAACAAAATGTTGCCGTTTCTTTCCAGGCCCTTTAAAACAGACACAGAAAGCTGTAGTCATCAACTCAGAAGAATTAATCATCTTGGATTTTCTGATTCCATACTCTTTCATGCGATTCATGTGATTTCCTTGTCCATATGGGCATCGGTGGCGAGGACAATTAATAATCATCTTATATTTTAGCAAGCCTACCAGCCTCTCCTCTCGTGTCTTATTCTTCTTCCTAGTTTCTTTTGTTCAGGGTGATTTTAGCAAGCCTGCCATTTCTTTACTCTCTTTCTTCCTTTTTCCATCACCGGCCCTACCGTCGTCGTAAGATTTGCTGGTCAGTCACCATCGGCTATCCATTGCCAGCGACCTACTTACCCTTCTTTCCCATCCTCCATTTCGTCCACTTTTCCCACTTTTCTCTTTTTCTTTCTCATTTTCTCACAACTCAAACGCAACTTTTTTTCCTATCTTCTTCATTGCATAACCATTGCATCTACATTTTTAAGTCTCCAAAAAGTGAGTAAATTTCTCTTTACCTTTTCTACGTTTTAGTTTGTACAAGTACTTGTTTGGGAATTATAGATTTTCTGTTTGTGGACTTTAATGGCATGATTATTGTGAGATTTAGGCATAGTTATGGATATGGAAATTTGTTATTAGAAATCTATTTGATTTGAGCCCAAATCTTGTATATATATATATATATATATATATATATATATATATGTTCAGCTTCATTGTATTTGGCCTTAATTTTGAGATATTTGTGCTTAATCATATTTTTTGGTTTTTAAGAATTAAGATGAAATATCTTCCATGTATTAGCTTTCTTAAAATTGTAAAAATAAATTGTCTTTTTAAAAAAAGGTGATTTCTAATTTTTTGTTTATTTCAATATTCATTAAAAAGCGTTTTAAATGAAAAATTATTCAAAAACTTCTATGAATCAAATGTAGATAATTGATAATTTTCTTAAGAAGAAAATCATTTGCTATCTTAAATGCTGGACCTTTTGGTTTGCACCATTTTTTCTCCCAGTGTGTTCATAATGAATTTAAGCCTTTGGGAGTGGTTGGGGTGTTTAATTTCTTATTTTATTTCAACGTTTTGGGATTGGATTTTCATATGAATCGAACCTTTTGATTATTCTACTAAAATATTTTTTTTCACGCCAAAGGCTTATGTAAATCTTGAATAGCTAGAATTTTATTTTAGCATTGGATTGATTCATAGGAATCTGAGTGTTGAATGCAGGATTGTTTTATAAAAATCCCCTGCAAATTGTAACTAGAAATCGTGTTTAATTTGTTCATGTGAACCTTAAAAAGTAGATACAAAATAAGTAAATCCCAATATGATCATTAAGATTTACAGGCGCTCCTACTTAAAACAAGCAGACCAGTGAATCTGTTCAAGCAGATTTGAGGTATCTTGCTGATAGTGATAAACCACAAACACCCATTTGAAAATTCCAAGACTCATCTCACCATTGTTTCGAGAGCTTGAGTTGAGTTCGGGTTAAACAGTGCTATAGTTCACAAACTTAAGTACGCAACATCAATGTTTTGAGCTTGAATTTCTATATAGACTGAGAAACAAGATCGTCTTTGAAGATGTGGAGCTGTCCATTCATGAGTGTAAATCATGAGATGATTTATTTAAAATATGGATGATCCCCAAATTTGTAAATCATAAGTGATCACAACAAAAAATTTTATTGTCTTAATTAGTATCTCCATAGGAACTTTTTTTCCTCAATAACAGAATAATTTAGAATTTCAAAACCCTTTCACTAAATAGTTTATCCATAATTTTGGCACAAAAGGAGAAACATCTGGAAACAACTTTTGAATATTTTACTTTCTTTTCCTTTTTATTTTTTATTTTATTATTTTTGTGGCTTATTTTCTAATCATATTCGTTTTGGTTTTATCCATTTTAATGGTCTATGAAAAACTATTTTATGATCTTAATTTATTGTTTTTGGTGTTCTTTTTGTTTTTTCAGAAAAAAAAAAACCAAATGTTTTCCCTCATTCTTTTTAAATAACAAAAATAATTTTCAAAAACTATAGCCAACCAACTTGATTACCTAAAATTTCCAAAAACCTTTGAGATCAAATTAGGATGTTTTCCATAGAACAATCGAAAGACAAGTGATTGAAAATTTCCAGCTCTTTAAGAAAATCCCTACTTTGATGAAAGAACATTTTTTTTAAGGAAGCGTTTTTATCACGGATCGATATGTTACAAAAAACTTTTGTAGAATCACTTTTTTGAATTCCTATAAAAACGTTTATGATAGAAGTGCTGTCAGGGAAAATGTTTTGACTATAAGTGTTATTACAAAAGTAGTGTCAAACTAGGCCTTAGTACGTTATAGAAAAGAAATGAAATATTTAATATTATCAATAATTTAATTAAGTTAAATTTATTGAATAATGTAAACAAATTATGATTATAACATGTTTATGATTTTAAATTTTGTAAGTTTAACTTGTAAAAAATGGAAATATAAAAAAGATATTGGGTGGGGGGTGTGAGGGTGTATTTGTTCTATTTTATCATATTTGGTGCTTCAATACACCTTTACATAATCCCCTATGTATATAAAATTGTTTTACAAAAAATAATGCCAGTAAATATAAGTAAACCAATGCTATATATATATATATATATATATATATATATATATATATATATATATATATATAGAATTGATTATTTTAAAAATATTAAATAGAATTTCATTAAAAATCTTGGCACTCAAATAAAATTAAATGAACAAATCAAAATAACATAGTTTAAATTCAACTTAAAATTATTAAATAATAAATATTAAATTTGTAGATATGTGATTAATAAATGAAGTATATTAAATATCATAAATAGAAAAGAAAAGGCCTCCCAACAGCCCAGAACCTTCAAATAAAAGGTAAAATAAAACCCATGTTTTACCATCTTCTCTGTCATCTCCAAGCAATCAACAGTCAGTCAGCCACTTGGAGTTGGAGGAGAACTCTTGCTTCTAGCCTTGAAATTCAACTCCTCAAACATCACTTTTGTTTGCAAGAAGATTGGGTTGTCTGTTTGTCATATAATTCTTATTGTTGCAATTCCTTCCTTTTTATGGAAATGAAAATCTTTTCTGCTGAAATTAAGCTGTATCTTTCTTCTTCATGAAAATCGAAGCTTTTCGGCTGGAATTATTGAGTGCCTGTGGAAGGATAACTTTTTTTAGGCTGCACGTTGGGAACGAATTCCAAGGAAAAGGAAATAACAAACTGATAGAATTTGAAAAAAGGAAAGAAAAGAACTTTGAATTCGTAGGAGAGAAAATTGAAATGGAAAAATGTTTCAATATTTTAATTTGAATAGATGGTTATAAAGCCTCCCCCTCACCTAGCATATGATTTGACAGCCATCATAAAGCTTGCCCTTTCTGAAGATGTTGGGGGCCAAGGTTTTAATTCCTTTCTGCTTATCTTCTATGGATTATTCTTTCTGTTATTTGAGCTTATGGTTTCTTAGTGGATTGACATCTACTTGTCTTTGAAACTACATTAAGTCTTAAATATATATATATATGATTAGATATGCTTCTACAAACATGAATTGATTATCAAATTTGAGTTTCATGATAATCCCTTTGAGTTTCCATCAAATTTGTTGGCAAATCCATGCATTTTAATGGAAACGGTTCCCATTGTAGGTGATGTCACTTGTGGCCACCATTCCGGTGACATGGAAGTGGGAAGCCCATTTCTTGGCAAGGAGGGCGGGATCGTTGTTGGAATTTGCTCTTCAAAGGCGATATTTAATGAAATTGATCCTTCAGAAGGTGCGAGGCAGTGAAGCTTTCCCCATTTGGATGATGTGTTGTTTCATTGCACAGTCATATTTGGTGTACATCTTGATATTTGGTGGAGTGGTCCCAAAAGGATGGAATTATGTTCATAAAGGACTGAAGTTTGGCAAAGTACATGGTAAATTTGAAGCCGAGAGGTTTCTTTAGTAAATATCTGAAATTGTTTTCATTTTACCTTCTTTTGTTCCTTTTTTCTTTTCTTCAAATATATCTGAGTCGAGCTCACAAACATTGTTAGACGAGAGAGAAGTTATGCTAAATTTTATACAACGGATGGTGGAATATAAAGCTCAAACTAAAGGTATTTTAATTTTCTGACTTCTAAAATCCATGAAGTAGAAATAAGGAGCTTGAAGTAGAATGTTCCTCAAGGGCATTTGAAATCTTCTTTTATGTAGTTATGTGGTTGGGAAATGTAAATAAATGGGATTCATTTAAAGCCCAAATTCTTCAAATTTTTAAGATGTTGATGAATCTCTTTATCCTTTACGAGTTTTGCACTATTTTGTTATTGCGGAGTCCCTGAGAATAGGTCATTTGTTTGATAGAAGCAAGCTTGGAATTTTTAGATATACTAGGAATAACATGATTTTTTGATAGGTAATTGATAGGGTTTGAAAAATAAGGCTCATGGCTTACCACCTTAAAGCCCGAAGAGTCTGTGTGGCTGAAAGAATGGGTGGTTGAATTCAAGAGAGGCTTGTCGGTGAGGCGTCGGGCCTCTTTATGACATTCGGCCTTTTGGCCGACGGGAGAAGAGAGATTGTCAAGCTTGGCCCAAGGCCACTTATGGGAATCTCCCACAGTCACGAAAATAGAATGGTCCACTATTATATCGTGCAAGTCCAGCCAAATCTCACCAATGAGGAAAGAAAGACAAGATTAGATCATCATCAAATCAGATCTTCCAATAAGGAAGGAAGATTATCCCAAAATAAACTACTCTTTCTATATCACATACCATTAAATACGGTGTGACAGAAATATCATGTCGATAGGAATGAATCTAATCACCATCCAAGCGGGAGAATATCACTATAAATACAAGGTCACCCGATCGGTGAAAGGTACGCACACATTCGCCCTCTAAGCGGTCTAAGCGGTCTGCTTTTCTCTCGAAGCGGCTTAGGCATCGGGCCGGCCAGGCGAGGCCCTCGTAAAACCGCCATTCGTTTGCGAGGAGGTGCTACGTGTAGGGGCCCCACCCCTGGCCCACTCCGACTGAGGGGTGGTCCGCTCCACCAGGCTATCCCCTGGCTCACATGGGAGTTTCTTTCGCCTCAGTGGGCTCGAGACACAGGACCATGAGCTTAGATACCCATTAGGTAGTTCCCACCAGGCGGGCTAGTAGCCAGGTTGGTAGTGGGGTTTCCCAATGTATCTAAGCTGGTCAGATTGAACCTGGGCGCTGTGGTAGAAGCTAACTGTGGTTCCACCCACAAATCATCTAAAGGCGCCTTATATCACGAGGTCCTCACCCCTGGCCCGCTCCGGCGGAGGGTTGGTGTCAGATTCACGGGTACATCCCCTGGCTCGCGGGGTTTAACTGCAGCCTCAGTGAGACCGAGCACAGGACCATGGGCTTAGATGCAGATTCGGTGGTTTCAGCCTGGCCCGAATCTTAGCTCGGTTGGTAGTGGGAACTACCTCCGAATGGTATCGCTCATGGTCCCGAGTCGAGCCGCGGGCCTGTGGTAGAAGGCTGGCTGTGGTGGACCGCCCCTGTCGGAGTGGGCCGAGGAATGAGGCCCATACACTTACGACCAGGGTTCGCGGTCGGTGTGCGGTGGTAGGTACTTGGCCAGGGCGATCAAGCTGCATCCCGACCCGCCCCGGCAATCGGGTCCGGCCAGTGACCTATCTTGGCTCAGAGGCCAGTTAGGTTGAAAAGGCAGATCATCGGTTGGCGTTTGGCCGAGTGCGCCCAGGAACGACGGTTCCTTTACAAATATAAGCTGATTTCTCGGGTGCTGATGGTATCGGCGGAACCTGGCGGGAAACTGGCCTTGATCCTCAGGATCACAAGGACCGACGAAACCGCCAGACGGTAGGCCTCGTGGCGGTGAAGTAATGCGAAGCGATACGGATGAGGTGAAAGCGCCGCCTCACGATCAACGTCGGCGAAAAGTTAGAACAACTCACCCAGACCAGGGCAGGCGGCCGGGAGGGGCGCCAATTCGAAGGTCGGCTGACCTTCCCCTATGAAGGACGGCACAATGTCGGTATTTGAAGAGTTTTGGCGAAGCGGGAATCCGGTAGTGCCAGGGGCACGGACCCGTCTAACCACAGGAGGAAGGGCGGCCAGGCGGCCGCGAGGCACGTCGGGGGACGGAGGTGCGCCGTCCTCGACCACGAACACTCATGGGAGCGGAGGTTCGGAGACCTCTGGCAAGGCTCGGGCTGCGTGAAGGAGGGTAATGAGGAGCGTGCTCGACCTATGGACACCTTGGTGCAACAAGCCGATCTGTACGGTAGAGTGCTCCCGAGCTCCCACTTGAGACAGAGTTCGAGTGCCACGGGTGGAGCGTTCGTGGTACTAAGGATCCCAGTCGATCATCTCAACACCTACAAAAATCAAAATGGAGGCTGCATGGTCTCAGGGGATCGGTCGTCTGAAGCTTTGTCTCGCCTGAAGGCCCGGCCTTGGCATGGTTGATAGACTCCCATAGTCGTGATCTCCTCATTCGGGAGTTATCCGTTGCATTAGTCTCTCATTTCATTTGGGCCGGGGCGTACGAGAAAGCCAAGTTATCATCTGCTGACTATCAAGCAGGGCACGCAAAGAAAGCACGAGGTCTTCACGTCGTGATTCAATCTTAGAATCTTTAAGGTAGACATACTGACCAGTTTGCGATCACCGCATTCATGCATTTGCTGAGGTTCGATTGAAAGACTTAATGTTTCCATCTCAAAATCCCATACAAGCATAGCGAGGAGGTGCTTGCAAAAGCGAATACATTAAAGGAGAGAGGCCCTCATATACAGAAAGAGAGAGCTCGTCCATTCACAAAAGAAAGAGCGGGACGAATGAAACGGCAGGGCCCAAGCCCGAAGCAAGGCGGCCGGGTGAAGCGTCTCTAAAGAGGAATGGAGAGCGGTCCCAAAGGTAGCAACCTCGAGATCGTCTGGGCCCACCGCGATCAGAGGCGGCGGCGTTATCCGCCACAGCAACCACCACCTCGTGGGACGACTGACTCGGCGCAACAACCCCTTGGTGAAATCCAGATCATCCTCGGGGATTTGCGGGAGGGGTCTGCTTCAGCCACGGAAGGCCCTACGCGATGTCGGGCGGCGGAGGTATGAAAACCTAAGCGGTGTCTAAACTACCACGACTCGACATTCAATCCCATTCTGACTCGAGAGATCTGGAGGGTGCAACACCCTCATGACGATCCACTGGTAGTTCGAGCAGTAGTGGCCAACAAAACCGTTCATCGGGTCTAATTGACAACGCGGAGTTCCGTGACATCATCTTCGGAAATCGACCTTGATAAAATGGGCATCGGAAGGGAGAGACTGGAACCCGTCAGCGCTCATCTGCGGGGGTTCTCTGGGGAAAAGGTATTACCTCTAGGCTCAATACAACTGGTACTCACCTTGGGAGATCCTCCATGTCAGGCGACGACCACAGCAAGATTCCTCGTCGTAGACGCCCCGTCTGCTTACAACATGTTCTGGGCAAACCCTCTCTCAATGCAATAAAAGCCATCCCCTCCGCATACCACATGATGATCAAGTTCCCTACTGTAAATGGAGTGGGAATGGTTCGAGGAGACCAACGGGTGGCCAGGGAATGCTACTCAGCGTCCATGAAACAAAAAACGGTTGACAACATATACCTGGATGAGCTCGACATGCGTGAGAGGTGTTCACCCGACCCGAGCCATCAAAAGAACTAGAACCCGTATTATTGGACGACGACCCGGAGCATCTCGCCTATATCGGATCCAAGTTATCGAAAGACCTCAAAAACCCCCTTATCCATTTTTTAAAACAAAACAAAGACGTCTTCGCGTGGAAGCAGGCAGATATGGGAGGAATCGATCTACGGTAATCCTCCTGGTGAGCGTCCGGTAATCCTTCAAGCCAATCCAAGCCGAGAAGACCGCGAGAAGGCGAGCGTCAACGATGAAGTCAACAAACTCCTCTAAGCAGGAGCAATCAGGGAGGTAGAATACCTTGGTGGTTGTGCGTGTAGTACTCGTCGAAAAAGCGAAAGTAAGTGGCGACTGCGCATCGACTCGCGGCATCAACAAAGCATGCGAAGAGACGGTTTCCCTCTGCGAATCGACCTCATCGTAGATGCCGCCCAGGCCATGAACTCCTCGGTTTCATGGATGCAGCCTCCCGGCCCCCAACGGATAAGTATATGGACCCGGGAGACCCGAGAAGAAAGACGTCGTTCGATCACGGCGTAGGGAGCTTATTGCTATGTGATGCTTGCGACAGCGAGGAGCCACATATTAGAGGTTGGTGAATCGGATGTTTTAGAACCAGTTAGGCACAACTATGGAAGTATACATAGATGACATGTTGGTAAAATCCACCTCAGCTGGGCTCCACATAGCCCGTCTATCGCGTTCTGGATCTGGCTTCTGACATATGGCCCGAATCAGGCTAAATGTGCCTTGGTATCGGTAGGAAAAATTCACGGGTTTATAGTCAATAGAGGAATTAGAGCCAAATCAGACAAGATAAAAGCTGTACTCGACATGCCTTCGCCATCAAGCATAAAGGAAGTTTAGCGCCTGACGGGAAGCATAAAGCATAAAGGATGAATTTGGAATGGCTTTGAGGTGTTTATGGAGTATAGGGTTGATGTGGGTATCAAAAATATGGAAAAAGGAGAGAAAATACACATTCTGGGCATTCCCGGGTCATGTGTACCAGTACACTTTGAACATGTACCGGTACACATTATTGACCAGTCATTTGGCCAGTGTCTGAGTACACTTTAGGGTGTACCAGTGCAGCTTCTTTGCTATTTAATTTCGACAGTTTTTCGTATTTTATTATAAGCTTTTCTCATTTCTTATCCGATTTGAGTGATTCAAGTGGCCAATTAAAATAGACTTCAAGAGAACCAAACCTAAAGAAATGAATCGTCAAAATCTGTCTCAGTAGTTAAAAATTCACTGAGGAGTAGGGCATTGTGCAAGCAGTCCTAAATCCGTTTGATTATAGAGTATTCGCGGTTGATTCGACGTGGCAGGTTGGTGCTCTCGAATTAGGTGATTCCAGTTGGAATAGAACCCTTAGCATCTTAGATTTAAAGTACAAAAGTCAGTGTCAAATATCGAGACAAGGCACTGAAAATAAATATTTCAAACTGTCCTCGGTAAAATCGGTGGCAGGCAAGTTGGCATGAAAATGCCATAGCGAAGTTTGGATGATCCAGGTGGATTGATTCCAATTCCTGAAGAAGGAAATGGGTCATAGAAGGCAGAATACATGAATAAGGTATGATTACATAAACGCATCATACTTTACGGTATATGAAATACCGCCAGTCGTAAAAGCGTAATGTGAACAAAATCCTATTATAGATAGTAAGTTATTGAACTCATATAATTGTAAAGCGCCTCACGACCCGAGTTGTTAAATGACCACGGCACTCTCTGATCGTTAGCCGGCACATTAATGCGGTTGCTCGATTTGGTGCAGGCACTCTCTGATCGTGCTTGGCACATTAGTACCCGGTACTCGATTAGTGCGGCGGTACTCTCTGATCGTGCTTGGCACATTAGTACTTGATTACTCTCTGATTAGTCTTGTGGCACTCTCTGATCACACTGCTTGTACAGCCGGGTGCCCATTGTCTTTGGCATGTCACCTCATTAAGGTATTCTTTAGTCTAGGCAATCCAGCGATTATGATAAGACTAAATAATGAATAAGAATAGAAATGAATATAATAAAGATGCGAATGTACTGCGGGTACCTGCAGTATTTGTCTGTAGTACTACGGGTACTCTATGTCTGAATAAGTCTGTATTTGAATAAGTTCCGTTCGATTAAGTCCGAGTCTACGATTAAGTTACGTACTGGGTACTCCTGTGTCCCCAGTTAAGCTCTTGTAACTCTGAGGTCTGAATGATAATAAGCTTTGTTATAATTATAAGTTACGAATAAGAATAAACTCTATAACTCTCACAGGTCAAGAATGAACATCGTGCATTATAAGTATAAGTTACGCATAAGAAGAAACTCAGTAGCTTCCTACGAATCAGGAATAAGTATAAGTCCAGTGGTACCTACGAGATTGCTCAGTATCGATCAAGAAACAAGTATAAGTCTAGTAGTACCTAAGGGTACTCGTACGATAAAATAAGTCCTGAGTCAGTCATAACTACGGTTACTTCCGTATAATGAATCTGTGATCTGTACCCTCTGAACTAATAAAGTATACGTAATAAGTACGTCCAGGCACGGTATGTGATATGATCTGATGCATTGGGCTTATACGTACTACGGTACTTCGCCTGAGAATAAGATCAGTAAAGACGATAATAAGTTACGTAAAACAGAGTATATAAGATACATAAGACAAGAATAAGTCATACACAAATCTGAGTTCTTAAGACGGTATAAGTTCCGTAATATACATGTAAGATCTGAAATACATGTATAAGTTCTGTAATACACGTAAAAGATCTGAAATACCAGAATAAACTCTGTAGTACAAGTAGAAGATCCGTAAGACAAGGATAGGCTCTGTAGTACAAGTATAAAGATACGAAGTACTAATATAAGTTAAAAATAGTACCTCAGGGTACCTCGTATCGATTAGATTATGCCAGTACCTAAAGGTATCACATGTCGTCAATTTCTGTGAAATACTACGGGTATCTCGCATAGCTCAGGATAAGGATAAACTCGAAGTAGTACCCTACAGGTACTCCGTATGAGTATAGGTATCACGTTAACTAGGACTTGTTGGGATATGATACCAGCACAAGTTTAATTATCAGGCCAGGACATTTGATCAAGTAGTACTACAGGGTACTCGGTATAAGATTAAGTTCCTCAAATCCAATATACGTTCCGTAATTTCTGTGATACCTACGGGTACCACCGAACAAGTGTAATTCCTGAGTAAGTATAAGATTGTTAGAAGTATAAGTTTAGTACCGTAGATGAGAGATCTGAATAAGCTTAATTTTGTTACAAGAACATTTATGTGTGTAAATATGTGATATGAACTCCTGAAGATTTTGATATCTTGTTCTGTTATCTATTATTTGTGTTTCTGTATAAGAAATGTTTCCCACTAAGCGTAAAGCTTAGCACGGGTTCTGTCAGGTGTAGAGTGGGGAGAAGGCGTCCCGTGAGCATCATCTGGTGGGCGACACACTTGTAAGGGTTCACTACATGTAGGTTCCGTGCTCTGGGTTCACTACATGTAGGTTCCGTGCTCTGATTTGTAAATGTGAAAGTATAGTTTTGTATTTGTAAATGGGACTCGGTTATGTCTAGATTTTGATGGACACCACTCCGGTGGTAGTTCTCTTGATTTGTATATAATGGTGATTCTGTTATAAGATGTAGGCCATACCGCAATTTACAAGTTGGTTTAAAAAAAAAAAAAAAAAACGGGTAAACGGTCGATATATGGTCTCGCGTCCGAGACCGGTTTGGATCCATGATCGGGTGGACCGGGATTCGAGGTGTGACAATCTCGGCCGTCCATTTTCATCATTTCTCTACTTGTACCACTTATGGCACATGAGTACTTGTTATATGTGACTTTCGTCGTATCGAAAATCGTTTTACGGTACCCGAAACGCGATGCCTCGAAAAACGTGTAAATCCCGACTGTCTCGGAATTTGACGAAATTTTATGTACTAGCTAGATTTCGCGAGACGATTCTAACGGTGCAATCTGTTTTATCGTTTGAGATCTAGAGAATAAATTACAATTTCATAATCGAAATTACGATTTTGCCATTTTTCCAGAAATTTGAATTTCTCGGGTCTTACATTCTCCCCTCCTTAAAAGGAATTTCGTCGAGTGGGCGATCATAATCACTCCACATGCATATGCAACGTGCTCGATGCATGTAAGCAGTCATTTAAATCTTAGCGACTAAACCACGTACCTTCATCCCTAAGCAGAAGGATAGGTGGCGCGCTCATTGTCCTCGCTCCCAGTAGACTCCTCCGATCCATGGTAGCGCCCGTGACACCGTGAGTGCACAAAATGCTCATAGTATACCTGCGCCTATCTTAGGTTTTTAGCGTTATTTTACGTTTAAATATGTATTTTTATAGCTCGATACCTGAGCATGGAAAGTTCTGTGAATGCAGGTGCAAATGAGGTGAAAAGAGCAAACTTTGGAAGCAAATTGGGCGTTGGAAGCGATGCATGAGAAATTAGGTGGGCGTCGCGGCGTCCCCGTCGTGGCGATCGAAGCGTCAGCGGCGTTAGGTCAACCAATGAAAAAGTCAACAAGCGACAGCGTCGTGGCGTCTCAGCGTCGGCGACGTTTACCGCGCGTCGCTGGCGTCGGCGCAGATTTGCCCTCCATCGTTAAAGCGCAGGGTTTAGAATTCGGTATCGGAGGCGTCGCCGCGGTTGGGACACGAGGAAATCCGGAGGCGGCGGTGACATCGATCTAGAAGAAGAGCCCGTGATTTGTATTATTTTCCCATTTTTGGATAATAGAATGATGTTTTACATATTTAATATCGATAATTTCATATTCAGTATGTTTTAGATCTATATCTAGGGTGCTGTTGAACCCTGTTACATGTTCATGGATTAAAGATTAGTAATTTATATTATTCATTGGTTTATAAAATTGTTTGCTCCTGCTTTATATCTATAATTCAATTATATGGTGATGTACGGCCAACATTAGCATAACCATCTTGGAATCCAAGAGATTCGAGAGATGAGGATATCAGAGATACAAATAGAAGCGACCTTTAGTTGATTCGGTAAATAGAGATAATATTCCGATCCTGAAGGTGGAACTTGAGGTTAGAACATTTAAGCATTTTCGAAATCTTGAGTTGGATAGAGATATACTCAACTCTATTCACGAGGGGATTAGGCGGATATACCTCGAGAGGATATCTAAATGATAGATCCTCGCCATCAACAAATTATAAATACATTGAATGTAAGCATCTTTAAGTAATAATCCACTTCGAAGTGATAGGGAGACATATTCTAGTCTTGTCTGATAATTCATTATAACCAATAGCTTAGTTGGAATTTACACACTCAATTTCTTTCTTACAATATGTTTTATTCGGATATTATCTAAAGCAAAACCTTTGTATTCAACATGTCCCGATGGATGATATCTGTACCATTGAGTGCATTTATATTACTTAGATGACGCGTGCACTTGCGGCATAGGTGTGCATTTATACACACCAGCTTTATGCATCGAGTTTTTGGTGCCGTTCTTGGGGAGACGATTTAGATTGATATAGAGAATAGCGATTAGATATTACTGCGAAATTTTGTTTTTATTTGTTTTACAAGTCTTTGGTAATTTGGTATTGTTGGTTCGTGTGTGATTCTGCAGTTTAGATTTCGTTAAGTATATACGACATTCGAGATCGAGATGACGACATCTGTTTGATCTGAGCAGAAGAGACTTTACACAGAATACGCAGAGAACAGAAAACATAACAGATTAGAAATCTAGCAATCATGGAAAACACTGAAGAACAAAATCTTGACGTGACGGAATGAACCACGAGAGAGTGGAAGTGGAAATAACGAGCGAGACTCCACGCACCAGAATTTGTTTATACGACCCGGATAGTCCCATTCATATTTACTAGAGAGTTTGTACTTAGCTGCGGTCGTTCGAGACGGCTAACCAGACCTTACATTGGAGACCCAAACAGCAGGCGAAGTCGGTAGCATTCGAATCTTTAACGAATATCTTGTTTCATGGACTACCACTGAGAACCAGACCATACATTTGACCAGCTTCGCGAAGTTTGCGATACGATCAATCTGATGGGAGTTCTTGAAGAAGCACTCAGTTGGGATTATTCCGCTCTCTAGGTGATAGAGCCAAACATTGGCTAACAAGTCAACCACCGGATTCCATTACTTCATGGAACGATTTAGTGCAGAAATTTCTGACTTAGTTTTTCCCACCTTCGAAAATTGCACAACTTGTGCAAGAGATCAATACGTTTAGGCTTGATTAGAGGAGAACTTGGCGAAGCGTGGAGATAGATTCCACGAGCCCCATTGAGAAAATATCCACACAAACGTGGGATGGATGCGAGGTTCACACTTTTATAATGGTTTGAGGAATACCTTCGACGGTGATTGGCGCTTCATTTGGAGGATCCACTGATGAGAGAAAACCACGAGACGAGCTTATGAAATCTTAGAATGTTTACCTTATTACAAATCGATGCTTTAGAAGGTTACATCGGTAAAGCGGTGGGTGGCACGGATAATGGTCACCGATAATCGGTTAATCATGTGGCCTGTTGACTAAACATTTAAATAGACGACAGGAACCCGCGAGATGTCTGATGCAGACCCGACCCGCTAGGAGTTGTGAATTCACGTGGAGGGCAACCTGATAACCTGAAATGTCGATCGAAACCAAGCAGTAGAGCGGGGCCCGGTATGTGTGAGGTTCAATCGAGAATCAAGCACGACAAGGACGGTATGGAAACAATTATCGGGAATCAAATCAAGGCCCAGGGGTGGGCGTAATGTCGAATGAGAACGGTCGGAATAGTCGAGGGTATGGATGGAGAATAACTAGAGCAATATGCCATCGAGTAGGAGCTAGTGAACCACCTCTGAGAAAGAAAATGTGGACTTAGAACAAGCTCTTGCACGCAGATGAAGCCCAACCTCCACTCTGCTCATAGATGAGACCAAGGCAGATATGCGGCGAGCAGCCCGATTGAACAATCAAGCGCCTGATTGAGAAATTTGGAAGTACAAATAGATTGAAATCGCGAGCTTATTGACACCGAAAATGAAGCGGGTTCCTTACGAAAGCGACTCAAAAGTAAACCCAGAGAAGAGATGGGAATGAACATGTCAAGCGGTTATCTTTGAGAAGTGGTAGAGAATTGAAGGCGGGGCAATCCTCGATTCTGAAGTAGGGGCGAAAGTCATCAGGCCGGTCGGAATGATGATGCGAGATAGGCAGCTTAATGAGAAGCGGTCGGCGAGAACTCTCACGAAGCAAGGCAGCTGCGAGTTCCATACCCACAGCGTCTAAAGAAGCATAAGGCTGGATAAGCGATTCACTAAATTCATGGGCGTGTTCAAAAGTTACACATCAATATCCGTTTGCGTGCCACACAGGCGGATGCGGTTATGTAAAATTTATGAAAGACATTACATCCCCGAAGAGAAGATTGGTGATTTGAAGCAGTTAACTTGGCCGAGGAATGTAGTGCCATACGCCGGGAGGCTGCCGCAAAAGCAAGGACCCGAGGCGGTTTCACTATCCAGTGCCTTTGGCCAAATGCTATCTTTGAGAAGGGCCTATGTGATTTAGGTGCCGACATTAATCACTATGCCCTTATCCTTTCAAGCGTTTGGGACTAGGTGAGGCCCGCTGAGCTCGTCACACTTGACTTGCGATCGTCTTTGAAGCATCCAAGAGTGGCAAGAAGATGTCCCTGGCAAAGGTTGGCCAGTTTATCTTCCATGATTTCATTGTATTAGATATGGAAGAAGATAAAGAAATACCCATAATCTTGGGTAGATGGTTTCTTACGGCCCAGCGGAGAGCGATGATTGATGTCGGGAGAGGGCGAGGTGAGTACGGGAAGATGAAGTCAAGTTCCAGCGTGTTTAGACGAGTGAGGTATCCGTGAGAGTGATACTTCTTCGTGGCGAGAAATAGTAAATTTATAGTGTCACAGCCCAGAGTGGTTTCAACGACCCTTTGGAGGCTAGCCTAGTGGAGATGAGTGCGAGAACTTTGTGAGCGAAGAGGCGGAAAGAATATGTTAAATGGATGGACTCTTTCGGACCTGATAGAGAAGCCACCGAGGAATCTCTAGGTGAAGGTTGAACTCCAGTCCCATCGGTTGAGCGACCACAAGTTGGACGAAAACCTCTGCCTAGCCATTTGAAGTATGCATACACTGGATAGCATCTATACCATCAGTCATCTCGGCATCTTTGGTGAACTAGAGGAAGAGAAGTTTCCCAAATTGTGAAGGGTTGTCCTTGCTGAAATAAAAAGATAAGAGTGGGATCTGACCATCATCTGACAAAAACAAGAAATAAAACACCGATAAAAGAAGCCATAGGATATGATGGAAATTACGGGAAGGTAGTTGAGTTATGAACATCTCGAACGAGAAATGGAAGAGCTTGGAGTCATCGAAGAAAATTGAGGGGGGGTCCTATTGGCCTGAAATTTGAAGCAGAAGGAAGCCCCAGGTGGTCATTTTTTTAATGCAAGTCATTTATTGAGTCGAAGTAGGGTAAGGAAAGTAAGGAAAGCCCTGAAAATAATGAAGCAGCATGCACTTGTTCTATGGGCATGGTTAAAAACACTACTTATAGTTAGGACCTTGTCAAGGAGAAGGTTATGGGATTCTTAAGGAGTTCTATGAGCAGAATAAGTTTTTTAGAAGTTTGAATTCTACTTTTTTGGTATTGATTCCCAAAAAAGGGAATGCTGAGGATATTAAAGACTATAGGCCTATTAGTCTATTGGGTGGATTATATAAAATTCTAGCTAAGGTTCTTGCTAATAGACTCAAAAGGGTTGTGAGAAAGGTGGTGCCAGAGGCTCAGAATGCTTTTGTGGAGGGTAGACAAATGCTAGATGTCGGCTTTGATTGCAAATGAGACTGTTGATGCGATGCTTTAGAGGAAACAAAGTGGGGTTTTGTGCAAGCTCGATATTGAGAGGGCTTATGACCATCTAGATTGGGAGTTTTTATTAGCAGTTTTATTTTTTATTTATCAGTAAAAAGCAAGTATTATAGAGATGAAAGTTCTCGGAGTACAGGGAAGTGGACGAAGGAGCCAAAAAGCCCAAAAGCCAGAAAAAGGCCCCGAGCCACTGCTGACAGTCGGAAGTCCACTACAAAGTTCGTGTTTTCAATACAATACACTGAGTCCATAGGTGGAGAAAGCAAAGTTAGCTTTAATCCTTTGAAAAGAGGTGGCCTCATTCTCGAACAACAGGCTATTTCTTACGTGCCAGAGAGTCCAAAACAGGCACAAAGGTGCTGCCATCCATAATTTTTTACATTTTTACCCATTGTGACTCACGAAGCTAATAGGGTGTGAAGATCGGCGCGGGAAAACCCGAGCTAACCTAACAATTGTGGAAAAGGTTACGTGACACCCAGATCCGGGGGTCAGTTGACTACGTCAGCATGGAATACTCATGAATGTCGGGTGACAGGACATTTCATGAAAATGAGTGAGTCTCCTTTGTGCGGGAGCTTTCTGAATATAGAACTGCATAAACCTGTCCCGAACAGTCGATATAACAGTTTATGATTTAAAGCGGCCACTTAGGCTATAAACAATACTTAATATGCATGCAATTATGAATCAACTATATACTCAATAGTTACAAGAGTCAATATGTTTTTACTCTTATACGATACATACATTAAACTTAAAGTTCTAATACATGTATACATCAAAGCCTGGCTTGGCTTTCTTCTAATCCTCACAGTCTACAGGATGAGTCGTCACTGCGCTCCTGTGCATGAAATAATATCCCTCGACGGGGTGAGCTAATGCTGGAGCAGTGCAGATCATGCTAGTGGGTACCCTTTCACCCACCTAAGTCTTGAGTCTGATGTTCCAATGAAAACACACATTCAAACGATGCATGATCTACTTGAATGTCTGCATGACCCCGGCTGAGATCCAGGGTCCTCAGGCTCCGTCACACTCGCCTAAGCCTCGTATGAAAAATTATTATTTTGTTTGTTTGTGGACAGCCCTCCGATGTGTATATATATCAATTGGGCCTCTAGACGATTGATATATTATTATTTGTTTAATGGACTACCCTTCGATGAATATCAATTGGAGCCGCTCAGACGATTGATATATATATTTTTAATTTGAATTTACCCTCAGATAATTAATATTTTTTAGACAACCCTCCGAACCGTTTTCCTCTGAGCTCATCATGCGCATCGCTCCTAGCCCTAGAGATTGTTCCGGTGCATATGAAATGCATGTATGCCAGTTCAAATACAGTCTAATTCACAGGTAAATATATAAACATGCATATATTTAAAATGTAATTCACACAATCCTGTCATGTAAATTAATTAATTCATACATCAAAATTAGCTCACTTGGGCTAATGATCGAACCTGACAATTACTTGAATTACTCGACCAATATATTTTCAAAAATTATATTTTTGAGGAACACATTTAGGAATGAGTGAAACCCTCGGTTGCTATTCTGAAAATCCTAAATCATCGGTTCCTTAGTCAACCCGGGTTTCACGGCCATTAAGGCCTCGATCCGGTCGTGCGCATCAACACCTGAATGCATATTTTGCACAAATCGGTAGTGGAGCGACCACATTTGCTGCATTGATTTTCAAAATTTGTATCAATTTGGTCCCAGGTTTGGGGCCGTCAGCTTCAACCTCTAACGGCCTCTTTCGACTCAAACATTCGTAAAACGCTTAAAATGGAAATAAAACTCAAGTAGGGAGAAACCCTTACCTCTCGGAATTTGAGGAAACTCCACTAAATCAGGGTATACATGAAGCCTCTCACGTCGGCGGTTCTCCTTCTTGTCAGAAGACTAAACGGTCGGATCGCCGTATTTTTAAGAGAGAAGTTTCTCTCTAAAGAAAATCTCCATTTTTCTCGTTTTTACGCTTATCGCGGTTCTCCCATTCAGCTTTTGCTTTTGGCATTTTAAGAAGAACACACACTATTACCTATTTTGGCATTATCACTCATTTTAATCAAATTTCAAAATGACATCTATGTCCACTTAACTTTTCCAGTTTGACATTGTACTATCAGATGATCCATTTCATCATTTCTCTACTCATACCACTTATGGCACATGAGTACTTGTTATATGTGACTTTACGTCGCATCAAAATTCGTTTCACGGCACGAGAAGCGCGATGCCTCGAAGCGTGTAAATTACGTCTCGAGTGTGAAATTTTCTGCGATGCTAGGTAGATTTCGCGAGGCGATTCAGCGGTGTAATCATTTAAATCATCGAATCCCCAGAGAATAAATTACGGATTTTTAACAGAAATTACTATTTTTGCCCTTTTTCCGAAAATTGGAATTTCTCGGGTCTTACATTCCACAACATTTTAACACTTTTACAGTGAATCAACAAATGGTCTATAGACTCCTCATCCTCACACATAGAAAACATATGTTTTGCAAGAAGAAGTCGTGCGTGAGTTTGAGTTGGTCTAAGCGTGAAGTAACTTTGCAACTGACTTCCACATCTGAAGAATCCTATTTTGGAGCACGTGGATTCCATGCAGAAGCGGAGAGACTGATAAACGGGAGAGGGATCTAAACTTTTGTACATGATCTGCTTAGAATGTTTCCTTAACACCCTTGAATAACATGTCCTCACCAGGAAGGAATAAAATTTTGATCGCAAAGAGTTTGTAGGAATCTTTCCACCTCTTGATCTCTCGATCGTTGAAGTGTAGGAAGGTCATAGACCAACACCCCTTCCCCCTTCTTGTATACGTGTCGCGACCGTGGCCTCTTTATTTGAAGCCAAATTAAAAAGGGAGGAATGAATAGAACACAATACCTCCTCACCGCGCCAAACATCTTTCCAAAAGTTGATCCTCCTTCCATCCCCAGGTCTTAGGGAGTTTTTATTAGCAGTTTTATTGAAAATGGGCTTTGGAACTAAGTGGATTATTTGGATCAATTGGTGTATCTCTTCGGCATCCTTCTCGGTTATGAGTAAATGGTTCCACTTACGGTTTCTTCGGGCTTTCAGAGGTTGGGAACGGGGGGGATCAAAACTGCGCCATATCTTTTTGTGATTGGGATGGAAGCCAGTTGTCTCATTGACAAAGGCATTGAGGGGATTCCTTCGAGGGGAGAGGAGACGGATCATCTCGCTTATTATGTGGATGACACTATATTGTTTTATGAGCCGAAACAAGATCAAATGGCTTATCTCAGTTGGTTACTAATGTTGTTTGAAGCTATTTTATGAGCCGAAGGTTAATTTTGCTAAAAGTGAGATCATTCCTGTGGGAGGAGTGGATAATGTTGAGGAGCTTGCTTTGAAGATTGGGTGCAAGATAGGAGTTTTACCTATTTCTTAGCTTGGTCTCCCTTTAGGGGCTCATCACAATTCAGTGGCGATTTGGAATAATGTAGAATAAAGGTTTCGAAAAAAGCTAGCTCTACGGAAGAGACAATATATCTCAAAAGGGGGAAGACTCACTCTCATTCGAAGTATCCTTTCTAGCTTACCAACTTATTACATTTCTCTATTTTGTCTCCCAATGAGAGTTAAGTTGAGATTAGAGTATATTGAAAGGGCTTCCTATGGGGTGGAGGAGTTCTTTAAGACTAAGAACCGCATCTAGTGAAGGACTACCTTATCCTCGACAAAAAACAAGGCGGGTTGGGTATTGGGGATATATAATCTTAACAATGCCCTCTTCTTGAGCAAACAAGAGAGAGTCGATGTGGAGAAAGTAATTAGCACAAAGTTTGGAAGGAAGTAGGAATGCTTGGGAGTTTGCTGCAAGGTGCGAGGAAATTATGGTTCATGAGTTTGGAAAGAGATTAGAAAGGAATGGGAGGCCTTTATCACTGGCACTTTTTGTTCTTTAGGGAATGGTAGGAGGGTCCGCTTTTGGAAAGACAAATGGTGTGGAGAGGAGCCTTTGCCTTTAACTTTCCCCTCTTTGTTTTCATTAGCAACAAATAAAGAGGCTATGGTGGCAGATTATTTGAATCCAATTGGGGAGGAAGGGGGGTGGTCACCTACATTTGCTAGACCTTTCAATGAATGAGAGATGGAGAATGTTCAGTTTTCTGCATGATCTTCAAGGAAAGAAGTTCTCTAGATCGGGAGAATGTGTTCTTGATGAAAAATGTCAAGGATGGGAGTTTCGATTAGACTGATTTTACATTTGTTGACTACGAGACGAGTCTTTTTCCCTTTTCGTTTTGTGCGGAACTCTTTGGGGTGCCCACGAAGTTGGCTTCTTCTCTTGAGAGCTTCTTGGTGAAAGTGTTGCTCTTGATCAATTGAAAAGGGTAGATCATTGGCGAATAAGTGTTTCCTTTGTAGGCGAGAAGGGAAGCGTAGTCATTTATTGATTCATTTTCCAAGACTACAATTTTATGGGATTTGATTTGCTTCTAGCCATTTATGGTGTCGGTGGGTGTTTCCCCTCTGTGAAGAGACCATACTTGTCTTGGCAAGGTTCATTTGTTGGAAAGTGGCGGAAGAAGGCGTGATGGTTGCCCACTTGTATTTTAAGACTACAGCGGAGAGAAATAGAATTGTGTTTGAGGGTGAGGATATTTCAATCAATAGGATGAAGTCTATTTTTCTTAGTAACCTCTGGTCTTAGGTTAATATGCATTGTGTGGAGAGACCAAATTCATTGATTGATTTGTAAATGAGCTTTTGCATGTCTTCTGTGTGGGTGGTTAGTTGTTTCCTTTCCTTTCCTTTCTTCCCCATTGAGGGCCCTTTTGTACTCACATTATCGGGGTTCTTTTGGTGGTTTTTAATATAATTTGTTGTTTATTCATCAAAAAAAAAAATACACTACTTATCATCCATGCATGCACTTGTTCCCATCAAAACATACACATAATAGAGAAGAAAGTATATGATCCAAACCAATCATAATCTTCTATAGCGAAAATTATCAATACAAACATTGATGAAATGATTCCAAAAATAGAGCAATATTATTATGTTTCACTTAGATCATCAATCCAAATCATATGTGTCCTTAACCGATTTTGAAATTTTAAAAAGCCGATGAGTCTCTGAGATGCATTAGGTTTTCTAGAAAACCAAATCTCTGTATCAATAGTGATTTTTCTCCCCTCTTCTAAAAATGATACAAAAATGAAAATTTTATCATGAAAAATAGGTACAAATAGGATAGGATATCTGGCAAAGAAAATGTTCAAAAAGACAACAGTTAAGTCTTCATTATAGGTTTCATTCACACAAATGTTTAAAAACATCTATCCATCACCATACATAATAAAAAATGAATCTTTATCTTATAGTACTAAAAGTGAAGATTAAGTTCTCTAGAATTCCCTGAAGCAGTTTTAATACTAGGTATACCTTGTAGTTAACAGGAATTCCATTTAAAAGACAGTGCTGAGTTTTTCCGGTTTCCTTGTCATGAACTTGTGATATTTACTTCTGGAGATGGGAATGAGATGGGTTTCGCTCTACCGCTAATTTCTATAGTTGTGATGGGAATGTCAATTCTTTTGGCACATAAACTGCAAAAATTAAAGACAAACAAATGATGCAATGCAAAGAGTCTCAACTGATGTTTTTGGTAGAATGTCATGGCAGTGGAACTTCAAATGGTAAGCAAGCAAAGTTTCTACAGACACATACCTCTGGTTCAGCCAATGGGTTTCCTCAAACTCCAAACTTGTAGCCTTAGCGGCCATGATCTCACCTGGAAATATCTTGAACTCGATTTCACCAATACCTAAATGTGCACTTTGTTGGAACACAGCTTAACAATAACCTTTGAGAGGTTTCTAGCACCTTAGCACCAGTAGGGCAGCCTCGGCAAGAATACAAATACTGCATTACAAATGTTTAAGCCAAGCTTTACATGCAGATCAACAGCCAAGAACTAAAAAACTAAATCTGGCAATTCTTGGTACCAGTAATAATACATTATAAATCACCAAGTGAAATCTACAATTCAAAACTTTCCAAAGATTTTTCTTTCATTCATCATCTGCAAGATAAATGAGAAGATGTCAAGGGATTGGGTAGTGATGAATTATGTGGATTGTGGATCTTGCATTTTGCCTTTTTTGAAGTTGACCACCCAAATAAGCATCTATATTAGAGTGTAACAAGGACGCTGGTCCACAAGCATTCATGTCTGAAACATAAAGTTCCCAACATGATGACCTTAAAAACACTATAAATCCCAAATTTAGTAACCATAGCATCATCCCAATCCCAAAACAAGTCCAACTCTCTACAAGTATTCAAGATTCAAGCATGTAGTAAATAATGATAAATAAAATGGTAATTAACAACATCTATGACAGCCTAATGTTGTGAAAGCACCAAATCAAGAAACAAAGATTTAAGAACTATTTTCTTCAACCTTTTAGTCTTGATCATTATCTATCTAGTTTAACGGTGAACCTGTAAAACGAGTACGTAAGAAGGTTTGAAAAAACAGTTCCAACTGAGGCGTGTGTGAAACACTGTCATTAGGAATTTGATTCCCCAAGATACAAACAACAGTTCTTCAGCGGCGATGATGAAGCAGGAACGGTAAAGAAGAAGGAAGAGAGAGATTCCAATATGCAGAAGACAGGAGATTGAACACCATTTCCTTTTCCCTTTTATAGACAACAATTTTATGACACTGGCCGTTTGATTTTAAATACTCAAAAACTCAAGCATTTAGGCTTTACAAAAACAAAATTGATTTAGAAGCAGCCAAATTTTCACAGTTTATTCGCCCGGGAGCAAATCATCCAGCTTTTGGCCCATTATTGGGCGGGCTCCCTAATTCTCAAGTCATCTACAAACCCCATAATTAGGTTTAGTTTATAAACTATATAGACAAAACTAAGGCTCTTGATTTTAAGCTTCATCAATTCCTCTGCACACAACAGATTGCAGCTCATCAACTAGGTCCATATGAACTGCTAGAACAAAGCAAAGCCTCACGAAACAACTACTAATAAAGCAGAGTAAAAGCTTGTTTTAATAGAAGAGTGGGAAGTGTACGACCAGCCGTTGTTCTCTCTTTCGGGATGCGAGAATGGAGAGGTCTCCGAAAAATGGTTTTCAGTCGATTAGAAGTCGTTCGAGATCTCGGTGGAGGGAGAAAATGGGTGTGCTTACAGGCTGGAGAACCGCAAGAATGAGGGGGATGTTTCCTCCTCTGCTTTATTAGTAGTTGTTTTGTGATGAAGGCACAGGATTTTCTTCCCGGGCTTGATCAAGGGATGGAAAATCATGGAAGAAAAGCTTTAGAGGGGTTGGGGATAAAGGAAAAAGGGGGAAGAGGAAAGGGAAAAGAGCAGTGAGAAGGACAAAGGGGGTTGATTGATAGCGCCAACCATAATGCTTCAGAAGCTGCCCCAAAGAAAACATTGACTGATGGGGGCGACAGGGGCCCAAACGAGGTGAACAGGGCGCAGCGATCGAGGAGGAAATGGAGTTTGGACCTATTTAATTTTTTTTTAATTTATTAAAATATTTTGGAAATAAAAATAATGTAGATACTAACTAAGTTGATGAACCTACACTCTAATCCAATGTATAAAATTGAGATGGTTAATGATTTAGATATTTTTAACTTAATTTTAATGATTCGAATATGAGAATATAGTTATGTTTTGTGATAGAGTTTTGTTGTTAACATGATTAAATATTGTTTCGAATAAGGATTAACATGGAGTATGATATAATTTAAAATGGGCAGTATTACAAACATCTCATGGCCTAGCATGAGGAATGTGGGCTAACTGGGCCGTACACATAAAAGCCCCCAACAGGTAAGTGACTGTGGGCCAAAGGCTCAAAGCCTGCTTTGCTTCGTGCAATGCACAAAAAGTTTAATTTATAGGGTTAGAGTCAATTTGACAATGTTTTTTTAAAAGTGTTGATAGGCATAAAAACGCTTTTAATGTTTCTAGGACAAAACAAAAAGTTGTTTGATAATACTTTAAAAATAGTTTTTTTAAGTTCTAAAAAACACTCTTTAAGTGTTTTTTTAGAAGCACTTGAAGGTGTTTTTTTAAAACATTTATTTATTTTATTTTAAAATCCAGATAATATGATATACTTTTAAAATTTAAGTAATTAAAATGTTTTTTATATAATTGATTATTTATTTATTTATATAAAAATTTTAGAGTTTTATTAATATAATTTTTTATAATCATAAAAATAATTTATTTAGGTTTATGTATAATTTTTTTATATGTTTATATACTTTTGTAATAAAAAGATTTGTTTATCATGATATCCTATTTTTGTAATTAAATATTAAATGTGTTTTCTTGTAATTTTAATAATACAAAACCCTGCTTTGCTCGTGCAATGCACAAAAAGTTTAATTTCTAGGGTTAGAGGTTCAATTTGATAATGCTTTCTAAAAGTGTTTGTAGGTATAAAAACACTTTTAATATTTCTAGGACAAAACAAAAGGTGTTTGATAATACTTTAAAAATAGTTTTTAAATTCTAAAAGCACTTAAGAGTGTTTTTAGAAGCACTTGAGTGTTTTTTTAAAACATTTATTTATTTTATTTAAAAATCCGGATAATATGATATACTTTAAAATTTAAATAATTCAAATGTTTTTTTATAAATATTTTAAAAGAATTTATATAATCATACAAATATTATATTTATAAAAATATTCATTTTAAGTTTTATTAATACAAATGTTTACATACACTATTAATTGATTCAAATCCTTTTATAAATATTTTTTTGTAAACATTTGAAGTAATGAATAAAATACATAAACATTTTTTATAAATATTTTTAAAAAATTTCATAATAGTAAAAAAAAAAAAAAATTTAGGTTTTTATTGATAGAAATATTTATTAATTTGCTTATTTCTGTCATAAATTTTTTATAATCATAAAAATAATTTATTTAGGTTTTATTAATATAATTTTTTATAATCATAAAAGTAATTTATTTAGGTTTTATTAATATAATTTTTTATATGTATTTATATACTTTTGTATTAAAAATTTGTTTATTATGATATCCTATTTTTGTAATTAAATATTAAATGTCTTTTCTTGTCATTTTAATAATATAAAAGCCCTTTTTATGCCTATACGACATATTACAAAAAACTTTAATATAATAATTTTTTTAGATTCGTATAAAAACATTTATGATTAAAGCGTTATTTTGATTATAAATGTTGTTATAAGAAACAGTGTCAAATTAGTCTTTAGAATAGAGGGCTGGGGCAGGGTAATATTATCTCAAAAAGACTCCTATGAGTAGAACAATTTTATATGAAAGGAGTGTATTAGCTTTTATTGTTTCCGGAGTCATATACGTAAAATCACAAAACAATTATTTCTCCTCCTGATGATGTACATTAATGCAAACAACTCCATTTACAGATAAAATTGACTCTCAAATTGAATGTTACTTTAAAAAATAATTGTATAGCCCCTATATGAGTGGAAACATCATGATAAACGTTAATTAAGTCCTAAAAATGGTTAATTTGCCCAAAAAAAAAGACAAAGAAAAAGGAAAAAAATATTTTTTCACCCACGATAGCATATTTTGAACACATTTGGTCCCAAGTTTTGTTATTTTGCTTCTCAAATGTACACATTTTGCTTACTTTTGTACTTAAAGAATAAATTCAAATATTAGTTGGGTAGAACTACATAATCACTTATATCACCATCGTCTTATCGATACTTTTATTAAAGTCAAATGCCTGACTAAATTTCACCTTCAAATAAAAAAATTATTAGTTTCGTGTAATATAGAAAGTCATAACTAAATATGCTGAAAAAAATAGGGATCTTACCTTTCCAGTCCGCATTGTACCCAGATCCCGCTTGGTTTTAAAAATTCATTTGCAACCAATGAGCCTCGCACCTTCTAGTAGTGGAACAAGTTCCAAAATTTTGTAGACCTATTGGCACCAATCTTTTAGTTTTGGTATGCTTTCCCTTTACATTCAACACAATATCAAGGTTTGTAAAATTAAGGAATCTAGAATCCCATCGAACAGTAGCTGAATTATATTTCTAGAAATAACTGACCTATTGGCTTGTGTTATAGTGAGACTTAATTGTCTTTATTTAATTTGTGTTTAGTACCCACGTGATTCCACATGCAAGGTTTCATTATAAGATACAATGGTTTCAAGCATATATAGATTATCATAAGCATTTGGAAAACATGTACCAACAATATTGAATTTAAAGATAAATTAATCTGATTGTTTCAAAATGAACAAGAATAACCAAATTTGTCCAGTAAAAAATTGAAACCAAATTCCGTCTAAAGATGGTACAATGAAAGTATCTTTAAATCCAAAATAACATCCATTTTCTAGCAACCTAAAGTGCCTATCATACTTTACTTGACTTGCTTTCAGTCACCCATAAAAATGTGTCTTTCACCATTACTTGGTTTTCAGTAGCTCATACAACTCTGCATAGAAACACTTATGTGAGTAAGTAGCACGAATCCACAACACAAGTGTTTTTAGGTACCTAAAGCTAAATTACCTTAGAACATACCGGCAAAATGTACCTTTCTTTACATGCAATCATGGTATTTTACACATTCCTTCTTTGTGTGTCATTCCTTTTTGCAAAAGAAACAACTTTTGTTTTCCTGTTGTTGTTTCTTTTGGGTTGGACCCTTATCAGCAGCTTTAGTATTTTTTTTTCTTTTAATGCTCATATCCTTAATTTTAGAGGTGGTAGCCAATTGGCACCTTTAGTTCTGTCTTGCTTCAATCTAACTTTCTCTTGTACACAATACGAAATGAGCTCATTAAGATGCAATTTATCCTTTTGGTAGTTTGTAATAACCTTAAGCTGGTTGTATTGTGTAGGAAGTGAGAGCAATACTAGATGCATGAGCATGTCATCAGAAAACTCGAGCTTTAAAGCTTTAAGTTTTGAAGCAATATGAGACATTTTCATGATGTGCTCCCTTACATTACCTTTGTCTTTATACTACATGGTAATCAAGCACAATAAATGTGCTTATTTCCTGTATCATTCTTTACCGTCGGTTTTTGATTTCGACAAGGAATTATTTTGCATTGGTAATTTCCTCATATACGGCACCCCTAAATGCCTCTGAAATACCGCGTTTAATGATCATAAGACTCATGTGATTCGAGTGCTCCCACTTATCTTTGTTCACTCTGTCAGCAGAGGAACTCGAATATGTAAGAGTAGTGGGACACTCTATCCGAGTGCAAGATCTAGATCCATGGAGCCGGGAACAATAAAAATGTTCTCTTTACCGTCCTTAAAGTTAGACCCATTGAGTATGGTTATGTATAACATACATAAATCCTATAAAAAATATTCTGGATAAATATATATTCTAAAAAAAAACTATAATTATATTAAAAACTGCAAGTATAAACCCAAAAAAATCTTGCTAAGTTTGAATCCGAACCCATAAATCAAATTAAAAAAAAATTAATTTAAAACAAATTATCCGCTAGTTTGAATTCTCAGAAACTGAATCTGAATATATATATATATATATATATATATATATATATATATATATATATATATATATATATATATATATATATATATATATTAACTTCAGGTTTGAAGCCAAGATGAATTTGTAACCTGAACCCATACAAAATTATATATTTCTTTTAAACTGAAGGATTTTTTAAATTAAAAAAATAAACTTTAACTTCTAAAACGGAATCTAAATCTTCTTTTTTAATTAAAATCCTTTAATAAAATTAAAGCTCTAATGAATCTCAAAATATAAAATCAAATCAAATCACTACACAAAACGGAGGAAGAGTAGTTTGATTTGAATTTATTTTATTTTATCAATCCTTAAACAGATTAAATGTTTCGAATCTCATAATTAAGTTTCCAAGATTTAATTATTTAAATCACATCGAAAACAATTTTGAGTGCATGATAATATGAATCCATATAAAAAAATAAAAATAAAAGATAAATTAATTAAATCTCAAGAATCAAATATGGATTGGATTGGCTTTGATACTACTTGTCAGGAATTATTGATTCCCCTACCCAAATAGTAAGAAAATCCTTCTTTCTTTGCCCTTCCTTCCATGGAAATTAAATTTGCTTTTTCTTCTACAGTAGCTTGATATAAAAAGATCATTCTTTTATGCTTAGTAACTTTAAGCCCATGTTTTCCTTCCTTTTCTTCAAAAATAAGTATTAAGTAAGCGCGAATTGATGGATTTCACAAAACTGAATTGAAGGAAGAAATGCTTGCGAGTTCAAAGTTCAGATCAGGTTTAGCTAGACTCGTATTTGTTTGATGTGAAATTGGCTAAGGTGATTTCTAATAATGTTTCTAAACATATGTGTTTCTAATCCTAATAATATTATAAATATACTAGAAATTCCTTATATATTGGACATGAAACATACATAAAAGGCAAACCCTAAATAATCATGTTTCTACCCATTTAATTCAAGATATATTAAGTTTGTATAGCAGAAGCGTACTTGTTTCCATTGTCGAAAGCCATCGAATATCTTGATCTTCAAATTTGGTGCCTAATGACAAGAGTGATAGGGATGTAGAGAAGAAGAAAAACTAGGGTTCATTTTTTGTCCGATGAATTGGTGACCATAACCCTACTATTTATACTAATTAGATATTTCTAATTTGGTGCCTCATCAAATTAGAAATATTCCTTATGCATCCACACATTAATTCCATCACAATTATGCCCTTAAGCCAATTATTTATTTCCAATTAGATCACTTTAAATAGACTTAATTAAAATTGATTGCATGAAAATATTTAATATTTACATACATGGCCCATCATAATTATTTAAAACATCCAACATATATCATAAATATGGAAACCCTTCAACGAGGATGAAAAGTATGAAAGAATTTTCTTTCACTAGAATAAAGTGGGTTACAAATCCATCACCCTTAAAACCCATGATGAAAACAGTAAAAGATTGGACTTATAAAACATACTGAATACCATAGGATCATAACAATCTTTACCATCTATTTCAGGTTGTTTTAGAAACTATATGTTTTCTATTCTCAAAAACAAGGAAAACATGGAAAACACGTTTTGGTTCCCAATTTATTTTTTTCCTAAAAAATACAAAAAAAAACACTAAATTCGAAGAATAAGAATAATTGTCAGTTGTTATTAAAATTTCCCACACAACGGGGAAACATGCTACTCAAGGTGTTATTGATGAATCAAGAACTCCGATGAAATTCACTTTGGAATACAATAGAGAGATTTCTTCACTCGATTTAGAATGGGAGTTTTAAAAAAAAAATATTAGAACTAGAAGGAGTTGGAAGTGAGCCTTACAACAAGTAAGAAGGAAGATTTGAAACAACTCCCAGGTTATAATGCATGGAAAACTATGCTAAGGGGCATCAATTTCAAACTATCTACAAATGAAGGCCAAATAATCTTATTTCATGCAGAGTTTATCATAAAAATAAAATATTTGATAAAGAAGTCCAAATATCTTATATAGATGGTGTAGGTGTGTGAGTCTTATTTAGTACCTAAAATTCATATTACATCATAGTTGTACCCATTTGTTACATGACTTATACTTTAAGGCTCATACACATACAACTCTCTCTTTATCAAATATTTGATCACATGTTGGATTGGCTTCAAATAAGATTATTCGGTTCTCTTTTTTCAAATAGTTTGAAATTGATATCCGATAACATAAGTTTCCCTTTTTTTAATTCTATATTTAACTTCCCTTATCTGTTGGTTCAATTAACAAGTATCACGGATAGACTCCCCTTGACTCTAATCAGTTGTAACCTTCAACTAAAAGAACAAACTACCCATCAGAAGAAGGTGATGAGAGAGTAAATATAAATGGTTGCTTCATTCTTAAGACATCATTTTGGGGAGATAGATCTCGCTTTTCCAAGAAAACGAAAAAATTGATGATCTAGCTAGATCACGATTTATGTAATATAAAAGGTGGTGTTAAGACTCGTCATAAATTTAACTTTTTTTCTAACCTTTGTTCCAAATTTAAGATATATACGAAAAGAATGATGAATGGAAATGTCATCTTCAACCCAAGGTAAACGAATGGGGGTAAAATTCCAAATTTGAGGAGTTAGTCATTGGAATAGAAAATGAAAAATGAAAGTTTTGAAAGAGAAAGGAAGAACATCTAAAGCAAATACAATCCAACCTAAATTATCTGGATGCCATCAAGTTGCTAGGTTATGTCTATGAGCGAGAGAGGGAGAGAGAGAGAAGAGAAAGAAAATGAAATAGTCTAAAAGGTCTAGATTACAATTCGAGCTGAAAGCACTAGGAAAAAAGAAATTAAAATTCTTTAAAATTTTACATATTTTAAAATTTCTTAGTCCTTATATAAAAGAGAGAAATAAATAAAATGAGTTAAAAAAATAAATAGAATTAGTTTATTGAAATTAAACTCTATTTTTTATTTTCTTTCAAACTTTCTTTTTTGCCAATTTTCACTTTTCTTTTCTTTCCTTAGTACTTTTGGGTTCCAAACATGACCTAAATATATGCAACAAGCACTTTTATAGATGATAATTAAGAACTGTATATTATTTCTCAAATTCTTCTTGTTACATTGACTAATAATCAACATGAAGCTTTGTTTGCCAATAATGCCAGCCCGAGTGGTTAAGAATTTGAGGATCGGGTTAGAGTCTAGGGACAAAATTAACATAAAAAAACATGAAGCTTTGTTTGCCGATGTCGCCCCAGCTCCGATTGGTTAAGAAGTGAGGACTAGGGTTCAAGTGTGAAACCAGAAAATCAATTTTCTCAAAAAGTAAAATTAGTAATTCGGTAAAAATAAATTTTCTAGATCTCCCGGATAATGAAAAGAATTCTCAGTAAATCGTCTCGAAATTTGAGTAGCAGCGTGAGTCGTTAAATTCCGTGTAGTCGAGGTTCCGGGTGCTGAGCGTGAGTCGGATGACACATGGCAAGGTGAGGGTGGAGTGCCATGGCACCTGAGAGAATGACACTTGGCATTGAAAGGAGTGGCTCACAATTAGCCATGTGTGGGAAATGAATCCCATGGCTCAAATTTAGCCATGTGATGATAATGTCATAAAGAGAAATTATGAAATAAAAGAAAAAGGGATGGAAAATGGATAGCCACACATTTGGCTTGAGGAAGGAGGGGAGAAAACTTCCTCCTTTTGACCCATACGGTCAATGCTCAAAAAGGAGGAGAGAAATTCAAAGTGAGAGGAGGAAATGAGGAGAAAATGAAAGAGAAAAAGAAAGAGAAATGAGAAGAAGGAATGATGGGAAAATGAAATAAGAAAAGGAAAAGAAAACGTGGAGAGGAAGAAAGGAAAAGGAGATACGAGGAAGGTTTGTTACTGCATTTTAGAGAGGAGTGTGTCCTCCTTCTATCTCTAGATTTGTAGGCGTCAGGCCAAATTCAGTTCCTTCGACAAGAAGGAAGTTGTTCTGGAGGGACAGCGTGGACTCGATTTTAGGGGTTTCTTCAAACTCCTTGGTGGGTTTTATCTACTTGTTTATTCTTGGTTTAAGTGCTTTGTTGATGTTTGTGTTTGGTTTGAGGTCGTGAGGGTCGTTTGATGGGTCCCGAATCTTGGGGACCGAAGTGTTGGAATTTTGAGACCCATTTGTGCGGTCAGAAGTAGCGAGTTTAGGGACTGTTTGGGGTGGTAATGTGATGATTTATTAAATAAATCATGTCTTGAGTGTGGAGAGAAATTTGGATGTGGCCGTGGAAATTGGTTTCAAAAGTGGAGCCAAGGTTGGACGTGTAAAACGCCTGAGACTGATCAAATTCATTTTAATTTGTTAAAAACAGTCCGGGTTTGTGTGAATGGGACCAAAAATCGTCCATAGGTTGTATTAGCGAATGGCTTGGTATGTGTGAAATAGATAGGTTAAGACATGATTTAATGTTAACACCATGACCTGATTATAGACAAAATTGTGTTGTAAGCCATTGGAGATGAGATTATGTTTTGCTCAAGTGAGCTAAATTGGGTGATGATTGATGTGTTGAATTACATGTGTGTAATTGTAGTTGATTGAAAATATGCATATTGTCATATTGTATAAATGGTTTAAAAATAACAATGCATTTCATATACTAGTGCCCTAAAACTAGGTGTGAGTGCATGACATGATTTTTGTAAACGGACATAGTTTGCGAAAGATTTCGCGGGGATGATATTCCGGAGAATTGGGTTGAGAGATGGGCCAACAGATCATTTCGGATGAGGACCATGGCCCTTTCGGAAATCTCACCAACCAATTCGCCTCGGAGGGTAGTCTCATATTTTTGCAGGCAAGTTCGGTGAGTGTATTTTCAAAACCGATAGGTTTTGTTTTGTTTGAAAATGATTATTTTCTCATACATGGCTTAGGCAAGTGTGAGTGAGTCGGTGAGACTCGTGACGGGGTGATCATGTAGACATTAGTGGGATCGGCGTATTTACTTACGAGTGTGCGTTATTTTGGAGCATTGCATATGCACTTAGGTGATAACCCATTAGGGTGACTCCACTCTTGGGTAGCTCACTGCAATAGAGGATTTATACTTTTCGGGTACAAGGAGCTCGAGTAGGCAGGTTCATTTAGAGGTGATTTTGAAGCCCGAGTTTATGGCTTTGATGCTTTTGGATATAACATGTGAATTTGATTTTACTATATGTTTGTATAAAAGTGTAATCAACTATTGAATTATTGGGAGATAATTGGAATATAGTTGTGATATTTGTTTTGATGAGTATTGATTTATGAGCCCAAGAGGCAATTTTACTCATGTATGCGTCTCATGATCCGAGATGTATAGATTTTCCGCAGGTTGACGGGTAGTCAACGGACCCCCGGGTTTTGGGGCGTCATCTGTTGGCCCATCTCGACCCGATTCTCAGGAATGTCATCACAGCCAAAATTCCTTTCGCAACCATGTCTAGTTTTTACAAAAACCATGTCATGCTCCCACACTGGCTTCTGGGTTACAGTGCATATAAGAAAATGCATTATGTCATTTACACAACATGTCAATATGCATATTTGCAATCAACTACAATTACACACATGTAATTCAACACATCAACCATCACCCAATTTAGCTCACTTGAGCAATTTACATTATCATATCCAATGGCTTAGGCAAGTGTGAGTGAGTCTGTGAGGACTCGTGACATGGGGTGATCATGTAGACATTCAAGTAGGATCACGTATTTACTTGAGTGTGTGTTTAAATTGGAGCATTGCATTGCACTTAGGTGGAGAGTAACCCATTTAGGGTGATTCCACTACTGAGCTTTAGCTCACCCTGTCGAGGGATTATACTTTTCAGGTACAGGGAGTGCTCGAGAAGACAGCTCATTTAGAGGCTGATTTTGAAGAAGTCGGTTTGTGGCTTTGATGGTTTTTGGACATAACATGTATTAGAGTTGTAGATTTTAATATATGTTTGTATAAAAGTTTAATCTGTAAGACCCAAGAAATTCTAATTTTTGGAAAAATGGCAAAATCGTAATTTCGATTACAAATTTGTTATTTCGGTTAAAAATCCGGAATTTATTCTCTAGATCTCAGATGATGAAATGGATTTCACCGTCGCAATTCTCTAGCGAAATCTAGCTGCTTAAGTAAAATTTAAATCGAATTAAAGGCAATGAATTTGCGTTTAAGCGTCGTTTGGTCTTAGTAAATCGATTTTTCGATGCGGCGAAGTCACATAACACGTGCTCATGTGCCATAAGTGTCATGAGTAGAGCGATGAAATGGACTGCCCGGGTAGTCTTAGAATAGCTGGAAAAGAAGGAGACAAAAATGAGTCGTTTTGAGTTTGTTTAAGTGGCACTAAAAGACAAAATGTTGTACAATGTTGTCTCCCACAAATTCAAATAAGCAAAACGTGAAAAGAAGCCAAAAAAAGGGAAGACCAAACAGGGGAGATGCAGAAGGTGGGAAATGGTGATTTTAAAGAGAGAGTAAGACACTTCTCTCTAGAAATACGGGCGATCCGACCGTCGCGATCCGGGACAGAAAGGAAAGGCTGTTCTCACAGCGAGGCGGCCTACGCGTGGAGTACGGATTTGTGAGTTTTGATAAACTCCGAGAGGTAGGGGTTTCTCCTCTTGGATTTTCTGGCTTTATTTAAGTGTTTTCGATGTTCCAGTTAGTGAGGCCCATGAGCAGCCGGTTTGATCGGTCCCAAAACTTGGGACGGGTGTCTCAATTTTTGGAACAAAATGGGCAACCCGATGGCGTGATAGAGTACATTTGGGTGAAAATGGCATAAATTATGCTATAAATCATGTATTGATTGAAATGAGGCCGGAAATGGCCGTGAAATTCGAATTCACAAAGTGAACCGACGATTAGTGATTTTTCGGGAATAATGTAGGGGTTTTCAACATTCTGGGAATGAGTGTTCTCAAAATTAATTTTGTGAATTAATATGTTTGGTCGAGTAATTCAAGTAGAATTGCTCGTGTTTGATCATTAGCGATGAGCTAATTTTGATGTATGAATTAATTAATTTTACATGACATAATTGTGTGAATTAAATTTTTGTAAATATATGCATGTTTATATATTTACACGTGAATTAAGCGTATTGGAATTGGCATCACGTACATTATATGCATTGGAACACCCTAGGACTATAGGAGTGAGTGCTTGAGATGAGTCTAGAGAAAATGGTTCGGAGGGTTGTCTAAAAATATTAATTATCGGAGGGTAGTCCAAATTAAAAATATCAATCGTCGGAGTTGCCCAATTGATATTCATCGGAGGGTAGTCGCGAGCAAAGTATCGTCGTCGGGTTACTTGATTGATATTCCTTCGGAGGGTAGTCACAAACAAATAATATCAATCGTAGATTTGCCCGATTGATATACACATCGGAGGGTTGTCCACAAAAAAATAAATATAATAATTCTCATGCGAGGCTTAGGCGAGTGTGAGAGAAATCGATGGACTCGGGATCGAGTTAGTCATGTAGACATTCAAGTAGGATCATGCATTTGCTTGAATGTATGTTTATTTTGGAACATTGCTTGCACTTAGGTGAGTAGCCCACTTAGGGCGATTCCACTCTGCAGAGCATTAACTCACCACTGGCCGGGGATATTATTTTACATGTCACGGGGGCGTGCGAGGGACGGCTCGTCCCCAGGGATTGAGGATTGGAAGAAAGTCGGGTTGTGGCTTTGGTTGATGATATACATGTATTGAAATGTCTAATTTTAATGTATTGTGTTGTATAAGTGAAAATATTGTAACTCTTGTAACTATTTGGAGTATATAGTTGGATTCATGAGTTAGTATGTATTATGAGTATCGTTTGTAGACTGGTGGCCGTATTACTCATGTGATTGGATATATTGGATATATTGAATCTATTGCCTTTGTTTGGGACGGGTATATGTAGGTTTGTATTTGGGTGGGCTCCCAGTACAAAGGAGACTGCGATTTTTCGCGAAAATGTCGGGTGGCCGGAGCATTCCGCAGTATTCAGCGGGTTGACGGATAGTCAAGCGGACCGGGATCGGGTGTCACATAATCAGCTATTGAATTATTGGGAGATAATTGGGAGATAGTTGTGATATTTGTTTATGAGTATTGGTTTATGAGCCCAAGAGGCATTTTTACTCATGTATGCGTCTCAGGATCCGAGATGTATAGATTTTCCGCAGGTTGACGGGTAGTCAACGGACCCCCGGGTTTTGGGGCGTCACAGCTTATGGTGGACGGGTTGTGAGTTAGAGATTTCAGAGATTTTGCTCATGGTTGACCCTGGGATTTGGGTGCCGCAGTTTGGCATTATTGCGTTCATGTACACAGTAACATTTTATATATAACATGGGTGTGAGTGCATGGAGTGGTTTCTTGAGAGGATTGTTCGGAGGGTTGACTAATAATATTATTTATCGAATTGTGTGTCGCTCTGACATGGAGGGTTGTCAGTTGATATAATCGGAGGGTTGTCCATATGATATACATCGGGTTGTATATAATATCAATCGTCGGAGGATTGTCGATTGATATCTTTCGGAGGGTTGTCCATATGATATACATCGGAGGGGTTGTCCATGTAATATCAATCGTCGGATTGTCATTGATATACTCGGAGGGTTGTCCATATGATATACATCGGAGGGTTGTCCATACAATATCAATCGTCGGAGGGTTGTCCAATTGATATACTCGGAGGGTTGTCCAATCGATATACTCGGAGGGTTGTCCATTGATATACATCGGAGGGTGGTCCACAAAAATTGATTATCGGAGTATGTCCACTATTTATATTGGAGGGTTGTCCATGGTTAAAAACAAATACTTTTGTTTGGAAATGGTTTTCATTCATGGAAAAAAATACATGTTTAAGGGAGTCAATGGGAACTCGAGGCGTATGAGTATAAGAGACCTGCGGTATCATCCGAAAGGTTCTGTTGCCCGAGAGAGAGAAAACACACGGACATGGTTATCACCCAGACTTAGAGTTGAGTGATAGGAATCGGGAGAGACTCGAGATGAAAACATACGGATATGGTTATCACCCAGACTTAGAGTTGAGTGATAGGAGTCGGGAGAGACTCGAGATGAAAACACACGGTCAGTTATCACATAGACTTAGAGTTGAGTGATAGGAGTCGGGAGTGACTCGAAATTGGGATACCCCATTGGAAATTGCATTGGGTGTTGGTGAGCCGGCAAGGGCTCGGTACATGGATGTCATTCATGACATGGATTAGGTTGACGGTCCATTGGATTGTCGGTGATTGTGACCTTGGAAAGGTCATCGTGTACACACCAAGCAGGAATTGGGTGGTGTAGGGTTACATATGCACGTGGTTGGATGCGTATGTGTGTGGAATTTCGAGACGAAATTCTTTTAAGGGGAGAATGTGAGACCCCAGAAAATCCATGTTTTCTAAGGAAGGATAAAATGGTAATTTCGGTTGAAAATCCGGAATTTTTCTAGATCTCGGATGACAAAACGGACTTCACCGTTGGAATCTTCTCTCGAAATCTAGCTACCACGTCGAATTTAGTCGGTCGGGATAGTCGGAAATTTCCGCGTTTTGAGGCATGTAAGGAGTGCGGGGACACTTGGCCTTTATGGAGTGGCCTAAGAGGCGCCACGTGTCAAGCTATGGGCAAGTCGAATATGAGCTCAAGTGTGGGATCACATGTGACACATGGCATCATGCCATTAGAGGGAAATCTCAAGTGGTTGGATAAGAGGATAAGGTGTAATCCTCTCAACCAATAGGAATTTGACATGTGGTGTTGAGAGGACAAGTCTCTTGTCCCAATCTTGACCAAATGCATTGGGAGAGGAAGAGAGAGGAGGAGAGAGCAAATGGAAGAGAGAGGGAAAGTGTGGAATTTAGAGAGAGAAGCTCTACCTTCTCTCTAGAATTTCCGGCGATCGGGCCGTGAACTCAGCTAGCCAGCTGACAAAGTTGCTCCTCCACGGCAGGATTTGCACGTGGAGTACGATTTTGGGGAGTCTCGACGAACTCCGGGAAAGGTAGGGGTTTTTCTCCTACTTGCTTTACTTTTCGTTTAAGGGCCATGCTGTGGATAGGAGTTGTTGAGGCTGGATGGTAGTGATTTCGAGTTCAAAGATTTGGACCCATTGAAGAAATCTTTAAGTGGTTGGGCAAGATCCACAGCTGTTTGTGTGATTTATTAATGATGTTGTGTTATTTCCATGAGTAAATAACATGCGGTGTATTTTGTGGCAGTTCAGAATGAACTACCGGATTGTACCTTAGCCCATGTGAGCTAAGTTTATGTTATTGTTGTAAATTGAATAACATGATTTATGCGAATTAATTTTGTTAATATATGCATGGAGTGATATATTAGCATGTATTTGAATGTTTGTGTGCCATTGCATTACTGCACTTAGGTGGGAATGCCGGGATGCCCACTCTTTGGGCTGCTCGCCCCATCGTGGGACCCCCTTTAAGTCTTGAAGACACAATTAGGGGATGGGACGCGTCGGGGCCTTGGCGAAGAAAGCGGCCAAGTTGGCGCTTATCTTGTGTTTTATGGAGTGCGGGCAGGAGCCAGGTTTTGTGTAAGTGTAATTAAATACAATTGTAAATAAATCTTTTTGTAAAATATACATTTTATGAGTATGATGTGTAGGCCAGTGGCCATTTGCACATGTGTAGGTCTTATGAGCGTGAGACATGTAGGGTGGGCGGGTTGTGAAGGTTAGTCAGCGGACCTTACACCGGGTTTGGGGCGTCACATCAAGTCTTAGACAAAATTATGTATTTATAAAAAAAACATTAGAGTCTCGGGACAAAATTATCAACTTATAAAAAAAAACACGAAGCTTTATTTGTTGTCATGGAAGACAAGTACTCTTGATTAATTACAGCTTCCCAATAATTATGTAGGCAGCCTCACTTAGTATATCAAAGACCTTCAAATCCAAACTCCAACATTTTCCGGCACGCCAGTGATGTTCTTGGAACTCGCATAAATTCATACCGACATGCGCTTTGATAAATAAGCGGATTCACGTAAGGACAATAGGCAAAATCATATACGCCATTGTTAAGCCCTATAGCTGCTGAATTTAGTGCCTTTTTTGCATCAGAACAGTGAAGAGAGCAATGTTCGTATGCTGGTTTTGCTGTACTGTAATCAGGATTAGAAGCTAAAACCACGTGTATATATATAATATGAAAGCCGCAATCAATAAAAGTGTCTTCCTGCCTATGGACGTAAGTCAAATTAGCCAAACCACGTAAATCTATGTGTTCTTGTTATTTTTCTTGTTTATTGTCTTTCTATTTGACGTTTATTTTGCTACAAATATCATGACTAGATATTCCCCCATATAGATTTTTGTCCCTTCTAGAACCAAATACTTAAGATTTGGTAGTGAAATCAAATGGGTGAAAAACAACACCACCAAAATGCATGCCTCTGCCAAAATCAATTTCTCAGATTTTTAAGCTTGCTCAGCAGTTTTGGAATAATTCCTATCTTTTCATGAGGTTCAGGGTTCAAATCAAAACTGACATGCTCAGAAATATTGATATACAAAGTCATTAATTTAGGACACCTGAAAATAACGATTAACAACATTACATTAAGCCATTTATAATATATATTCTATTTAAGCTGCTGCATTGGAAGAAAAAAATTCACATAAAACTGTAATTACAGTTTAAGGAACTTACTCCTCGGCAGCATACATTAGTGCCTGTTCATGGCAGCAGATGGAAAGGCTAAGCTCAGTAGCACATCTACGACTTCGTTTAACCACAAATTTAATGAATGAAGAGATAGGAAAAGGACATCCAACTTCCGTCAATCCATAGATGTAGTAGCGGTGACCATATTCACACTTATTATTCTTCCTGGATATGGAGTTAATGTAATCCCAAACAACAAAAGTCTTTATGTATTTCGGAAAATTGAGATATTTCCCAACACATAGGATCCAGGTTGGTTTACACCAAGACATAAGGGGACATCCAACAATAGCGACTCCATCCCAACTCTTCTGAGAATTATCAATTAAAAGGTCTTTGTTCAAATCTTCCCATTTTCCTCCTTCCATCTGATAATGAAAGGAAAAAAAAATATTTCAAGATTTTCAACCTGAAATCAAACTAAATGCATAGTATGCAACAAAGAGTAGAGTACAGGATCGATCAAATATTGAGACAGAAATAAACATAGATTTACCTGAAATTTTTGTGAAGAAGTAGAAATTTAAAAGGAATTAGGTAGCATCAGTTTAAGCATCTAATTATTTAAAGAGACATATTTAGCCACCTTTTCCTTCCATATGCTTCATTTAAAACTTCACCAACCTTTCAACTCAGAATTTCATGTAGCTTAGTTCAGATGATTTTAGTGTAGAAAAGGAGAAAAGATTCTTTTTTTTTATGACCGAGTGTTTGAATTATTATTTTTAAATGAGCACTTTTTAATAATAGTTTTATGTTTGAATTAATAAATTTTAATAATAAGGGCCATAAGAAGCGATATACCTATTCTATGTTGCATCGTCGGAAAGCATATTTTTTTGTTTCTATACTATCGATTATGGTATCGATACACTTAAGCTTCAGTCTATACATATATTTTCTTTGCATGGTAGAAAGATGGTGGTAGAAGAGAGTACAAGAAACAACCTGAACCACGGCTGGCACAAACTAAAGAAAACCCAGCAGACCCAAAAGAAAACGACACGCAAAACCAGACGACCCCAAAACCCTCCTAATACCAGGCGCGGGAGAAAAACTAAGCAAACTACCGACTTCACAAGGAATTCAGCTTCAATCTATGAACTCGACAAAGTTTATGAGGGACATTTTAAAGTCTCAGGCCAACGATTGTAAACAAAGGAACTCTTGACTTTTGAGATGGACGACTCCATATCTTCAAAGACAATCTTGTTTCTCAGTCTATATAAATTCAAGCTCAAAACATTGATGTTACGTACTTAAGTTTTGTGAACTATAGCAACATTTAACGACTCAACTCAAGCTCTCGAAACAATGGTGAGATGAGTCTTGGAATTTTATCACTATCAGCAGATACCTCAAATCTACTTGAGCAATTCATGATGCCTTGTTTTATTAGGGGCGCACATGTAGTCATATTAGGATTTACTTATTTTGTATTCACTTTTTAAAGTTCCACGTAAGACAAAACACGATTTCTAGTTAAGCAGATTTGCGGGGGATTTCATACAAAACAACTTGCATTCAACACGAGATCTTTTGAATCAACTTGATACTATACAAAATTCTAGCTCTTCAAGATTCTTGTAAGACGAGAAATTCAATTTACGGAATAAGGAAATGAAAATACGTAATTTCGATTACAAAATTTAATTCGGTTAAAAATCCGAAAATTAATTCTCTAGATCTTGGATAGCAAGCGGATTTCACCGTTGGGATCGTCTCATAAAATCTAGTAGCCGCGTAAAATTCGTCTAGTGCGAGATAGTCGGGTCGACACGTTTTTGAGAGCATATGGTTGGGTGCTATAAAGCGATTCGATGTGAAAGTCACACATAACAAATACTCATGTACATGAAGTGGTATGAGTAGATAAATGTGAAAATGGACCAAATTGAAATAGGTAAGATGTCAAAGCGGGAAAAGAAGGAACGTAAATGTCGTTTTGGAATGTTAATGAAATTAAATGTGAAAAGAGCAAATAATTAACAAATCTTCTTCCTCAAATGGGAGACAAAACGTGAAATGAGAGTGCGAGTAGCTCAAGATTTTGGGAGATTTTTAGAGAGAGAGCACTTCTCTCACAGGAAATACATCTGCCCGATCAACCGTCGGCCCGGTGCCCGGAGACGAGAAGCGAAATTTGTTCTACGGAGAGGGCTTAGCGTTGGTCTGGGTTGAGGAGTTTACTCAAACTCAGAGGTAGGTTTCTCCCTACTTGGTTTTATTCTCTTTTAAATACTTTGCAAATGTTGAGGCGGATTGAGGCCGTGAGGGCCGTTTGATCGATCCCAAACCTTGGGGCCCATTGATATGATTTTGAGTACCCATTGGAGCAGCGTAGTACGCCACGGCTGATTGGGTTGTCAAATATGGGTGATTTGGTATTAAATCATAGATTGATTTGGATGAGGCCGGAAATGGCCGTGAAACCCGGGTTCACTAAGTGAGCCAGAAGCGTTTTAATGATTTTAAAGAATAGTAAACAAGGGTTTTACTATTCTGGAATAATCATTCTAAAAATATATTTTTGTGTGAATATATGTTTGGCCAGAAGTGATTTAAATTAAATTACTCGTGTTTGATCATTAGCCAGTGAAGGCTAATTTTTGATGTATGAGTTGTAAAATTACATAACATGATTGTGATTTGAATTATGCGAGTATATTCATGTTTATATATTTGCATGTGATTAAACATGTGGGCCTGGCATACATGCATTCATATGCCTTTGGAACACCTAGAAGTTATAGGAATTGAGTGCATGAAATGAGTCTAGAGAAAACGATTCGGAGGGTTGTCTAAAAACATTAGTTATCGGAGGGTAGTCCAAATTTAAAATATCAATCGTCGGAGCGGCCCAATTGATATTCATCGGAGGGTAGTCCACAAACAAATAATATATCAATCGTCGGAGCAGCCCAATTGATATATATATACATCGGAGGGTTATCCACTAATAAAACAATAATTCTCATACAAGGCTTAGGCGAGTGTGAGAGAGTCGATGGACACAAGGGATGCGAGGTTAGTCGTATAGGCGATTCAGTAGGATCGTACGTTTTGGCAGATATGTGTTTACTTTGGAACATTGCTTGCATTTAGGTGGTGAGTAGCCCTTGACGATTCTCCTGCGAGCTTTGGCTCACCGTCGTCTGGGACCCCTTTCTTACGGTACGGGGAGGCGTGCGAGGGACGGCTCGTCACTAGAAATTTGAGATTAGAAGAAAAGCGGGATTGTGGCTGGCAGCCCGATATTTATATATTAAAATTTGAGTATTTTAATATATGTTGTATAAGTAAGACATTTGAACTCTTGTAACTATTGGGTATATAGTTGGATTCATAGTTATTACATGTATTTTGAGTATTGTTTATGGGCCAGTGGTGGGTATTCACTCATGTGATTTGGTTATGTTGCTTTGTTGGGACGGGATATGCGAGATGTGTATTTGGGTAGAGCTCCCCGTACAAGGACTCTTGCGGATTACTACCCAGTGGCGTCGGGTGGCAGGCATCCACTTGTATTCGGCGGGTTGACGGGTAGTCAACGGGGCCTCGAGGTTTTTGGGGGCGTCCACGACTTGAGTATCGGGCTTAGATTATGCGAATACCTAGGGAGCTCGGGTTGGGTATCCATCACCACTAGGTGGTTTGATGTGGAGTATAGGTACAAGGAAACCTATAGATTGAGGATTTGGGGCTTAGGCCATAGTTGAGTGAGAACATCACCACTAGGTGTGGTTCGATGTTCGGTTTAGGTATGAGATTACCTAGGAAAATCACGGGACAAAACTAGGACACTACGTGCACGTGTGTTGATGTGTTTTGTGTGATTTGGTGAATTATTGTGTGATTGATGGAATGTTGTATGAATATTTGATGATTGGTGTGTATACCATGTCATGTTGTGTGTTTGGATGGGTGCTTAGGTAAATGGCACATAGGGAAAGTTTGTGAGAAATTACAGTGAGTTAAATTGGAAAAGAAGATGTAGAGAAAATAAATTTTGATGGGTGGTGGATTGGAATTGAAAAAAAAATAATAATAATTTTCTAAGGTTTTACAAGTTGTAAAATTGAAGAAAATGGAAAATAAATTTTATAAATTTGTTGGAGTGGAAAAAAAATTTCGAGTGAAAAAAGCTGGAAAAGGAAATAAATTTTAATAAATTTATTTGGTTTTAGAAAGTGAGAAGAAATTTAATTTTTTAAGGTTTCGAGTGTAAGGCGAAGAAAATTAAATAAAATAAGTACTAAATTTATTTGGGTTGTTGGAAAATGAGAAGAAATTTTAAAGCAAGAAAATCTTGATTTGATAAATTTATTTGGTTAAGAGGAGGAGAAAATAATTTTCTAGGATTTTACAAGGTGTAAAATTGAAGAAAAGTGAAGAAAATAATTTTTTTAAAATTTATTTGAGTGTCCAAGAAATGAAAAAAAATTATTTTTAGTGATTTTTAATGATTTTTTCCAACTACTGGAAATAGAAAAAAAAAATAAGAATAATAATTATAATGAAAAAAAAATAAAAATGGTGCGATTTGGAAGGGCTCTTTGCCCGAATCGTGTGTGAGAAAAATTTTGTATTGCAAGAGAGTGGGTTGTATTGCGAGAGATTTACAGGCTTGGATAGCTTGGGTGTATTGCGAGATAGTGTAGGTTGAGTTGCAATGCAAGGGTGTATTACTAATTTGGAAGAATTTAAAATTGTATTGTGAGAGGTGAGAGTGTGCAATAGAGGTGGGTTGGCTGGGAAGAGGCCCCATGTGCAATCTGATTTGAGTCAGGCAGCCCAGGTTTGTATTGCAATACAAAGCTATGTGTGAACTGGGTAGGCTGTGTCACGTCTGTGTACCCAGGCTAGGCGGCTAAGGCGGCGGGGCTGCGCGGCCTTGAGGACGGCGTGCACGGGGCGTGGTGGGGACGGGCGAATTTGCGCGTGGCCGGGAGCGGCACGGCATGGGCGTAGAGGGCGGGGCGCGCGGCGCACGGCACAGGCGCTAGGTCTTGCCCGGCTGTGCCTGTTGGGCAGTTGGGGTGCTCGTGCACGGCAGTTTTCAACTTTGGTTTTTCGACTCGATTATTTTTCTGAGTCACTTAAGATGAACCCTGTTCATTGTAAAATAAATTTTGAAATTTTTTTTTTTAAATTTAATTAAAATAAAATAAAATAAAATAAAATTTTCAAAAATAAAATTTTGAAAATAAAATTTTATTAACAAATATTTTAAATGCAAAAATGGATTGCCTTGCGTCATAGTAAATGCAAGGACAATGTGTATATCTTGATTTATGTATGATTAGTGTCTCGAGAGTTTGTGTTGATGCCTTAGAATCTTGTATTGAATATAGCGCCCGCGTTAGCGTATAGATGGCTAGATTGAAGGCGAGGACAAGGACGTGGGGCGTCCGGGATCTTTGGTCGGACACAATTAGTGTTTGATCGACGGACTTTGATGAAATTTGTAGGTATTACGGCGAATGCTATCGCACGGGCGGGTATAGCGGGGTGGACGGGCCAGATCCTAATAGCCTCCGGAGGTTTAGGACGCATCATCCTCCAGCAGCTACGGGAGGAGATCAGATGGTGGCCGACCATTGGTTCATGCGGTCGTGAAAGTGTTAAGAGGCTATGGAGATTACCTGGCGCGACCGAGTTAGACTAGGCTGGATTACAGCTAGAATGAGGCCCCGAATATGTGGTGGAAATGGAAGGACATACAAAGACCTTAGAGGGCCTTTGTATGTGAGTTCTCCCCTAGGGTTAGAATGAATATGGATGATATGTCGAGGTTCTTGTTGGAGATCTCGAGGACTCTACTCCACGAGTGGACACGAGGATCATGGACATGTCGAGTTCGATGTCATCCACCAGGGATGGATTGGTGATAAGCGTACAAGATGGGTGCTCGATTGTGAGCGTAGGAGGGTTACCGCATATACGCAGGACGGTACTAGTATGGTATTTCAAAGGGACAAGCATGATATTTTGCCCCAAACAGTATACGAGTCCAGATGTCAGGGACAGTTAGCGGGTTGGCTAGCGAGCCTTACCCTAGAAGACGAGGAGAGATCAGACTTGGATCTACCTTGAGTAGTGTGCAAATATGTGGATGTTTCTCGGATAGGCTACGGGTTTGCCTCCCGCAGAGAAAGGAGTAGTAGACTTAGTATCGAGTTACACCACAGTATCGCCCATCTCTATGACTCCGCATAGGATGGCACCAGTTGAATTGTAGGAACTCAGAGTCCAGTTACAGGAGTTGTTGGACAAGGGCTTCATTAGGCGAGAGCACTTCACCATGGGCTCAGATTTACATTTAGAAGAAGAAGGACAAGACCCTTCATTTGTGCATTGATTAAACAGTTGAGCAGGGGGTTCACGATCAAGAATCGGTACCCATTGTCGAGGATTGATGGTTTGTTTAATCAGTTGAGGAGCGCGGGTCTACTCCAAGATAGACCTTCGCACCGATTATCATCAGTTGAGGGTTAGGGAGACAGATATCCTAAGGCAGTTTAGGGCCGTGGGCACTTTGAGTTTCTTGTGGTGCCCTTCGGATTGGCGAATCTTTGTATTGTGCGTTCATGGATCATGCATAGGATATTCAGCCTATCTACCGTCCCAGGTTTTTCGTAGTTTTCGTGAATGACATTTTGATCTACTCGGTCCAGAAGTGGGAGCATGAGTATCATTTGAGGATCGTCTTACGATTGTTGAGAGACCATCGGTATGGCTAAGATCGATAAGTGCGGGATTTTGAACTGCGGGGAGATTTTGGGACACGTGGTGTCGGCACGGGAGTGTCGGTCGACACAGAAGGTTGAGCGGTGATGAGTTGGAAGGGCCAGAATGTCAATCTTTGAGATCGTGGATTTCTTGGGATTGGTACAGGTATCCACGGGAGATTCGAGAATGGGGGTGAAGTTGTCCGTTCGGGAGGGGCGGGATGTAGGATTTCGCCTCACACAGATATGGACTCCATGGTTAGGGCCCGTACGACCGTAGAGAAATCGAGATACTTGGAACACTTTCGGGATGGGTGTTGGTAGCAGAGGAGGATCGGCTTTCTCCTAGTTCGGGAAGGGGCGGAAGACTTACCTTCACACTAGTTCCCCCGGGACTAGGGCGGGATTGAGCATGAGTGACGGGATTGTCCCGGAGACAGGGATCCCAAGACTTTGGGACAGCACGATCCGAGTTAAATTTGTAGAGACGTGAGAGTATGCGTGATTCATTCCTCCACACCCCAGTGAGGATGGAAGCAGTTTCGATTCGAGTGCTATACAAGCACTTCGGCTAACACGAGATAGGCGGAGGGCCATGGTGTGTAGATTAATCGGGAATGATTAAGTGCGCGGTAGGCGTGGTGGACCTTAGGGTGGTAGACACATTGGTTTTTTATTGTGGACTTGACATGGATGAGTTGACAACCATCGGGTTGTCGATAATAATTAGAACTAGGCCGGGTTGTCATACTTTCGACTACGGCATTGGATTTGGGCTTAGAGGTTAAGGCCTTTAGAGAAGCCAAGTATAGATGTTCTTCCCTAGGGTGTAGGGTAAGAGTTGACCTGATAGGTCGGGATTATGAGTGGGAGATCTCTCAGATTCTGCTCATGGTGGACCCCGGGATTGGGTGTCACAGTATGGCATTATTGCGTTAGTGCACGGTAACATCGCGTCGAGTCGGGTGTGGGTGCACGGTATGGTCATTCACCACTCTTGGTGAGTGTGGGTTGAATTTGTCTTTGGGACTCGATCGATGAGGGACTCATGGATTCGATTCGAAATGTAAGAGAGCTCATCCATTTGTTCGCGTCGATTAAGGAACATACAGAAGGTGAGCTTGTCTGACGGTGTCTTCTCACGGCTCAGGCCCGACGAAGAGCTGTACGGATGTGCGACGTCGGCCCTTAGAGTTCGAGGTTGGTAGTCCATGTTTTCTTGAAGGTGATGCCTAAGAGAGGTGGTCGGTCGGCGGCGGAAAGCTCTTTGAGGTTCTTGGGCCTTTAGAGATGCTCGGAGGATGAGGCAGAGTAGCAGGCGTGCGGGTTCAGCGTGTAGCGACATGGCCAGTGTCCACGGGGTATTTCACGTCTCCATGCTCTGGGAAATATACTCAGTTGACTCGTGGTGGATTGGGGATAGATTGGGGTTGACGGTGATGGGACCTTTGAGGAGGACCGGGTGGCTGCATTTGGATAGGCGTGATCAGTTTTGCGACGCAGAAAGGCCGTGAGGCTAGTGAGAGTGCTATCGTGACAGCTGGCAGTGGAGGAGTCAACGTGGGAACGGGACACGTGCGGGGCCATATCCTTCTTGTTTAGGGATGAGAGGTGCGATGGTTTAATTAGTTTAAGATTTAAATGGCTGAATTTACATGCATGATAGAGTGCGCGTTGCATATGCATGTGAGTGATTAGGATTGTCTTGAATTTCGGGACGAAATTCCTTTTAAGGAGGGGAGAATGTAAGATTGCATAGAATTCCATTACGGAATAAAGGGCAAAATCGTAATTTTTGATTGAAAATTGAAATTTCGGTTAAAAATCTAAATTAATTCTCTAGATCTTGGATAATGAAAGCAGTTTCCATAGATTTAGGGTCGTCTCATGAAATCTAGCTGGCACGTAAAATTTCGTCGGATTCTGAGGCAGTCGGAGTCGACACGTTTTCGAAGGCATCGGTTCGGTGCTGATAAAGCGATTTCCGGCCCAGCGACGAAGTCCTTTATAAAAGTACTCATGTACCATAAATGAGTATGAGTAGATAAATGATGAAATGGATAAATAGAAATAAATGAGAATGTGGCTAGGAAAAGAAAGGGACGTAAATGTCATTTTGGAATGTTAATGAGCTAAATGACAAAAGAGCAAATAATTATACATCTTCTTCCTCAAATGGGAGACAAAAACGTGAAATGAAAGAGGAGATGCAGTAGCTCCAGATTTTGGGAGATTTTTAGAGAGAGAGAGCACTTCTCTCTAGAAATACACGCGATCCAACCGTCGGCGGTCTTCGGGACGAGAAGCAAAACTGCTCTACGCGGAGAGGGCTTCGCGTGGGTACCGGATTTAGGGAGTTTACTCAAACTCCGAGAGGTAGAGGTTTCTCCTACTTGGTTTGTCCTCTTTTAAATACTTTGCAAATGTTTGAAATTTGATTGAAGTAGTGAGAGGCCGTTTGATCGTCTGAGCCTTGGGACCGAATTGATATGGGTGCAGGTACCCATTGGGCGGCGTGACTGCCACGGCTGATTGGGTTCAGTAAATATGGGTGATTTGGTATTAATCATGGATTGATTTGGATGAGGCTGATGGCCGTGAAGCGAGGTTCACTAAGTGAAGGCAAGCGTTTTTAATGATTTTCGGGAATAGTAAGCGAGGTTTTACTATTCCTGGAATAGTGTTCTAAAAATATATTTTTGTGTGAATATATGTTTGGCCGAGTGATTTAAATTAAATTGCTCGTGTTTGATCATTAGCCCAAGTGAGCTAATTTTGATGTATGAGTTGTAAAATTACATAACATGATTATGTGATTTGAATTATACGTATATTCATGTGTTTATATATTTGCATGATTGAAATTTGTATTGGAAGCGCATACGCCATTCCATATGCCTTGCTGGAACACCCTAAGTTATAGGAGTGAGTGCATGAGATGAATCTAGAAAGCGGTTCGGAGGGTTGTCTAAAAACATTTAGTTATCGGAGGGTAGTCAAATTTAAATATCAATCGTCAAAGACGGCCCAATTGATATTCATCGGAGGAGTGAATCCACAAACAAATAATATATCAATCGTCGGAGCAGCCCAATTGATATATATATACATCGGAGGGTTGTCCACTAATAAAGCAAATGAATTCTCATACCGAGGCTTAGGCGAGTGTGAAGAGAGTGGTCGGTGAGTTTCGGGATCTGAGTTAGTCTGTGGGCATTCAGTAGGATCATGCATTTGCTTGAATGTGTTTACTTTGGAACATTGCCGCGCATTTAGGTGGTGAGTGGCCCACTTGAGGTGATTCTCCTCTTGAGCTTTAAGCTCACCCTGGAGTCGTGGGACCCCTTCTTACAGTGCGGGAGGCGTGCGGGGGACGGCTCGTTCTAGAGGGTGAGATTAGAAGAAAAGCGGATTGTGGCTTTGAAGCAGTGATATTTACATGTATTAGAATTTGAGTATTTTTAATATATGTTGCATAAAATAAGACATTTGAACTCTTTATAGCCCATTATTGGGTATATAGTTGGATTCATAGTTGGTATGTATTTTGAGTTTTGTTTATGGGCCCAAGTGGTCGTATTACTCATGTGATTGGATTATATTGCCTTGTTGGAATGAGGATATGCGAATGTGTATTTGGGTAGAGCTCCGTACAAAGGGCTACGCAGATTTTGAAGTGGCGTCGAGTAACTTAGACATCCACTTGTATTCATGGAGTTGTGGGTAGTCAACGGACCCCCGGGTTTTGGGGCGTCACATTTACATAAGCTCAAGGAAAATATTTTAGTAGAATAATCAAAAGGTTCGATTCATATGAAAAATCCAATCCCAAAACGTTGAAATAAAATAAGAAATTAAACACCTCAACCAATTTCAATTGCTTAAATTATTATGAACAGACTAGGAGGAAAAAAAAATGGCGCAAACCAAAAGGTCCAGCATTTAAGTAGTTAGCAAATTAATTTCTTAAGCAAATTATCAATTATCTACATTTGATTCAGGTGGTTTTTGAATAATTTTTTCATTTAAAAACGTTTCTTTAATGAATATTGGAATAAACAAAAAATTAGAAAACACAACATGAAAAAGCATATGTAGATAATTGATATCAATCTATAGTGATATCAACCAAAAAACTGTAAAATCAATCCTATCTCAATTCATAAAGCATATAGAAAAGGTGAAAACACAACATGTCATGCCCCGAATGAGACGATCCTGTGGATAAGGCGCAACATCTCAGAGATATGGAAGCCATAAGTAACCCTATCAATGTCTATGCACAAACACACAAACATTAGTTCTATCAAATGAGTAAGTAATATCCCTAATTAAGTAACTTCATAACCTTCTTGGTAGTGGCTATTTTAGATTGAATACCACAAAGGGATACATATTCATAGGAATGAAACAAAGAGATGCATGTGAGGTAGAGTATCTAGCAATGCACTAAAGTACACACATACACAATAGAGGAAATGGTAGGTATCACAAAATGAACAAGTATCGTTAAAAATATCCAAAGATAAATCTTGCAGTATGAGAGTCATGGTTTGTTGAAGCAGCGATACTTAAGAGAAAGAGAAGACATACAATTGATGGAAGAAGGCCTTTGCAAATGTGAGGTGCCTCGGGGCCCCATGCATCAAGGTCATAGAAACCTTTGCTCAGAAGAGTAATAGACAAGAAGGGAGCTCGGATGTCTTGAACATCTACAACATAAAATCAAAATTATTTGGCTAAATAAACATAGAAATAAATATCATAGCTAAATTCGTGTATTGTAATGGCCCCTTGATTACCGTATCATGATGAGAGGAAGTTTGGAAACATCAAAGCATCGTTTGGAGTCTTGAGTAGCTTGAGACCACGAGGGCTTGGGGTGGGGAGGAGAATGTAGTAGTTTCTCGACCTTGAAGTGGTAGTATATAGAATGGAACGGCAAGGACCAGTTTATCATGCTGCGAATCTGTTATCAGTTGCATGATGCCGTGTCTAATGCTCGCCCCAAATCCATGGCTTCTCACGATTGATGGCACATCCCCGGTTGAAGTAAATCCCATCAACCTCCTTACAAATGGTGATAACGAGCGGTTCTCTTGTCGTTGGAAGGGATCATTAGCGGCATAAGCTGCAGTTAAAATTGAATATAGATGAAGATGTCATTGTATGCAAGCACAAACTTGCCAACACACAAAGGCGTGAATGGGTACGGGACGGGTAACTTATCACCGATTTCCCAACCAACTTCCAATTTCCCTCATTAACATTGTAAGAATAATAATAATCGCTATAGTCACGATCGCTCCAGCCAACACATAAATGGTGGTTCATACCCAGCCAGTGATAAATTGCCTTATATATTTGAGACTAGGCAAAGCGTTGCTCATGGAAAGGAGGCTGGGAAGGCTTTCCATTGTTGTCGATGGGTCGCAAACCTCAAGCGTTGGAGCGGGAGTAGACACTCACGCACACTTGGTACGAAGCGACACGTAAATCTTACCTTCAATCTCCTCAACAATGGGAATTGGTTTTGCTTTCTGGCTTATGGAGGTATGATCTTGCAAGTCAAGTCGGTGGTGGAGTTCGGCCAGAGTAAGATCTAAGCGTGAGCCTAAGGGGAAAGCCCTCTATCTCCAAACAACTTATCGTGGCCCGCCTTCCTCGGTTGCCTAGGAAGCAATAGCGGTGATGCTCCTGGCTTTGGTTTTTCACCACCGACCATATAAAGTTTGGAGTCTCTTACGAAGCAGCTCATTCCAAAGGGAAAATCCTTCTCCGCCAGATTCAACATATTGAATAGAGGTAGAGGGGAGTACTTCAAACTTGGGAGACTGCGTGGTGATTGATCTTGATTGCTCATGTCTATGGCAATAAGGCGTTGGGAGTGGCCACCCACAACACGAGAGTTTGGAGTTTGGGTTTTGGGTTTGCCTCACGCCGTCTCAGGTCTTCTTCATGTTTTCTGCTTGACAACCTGAATAAATCAATCAATCTCTAGGGTTAGGTTAATGCCTATTGTGGAGGATGGACCTGTGAGGGTTTGTTTATATTGGGTTGGGATCTCTCTCTCTTGGGCCTTTAACCTTACCTCCTCTAACCCATAAGATTTTATACCGAATACCGCCTAGAATAATTAAATTAGTTTCTTTTTATGATAAATAATTAAAATAAAATTATTTTTGTAATAAGACAAAAAATTATTTTATTTAAATTAATTTAACAATAAATTTCAAGATACAAGATAAATATCAAAAAAAATTTCTAGATCGATATGGAAATTAATATAAATTATTTTTCTAATATTTAAGTACTAAATATTTTCTATTTTCTATTTTACGGAGTTTTAATACAGCTATTATTACTATTATTAAAATTGTGGTATTCATCAACAATATATTCTAATACTTTAATTATTCTAATATTTTAATTATGTATATCCATATTTAAAAAAAAATTATTTCAAGATAAAGACCAAAATTTTTTTAGATCAATATCAAGGTCCACAAACAGAAAATCTATACCCCAAACACGTACTTGTACAAACTAAAATCTATACCCCAAACAAGTACTTGTACGAACTAAAACGTAGAAAAGGTAAAGAATTTTGCACCGCTTTTTGGAGGACTTAAATATGTAGATCACGGTGGTTATGCAATGAAGAAGATAGGAAAAGTTGCGTTTGAGTTGTGAAAATGAGAAAGAAAAGAGAAGGTGCTGGAAAAGTGGGCCGAAATGGAGGATGGGAAAGAAGAAGAGGTAAAGTAGTCATTTGTAGTGGATAGTAGATGGTGTGGGCCGGCAAATCTTCCTACTTGACCAGTAGGTCTAGGTGATGGAAAAAGGAAGAAGAAGAAATGACAAAGAAGGAAAAAATAGAAGTAGGCTAGTGATTGGCTTTTCTTTGAGGTGTTTTTGAGATTTGCACCATTACAGTGCAAAAGGGAGAGAAAAGAAAGAAGAATGAAGATGGAAGGGGGAGAAGAGAGGGGAAGAAATGGTGTTGGGTTATGGGGAGGGAAAGTGGATGAGAGAGAATATAGGTGGGTATAGCCATATAGGGCATAGGGGAATGGAAGGAAAGAGAAAAGCAGTATGCTGCTGGTCACGTCATGCATATTGACGGTGTGTAGATATTTAAATCAAATCAAAGGAGAGAGATAAAGAGTAAAGTTAATAAAAGAAATGGTCTTGGGTAATGGGGGAGGGAAAGTGGGGAGAGATTTATTTATATATTTTAAAAAATATATTCAAAAAAAAAATTTGTCTTTTGAAAAAAACAAAAAAAAAATAAACTTTTCTTTTATTTATATATTTATATCTTGTTAAGTTCCACGAGTCTACAATAATTATACGATCAAAAAATTCATTAAAGCGTAAAACAAACTGAAACAAATATCCTAGAAGTATCCGAGAAAATAAATTCCAAAAATAATCCCAAAAATCCAGAATCCTAAGCAGAAAATGGGAATTAAATGTTCATTATTTTCTTAATTAGATTATACAAGTCAACTCCTTTATTCTATTCCAAGAAAATAAAAAAAAAATAAAAAAAGTTGAAGTACAATGTCATAAAAATTAAACGTGAATGAGCTAAGAATGCATTATTAAGAATTGTAAAGAAATGTAGGTAGTGTTTGATTTTTAAAACTAATCTTAAAGTTAAATAGGCTTTCAGTATTAAATTTGTTTGTTTTTAAAAATTTCATGACTTATTCTTTGAAATTTTTTAAAATTATGAATAAGAAAAGTGAAAATATTTGGCTTTTCTATTCGACAAAAATCATTTTCATAAAAATGAAAAACCGTCATTCTTGTGAAGAAAAACTATGATATACACTACTAGGGATGACAACTGGGGTTTTGGGCGGGGGCGGTGCTGATGGGCAGAGCCGTTAATACTGATTAAAGCTTGACGCATTTAAAAATTCATGAGGGTGGGCGGATGCTTATTTGTAGTCGTTTCGTCATCCGAGATCTAAAGAATTTTCTAGGCTTCCCTGAACCCTTATGACAATTTATTATTTTTATTAACATTTTGTCATTTTTGAAATTTTCTAATTTTCTCAGGTTTCTGAGAAGATATAATACTGAACGATCACTAAGTTTAGAAAATAAAGCAAACCAATTAAAAACCCGATTAAAATTAAATTAAACATGTGTCATTAAGAGCGAGGTGAGACGAGAACCTAAAATAATCCGTCTCATTGACATCCCTACTCCTTCACCAATGTTAAAAATAAGCAGTATATTTAATGTTAGTAAGTCTTATTTAACGATTAGACTCAAAAAAATTATATTGACATTAAGTAAAAAAATAAACACCACCGCCCAAAGAAAGATTCACGATAAGCGAAACTTTTCAAAAGTGCTTTTAATTTGAAAAGAAATTCTTAATCAGTTGATTAACTTTACTCTCTCTCTCCTTTGATTTGATTTAAATATCTGCACACCGTCAATATGCATGACGTGACCAGCAGCAGACTGCTTTTCTCTTTCCTTCCATTCCCCTATGCCCCTAGCGATTTATACCACACCTATCTTCTCTCTCATCCTTTTCTCCCCCATTGCGAGACCATTTCTTCCCCTCTTCTCCCTTCATCTTCATCTTGGCCCTGCCTCATCCCGGACCGACCTCATTATACACAAGATGTGGGGCTGTTCAATGGAGCTATTGTTGTCCCCCGCTCAATTATTGTTTCCTTTTCTTGAGGAAAAGGATATCTATCTCACCTCCACGTGGAACTCCTTTAGATGACCTTTTCTGTAGGGACAATGCAAAGGTTGAGGTCAAGGGATATGAACAAATTTTGCAGAGGATGCTTTCAAACTTTCAAGTTTTAATATGCAAGGCATTGTATAGCATAGAGAGAGATAGTGCTAATCTTCTCTGAAATTAGCTACAATGAGTTATATAGATTGAACATGTATCAGGGATCATCATTGATTTAGTACCGCGTTTTCGGACGAATCTTCAATGGTAAATGCCATTATATTAATACTCATCAGATAGAAAAACATTATTCGGTTCGTACCCAACCTTCCTCATCTTTGAATGGAGGTCGCGGATTAAAGAATAAATAAGCTTAGATTGTGAATGAGACTTATCGCCAACAACAAACGCATGAACCCTGTTGCGAACTTCAATCCAGCTGCAGCCAGGCTGCTTCTTCAAACCCTTGTCCTTCATCTTCAGCCTCCTCTTGAAGCCCGTTCCATTTCGGTTGAAGTGCATATATGTTTCAAGAGTAGCATATAGTGCCTGCATTCTCTGGTTCCACCTCTAAAGCTTCTTTGCAGCCAGCTTCCAATCTTTGCATTTGCATGAACATTACATCCAGCAAGTAGAGCGCCCACAGCACGTGCTGATGGCAGTCTCGAACCGTTCAATGAAATCAACGGCCTCCTTAAGCCTTCCTGCCCGATATACATAGATCAACCAAACATGCATAGTGATCTTCTCACTAGTATGGACCCGTCTTTCTAAGCTCATCAAAGTACTTTGGCCTCTTCTACCAAGCCAGCATGGCTGCATGCAGAATCAACCCACATAGGTGACATCGTCGAGTTTGAACCAGTTTTCGCAGTTTCGACAGACAGCGTATAAGCTTCTTTACCACATCCATGATGGGCGCAAGCTGCAATTATACATTCCACGAAACCAAATCCGTCAAATCAAATCCCTCTGGCTAGTCATTCCATCATTAAACATCTTCCTAGCAGTCAACTCTCCACATTTTGAATACATGTTTATGAGGGCTGATACCTAAATGTGCTATCTTGATAGACAGTTTTACTTACTATCTGATGAATCTGTTGTCCCTCACCAAGACCAGCCAAGTTACTACAAGCACCTAAAACACTCACAAAAGTTCCTTGATTAGGATTTGCCCCATTCGTTGACAGCATCCTCGAAAAGATTTTTAAGGCTTCTTCACTCTCGCATTCTTGGACATAACCAGTGATCATAGTAGTCCAAGTGATGACATTTTTAGGCATTTGCATTCATTAACTTCCTTGCTCTCCTTAGATCCCCATTCTGAATAAGACCTGTGATCATTGTATTCCATGAAGGAAGATCCCTCTCAGAGCATCTTTTCAAACAAATCAAGAGCTTCATCAATCTCGAGTTCTGGGAATAACCAGTTATCATTGCATTCCATGAAACCACATTTGCGCTCTGGCATTCTGTCAAAGCAGCCTAAGCTTCATCAATCCTCCCATTTTTTGACAACCCATCAATCATGGCAGTCAAGAAATCACACATCTCTTTCAGGCATCCGATCAAAAAGCTTCTGCGCCTCCTCAATTCTGCCCACACCGAGCCAGCATAGACCGACCGTATTCAAGAAATCCACATTCCTCTCTGGCATTTTTCTCAAAAGGTACATTGCGGAATCAATTCCACACCATTTGGGCGTATCCATCGATCATAGTGTTCCAAGAAACCACATTTTGTTAGGCATCTCATATGAAACAACTTCTCCGCTTCCGAAATCTTATTCGACCTTATATACTCACCAACCATAGCTGTCAGGTAACCACATTCTTCTTCGCATCCACTCTATCAAACAGCTCCTCGCTTCTTCAATCATTCCCACATTTGATAAAACCCGATATACAGATGTCCAAGTAATCACATCCGGGTCACGCATTTCATCAAACAATCTACGTGCTTCCATAATTCGCCCATCTTTGCTGAGGCTGGTGATCATCCAATTACAACGTGCCACATTTCCATCAACCGTGAAATCTTTTCTTGGCATCAAGATTTTGGCACTTCTGGAACCATCGATGGAATGGTAAAAGATTCATCGGTCTCCGTAGAAGAAGCTTGAGATTGATTAAGACGGGAATAGTGATGATTTGAGAAGAGACACAGTTTCGAAAAGGGTATTCTGATAAACTTGCCAACTTCTACCACTCGAAAAAATGCCAACATTTCAGCCTTGCTTGAAAATCAACAAATAAGATCTAGGATAAGACCATTACAGTTTACAGGCAAAGTTCAATTGCATAGGAAGGACCGAAAATGTTGTCGTTTCTTTCCAGGCCCTTTAAAACAAACACAGAAAGCTGTAGTCATCAACTCAGAAAGATTTAATGTCTTGGATTTTTTCTGATTCCATACTCTTTCATGCGATTCATGTGATTTCCTTGTCAATATGGGCATCGGTGGCGAGGACAATTAATAATCATCTTATATTTTAGCAAGCCTGCCATTTCTTTCTCTTTCTTCCTTTTTCCATCACCGGCCCTACCGTCGTCGGAAGATTTTCTGGCCGGTCACCATCAGCTATCCATTGCCAGTGACCTACTTACCCTTCTTTCCCATCCTCCATTTCGTCCACTTTTCCCACTTTTTTTCTTTTTCTTTCTCATTTTCTCACAACTCAAACGCTACTTTTTTTTCCTATCTTCTTCATTGCATAACCACTGCATCTACATATTTAATCTCAAAAGTAGATAAATTTCTCTTTACCTTTTCTACGTTTTAGTTTGTACAAGTACTTGTTTGGGGTATAGATTTTCTGTTTGTGGACCTTTCATGCTTTATGATTATTGTGAGATTTGGGCATGATTATGGATATGGAAATTTGTTGTTAGGGAAATCTATTTGATTTGAGCTTAAATCTTATATATATATTCATCTTCATTGTATTTGGCCTTAATTTTGAGATATTTGTGCTTAATCATATTTTTTGGTTTTTAAGAATTAAGATGAAATATCTTCGATGTATTAGCTTTCTTAAAATTGTAAAAATAAATTGTCTTTTTTAAAAAAGGTGATTTCTATTTTTTGTTTATTCCAATATTCATTAAAAAACGTTTTTAAATGAAAAAATTATTCAAAAACCACCTGAATCAAATGTAGATAATTGATAATTTGCTTAAGAAATTCATTTGCTAACTACTTAAATGCTGGACCTTTTGGTTTGCACCAATTTTTCTCCCAGTGTGTTCATAATAATTTAAGCAACTGAAATTGGTTGAGGTGTTTAATTTCTTATTTTATTTCAACGTTTTGGGATTGGATTTTTCATATGAATCGAAACTTTTGATTATTCTACTAAAATATTTTCCTTGAGCTTATGTAAATCTTGAAGAGCTAGAATTTTGTATAGCATTGGTTGATTCAAAAAGATCTGGTGTTGAATGCAAGTTGTTTTATGAAATCCCCTACAAATTGCTTAACTAGAAATCGTGTTTTGTTCATGTGAACCTTAAAAAGTGAATACAAAAATAAGTAAATCCCAATATGATCATTAGTTACAGGCGCTACTACTTAAAACAAGCAGAACAGTGAATCTGTTCAAGCAGATTTGAGGTATCTTGCTGATAGTGATAAACCACAAACACCCATTTGAAAATTCCAAGACTCATCTCACCATTGTTTCGAGAGCTTGAGTTGAGTTCGGGTTAAACAGTGCTATAGTTCACAAACTTAAGTACGCAACATCAATGTTTTGAGCTTGAATTTCTATATAGACTGAGAAACAAGATTGTCTTTGAAGATATGGAGCTGTCCATTCAAAAGCTGAAGAGTTCTTTTGTTTACAATCTTTGGTCGGAGACTAAAATGTCCCTCATAAACTTTTGTTGAGTTCATAGATTGGCTGAATTCTTGGTGATGTTGTGTGCTTGCTTAGTTTTTCTCATGCCAGTTGGTATTAGGGAGGGTTTTGGGGGCTGTTTTCTTTTTGGGTCTGTTTTCGATTTTCTTTGTTTGTGCTGTGTGTTGTGGGTTCAGGTTGTTTCTTGTACTCTCTTCAGTCACCATCTTTCTTACCATGCAAAGAAAATATATGTATAGACTGAAAGCTTAAGTGTATCGATACCCATAATCAGATAGCAGGAAGCAAAAAAATATGCTTTCTGACGGTGCAACATAGAATAGGTATATTGGCTTCTTATGGCCCTTATTATTAAAATTTATTAATTCAAAATATAAAACTATTATTAAAAAGTGCTCATTTAAAAAATAATAATTCAAACACTCAGTCAAAAAAAAAAAAAAGAATCTTTTCTCCTCTTTTTCACACTAAAATCATTTGAACGAAGCTGGATGAAATTTGGAAGTTGAAAGGTTGGTGAAGTTTTAAATGAAGCATATGGAAGTTGAAAAGGTGGCCAAATATGTCTCTTTAAATAATTAGATGCTTAAACTGATGCTACCCACCTTTTTAAATCTCTACTTCTTCACAAAAATTTCAGGTAAATCTATGTTTATTTCGTCTCATTATTTGATCGATCCTGTACTCTACTCTTTGTTGCATACTTCTCATGCATTTAGTTTGATTTGTACAGTAAATCTTGAAATATTTTTTTTCCTTTCATTATCAGATGGAAGGAGGGAAATGGGAAGATTTGAACAAAGACCTTTTAGTTGATATCTTCAGAAGAGTTGGGATGGAGTCGCCATTGTTGGATGTCCCCTTGGTATGCAAGTCTTGTTATAAAACCAACCTGGATCCTATGTGTTGGGAACATCTCAATTTTTTGAAATACATAAGACCTTGTTGTGCTTGGGATTACATATTAACTCCATATCCAGGAACAACAATAAGTGAATATGGTCACCGTCACTACATCTATGGATTGTGGAAGTTGGATCCTTTACCCTGTCTCTTCATTCATTAAATTTGTGGTTAAGCGAAATTCGTAGATGTGCTACTGAGCTTAGCCTTTCCATCTGCTGCCATGGACAGGCACTAATGTATGCTGCCGAGGAATGGATTTCCTAAACTGTAATTACAGTTTATGTGTGAATTTTTCTTCAATGCAGCAGCTTAAATAGAATATATATTGCCAAATGGCTTAATGAATGTTGTTAATCGTTATTTTCAGGTGTCCCAGATTAATGGCTTTGGCATATCAATATTTCTGAGCATTCAGTCGATTTGAACTGAACCTCATGAAAAGATAGGAATTATTCCAAAACTGCTGAGCAAGTTTAAAAATCTGGAGAAATAGTTTTGAGGTATGCATTTTGGTGGTGTTGTTTTTTCACCCATTTTGATTTCACTCACCCAATCCTTAAGTATTTGGTTCTAGAAGGAACTAAAATCTATATGGGGGAATATCTAGTCATGATATTTGTTGCAAAATAAACGGCAAATAGAAAGACAATAAACCAATGTTTTAAAAACCGGACCGGTGATTGAATCGGAAAAGTTACCGGTTCACGGTTCACTGGTCGGACCGGCGGTTGAATCGCGGTTGAACCGGTGATGTCATAAATATATAATTTATATTTTTTAAAAATATAAAATTATTTAAAATATATATAATTTAATATTTATAATGCTATTTATTTGTTTTTATATAGTCGTATCAATGTTTAACTTTCATTGAAAAAAGAAATTTCAAATACTATAAAAAGGAGAATTTATTGAAAATTTAAATCTTTATTGAAAATGCAATTTTAAAATTTCTTTTTAAAACTTTATAATTTAGTATTTTAAATTTCGGAAAACATAAAATTTATTGAAAATAAAAAAATAATATTTACATTTATATTGTAATAAATTTTAGAAGTGAATATTATAAATTTGTTTCTCAACATTCATCAAAACTAAGTGACATAGTGGTTTAAGAATCTACCTATTGAATGTTAGGACTTAGGTTTGAATCTTGCAAGCTGGAATTTTTTCTTTTATTCTTCAAACCCACTTAATCTTGTCCCATCGGATAGAGATAAAAGAATTGAGGGTCTTTATATGCCCTTGCCATTCTCATAAGTATACAATGAGGTCTAATCTTGTCCCATATCGGATAGAGATAAAAGGGTGAGGGTCTTTATATGCCCTTACCATTCTCATAAGTATCTGATGAGGTCTTGGGCTATCTGTTAAATTGGGCACATGATGAGAATTTATTAAATAAAAGTTTTATTTAAATGTATAATGAAATTTGGAGTCTTTAAATGTTTTAATGGGTTGATTTAGGTTGGACGTTCAGTTCCACATAAAACCGTTCGCTCACATAGAACCGTTCGGTTCGAAGCGAGTCCAGGTCAATCGCCGTTTCCAATGGTTCTTGATCGGGTCAAATGGCACTTCGGCACAATCGGTGACCGGGCCAGGAAAACCTTTTCGGTTGAAGGATTCGATCGGTCAGTCTGTCGAGTTTTAAAACATTGCAGCCAAACAAGAAAAATAACAAGAACACGCCGTTTGCATTCTAATTTGACTTACGTCCATAGGCAGGAAGACACTTTTATTGATTGCGGCTTTCATATAAGCATAGATGTCTGAGGGGTTTCTTCAATTGGGTCAAGTACATACAACGAGGGTGTTGCCTCCTTTATGAGATTAGTGTTAGGCCTCGGTTTGAGCCTTACGACCCTCACCTATATATATATATATATATATATATATATATATAAACCTTAGATCGTACAGGGTTTGCGGCCCCATTTTCCGGGGAGTCAGTTGACTGCACAGTCGACTGCTGAAATTCTATCGTCTGGAGTATCCACGAGAGCATGCTTAATTAAAATGCCTCTTGGGCTCATAAGCCAATACTCATAAAAACAATTATCACGACTATATTCCAATAGTTCGAGAGTTATTAAAATTTCTCTTATCTGACATATATTAAAATCATCGTAATACATGTATTCCAAAAACCATCAAAGCCACAACCAGGCTTTTTCAAATGGAGTCTCGTGGCGTCCCTCGGCGCTCCTGTACTGAAAAATATAATCCCTCGACAGGATGAACTAATGCTCAGTAGTGGAATCACCCTAAATGGGTTACTCTTCACCTAAGTGCATATGCAATGCTCCAAAATAAACACACACTCAAGTAAATACGTGATCCTACTTGCATGTCTACATGATCACCCCATGTCACGAGTCCTCACCGACTAACTCACACTTGCCTAAGCTATGTATGAGAAAATAATCATTTTCAAAACAAATCTTGTTGTTCTTGAAAAATATACTGACATTAATCGGTAAAAATATGGGACTACCCTCAGGGCGAATTGGTTGGTGAGCTTTCAGAAGCTTGATCATAGTCCTCATCCGAAAATGATCTTTTGGCCCATCTCTGACCCAATTCTCGAAATATCATCCTGTGGTCGTTTCACAAACATGCCGATTTTTACAAAATCCATGTCATGCTCACTAACGTCCCCAGGTTGCCGGTGCGTATGAAATGCGTTATCTTAGTTTTGAAACCATTTATAAAATACGTCAATATGCATATTTTCAATCGAGTACAATTTTTATGTAATTCAACATCAACCATCACTCAATTTAACTCACTTGAGCAAATCACAAGCTACACACACAATTATATTCCATATAATTGTGACTTCATGTTAACACATCAAGCATTAACCTATTAATTTCTTTGATCAACAAACTCCCCAAATTAGCTCACTTGAGCAATTTACAATACCATCTCCAATGGCTTACAGCACAATTTTATTTTATATAATTGTGTCATTGTGTTAACACATTAAAATCATGTCTTAACCTATCTATTTCCACACATACCAAGCCATTCATTTCAACAATTCAATGCCAAAACACATGGACATTCATGGTCCATTTCATAAAACTAATTTGTTTTACGAGTCCTAAAGCGAAAACAAGTGGGGTACATCCTGGGTGGCTTCAACTCCTCCTACATCAGTTCCTCTTGGTGGAACCGAATTCCATGGCTATTCCTGGTCTCATACATACCAACATACAATTTAATGCTTAATTTCCAACACAACCAGCCCAATCTGTTTCTGGACTGTCACGGACAGTCCAAAAAGTCTCCTAAAATTCCAACAATTAGGTTCGAGTTTAGGACCGATCAAGCAACCCCTCCACGGCTCAAACCAACTCAAACATTACAAAACACTTAAATAAAGTGTAAAACAAGTAGGATAAAACCAATACCTCATGAGTTTATTAAACTCCGCCGGGTCACATGATTGTCCTCCGCGTAGAGCAGCTTTCCTTCTTGTTCCATTAATCCAAACGGTCCCGATTGCCCGGGATCTTAGAAAGTGGCACTCTCTCTCTCTAAAACATAAAAACCTAACTCTCTACAACTCTTTTCCTCCTCCCGTTTGGTCCTACAATTTTGAAGAAAGACCACTATTGCATTTTTGTCCTTTTCCTCATTTACATTTCCTTAATTTCATCCATGTCCGCTTCTCATGGATTTTGACTTGCCTCAACCCAATGGCATCATGCCATGTGTCAACGTCGGTCCCACCTTGAGCTTCAACTTGACTGAATTTGGAGCTTGACACGTGTCTGCAATGTGCCTCTCAAAAAATGCTCCAAGTGTCCCACACGACCTTTCGTTTAAAAGCGTGCAAATTCCGGTATCCTCGAGGTCGATTAAATTCAATGTAGTATTTAGATTTGGCGAGACGATTGCGGTGAAGCCTGTTTCATCATCCGAGATCTAGAAAAATTTTGGATTTTTACTAAAATTACGATTTTGCCCTTTTCAGAAAATTGGAATTTTCTAGGGTCCTGAGGGGAAAGTTAGATTTTAAGTGCCATGGGGTTCTTGATTGGGTCAAGTATATCTGACGAGGTGTTGCCTCACACCCCTATGAGATTAGTGTTAGGCCTCCGATTTGAGCCTTACAGCCCTCACCCTATATATATAAACCTTAGATCGTACAGGGTTTCTTCAATTGGGTCAAGTATATACGACGAGGGTGTTGCCTCACACCCCTATGAGATTAGTGTTAGGCCTTCGGTTTGAGCCTTGCAGCCCTCCATAGATCTTGCAAAAATTCATTTTCTGGTTGATTTCCCAAAATATTTCTGGTTGGGTCATAATTAGGGTCGCCACAAAATGCTAGCCATTTAACAATTTTGTAAGGCTACAAAGGAGATTGTTCATCTGGACGTCAGATATTGCATTGGCTTTTATTATTTTGATTATGAGATATTAAAGCTTGCCGTAGCGGATAGAATGCTCCCAAGATTCCTATCTTACAGAATTTGATGAGATGGTGGATAGAATGCTCATAGCGGCGATTACGATTCTTCCCATATGGATGCCTGACCTCTATACTATTATTTTCAATTTTACGCCTAAGATGCATACTTATTAATTATTTTATTTTCTTTTATTTTATATTTTGAATTGTTTATTTTTTATCTTTACTTCTTTCCTCTCATCACTTTGGATTTGTCGCTTTTTATATTTTGGTTATCTATCAACTCTTATTTTGGGATTGGCATTTAGCATTTGTTTGGCACTTTATGCATATTGATTTATTCCTTTATATCTTGAGTAGCTAACCATTCTATAGTTTTGATGGATATTTTAACTTCGAGTTATAAAAGCTAATTTCTCTTTCTTCTTTTATCCCGAGGTAAATGTTTGCAAACTTAAAGAATTGCATCAAAAAATAAAATATTGATTTTATCCTGTGACCATCGAATCATGTAATTACTTTTTTTTTTTACATCATGATCATGTGAATTACTTAATGAAAGAAAGTTGTTACAGTTTATTTAAAATATGGATGATCTGATTTGTAAATCATGAGTGACCACAACAAAAATATTTTTATTGTCTTAATTAGTATCTCCATAGGAACTTTTTTTTTCTCAATAACGAATAATTTTAGAATTTCAAAACCCTTTTCACTAAATAGTTTTATCCATAATTTGCTTTAAAAGGAGAAGCATACGAAACAACTTTCAGATATTTTACTTTCTTTTCCCTTTATTATTTTTTATTTTTTATTTTTTTGTAGCTTATTTTCCTAATCATATTTGTTTTTGTTTTTATCCATTTTAGTTGTCTATGAAAAACTATTTTTATGATCTTAATTTATTGTTTTTGGTGTTCTTTCTGTTTTTTAGAAAAAAAAAAGAACCAAATGTTTTCCTCATTCTTTTTCGTAACAAAAAATAATTTTCAAAAACTATAACCAAACAGTACCTAAAATTTCCAAAAACCTTTGAGATCGAATTAGGATGTTTTCCATGGGAGCAATCCAAAGACAAGTGATTGAAAATTTCCAGCTCTTTAAGAAAATCCCTACTTTGATGAAAGAACTTTTTTGAAGGAAAAAAAAAATGTTTAAGGTCAAAATGTTCATCAACTCACTCAAGGAATACAATATTATAGATTTATAATTGCTACGTGTGGATCTTGCAAATCAATATTCCACATTCATATACCACAAAAGAAAGGAACAAAAGGGGCGCATGTGTTACAAATTCGATGCAATTATAAGATTATAAATATCGTATTAATAAGATATAAAGCTGTTAGAATATATCTCAATTCACATTTAATGTTAATTCCTTTTTATAAAAAAATATTTTATAGGATAACCAATGGCTTTGATTAAATTACATTCAAAGATTTGAATTTACACAACCTATACATAGTTCAAGACATGAAATGAGGTACTTTTTTTCTTATTGGTATTTTTTTTTTTTTTTTACAACTACACGTCTAGAGATGTTTAACAGTAAAACAAGAAGATCAAATTATGAAAGAGCATACCCTCAAAGATTCTTGATGCAAGAATTGTCATATGATTGAGCACATCATTAGAACTTGTAAAATCCCTATATTTTGGGTTTTATTAATACAAATGTTTATGTATGTTTATTCATTAATTCAAATCTTTTTATAAATATTTTTATAATAGAAAAAATAATTATTTTAAGTTTTTATTAATACAAATATTTATATATGTTTATTCATTAATTCACTTATTTATGTAAATATTTTAAATTTTATAATCATAAAATAGTTGATTTAGGTTTTATTAATATAAACTTTTATATATGTTTATATATTTTTGTAATAAAAATTTTATTTATTATGATTTCTAGTTTTATAATTAAATATTAATGTTTTAGTAATCTTAATAATATAAAGCGTTTTTATACTGAGCGATATGTTACAAAAAACTTTTGTAAAATCACTTTTTTGAATTCCTATAAAAACGTTTATGATAGAAACACTGTCAGGGAAAACGTTTTGGCTATAAGTGTTATTACAAAAAGTAGTGTCAAACTAGGCCTTGGAAATGCGATTATAGAAAAAGAAATGAAATATTTAATATTAATATTCTAATTTAATTAAGTTAAGTTTATTGAAGAATGTAAAACAAATTATGATTATAATGTTTTATGATTTTTTTAAATTTGAAGTAAGTTTAGCATATAAAAATCGATAGAAAAAAGATATGGGGGTATTTGTTTCTATTTTTATCATATTTGGTGCTTCAATGCACCGTTACATAATCCCCTATGTATATAAAATTGTTTTACAATAAAATAATGCCAATAAATATAAGTAAAATCTCTCCACGTGTTTTTCTGCAGTCAAAGCTCCATTCACAGCATGTTGATTCCTATTGTTAGTAGACGGCCGGGATATCTAGGCTTCTTATTTTAAGTCTAATCGGAATTTTGGCGAGAAAATTACGAAGATCGATGGTGTGATTCACGGTGACAAATTAGGAAGATCAGTTAATGATACTAGGCGGATTAAATCTGAAAGATTGAGCTTAAATTAATGATTTTTCTATGGAAGGGAAATATTCCTAAACAGTGAATATGGAAGGAAATCAAATTGAAGGGCTTTCTATGGAAGTGGGTGGCGAGTTGGCAGTTGGGCGAGAAAGGCTTGTGATCTGATTTTCTTGGTTTGAATTCCCTTGGAGGATTATAAATGGAGATCACATCTTGAAGGAGCCCAGCTTGATGTGCAAACTAGAAGAAAGTGTTTTTATATCAGCATACATTTTGGTATGACTCAACTCTCTCTTAATGTTGAGTGGATTTTTATCTCACTTGTTGAGTGAGGTATGACTCAACTCTTCCCCTCGCCGTATTTTGTTCCTCACAAAGAGAATCTTTCTAAAAATGGAAATCGGTCGATACATTATGTTTTTGAACACTTTGATCGTATTATTAAGTTTGAGAAATCAAATATTATTTTTGAATGGGTTACTTGGCGTCTTTGCTCACCATAAAAATTAGATCCGATGTATGCTGCAGGGATGTATGAATAAAACTAAATGTTCAATAGTGAAACAATAAAAATCTAAAATTTGGTAGTGCATCGTACTTGGTACAACTCATTTGGTCGTAACGGGATCGGTCGAGTTTTGCATCGTTCTTTAACACCACATATATTAAAGGCCCTAGTTAGTAACCCTGTAATCCTCTATTCTTCGTTTTAATGCTCTTTCTTTTTCTTCTTTTCCTATACACTATGCATTATTAATATAACTTCTCCTTTGGGGAGAGAGGCTTGTGAATGACTAGAGGTGGTAATTCATGCACGTGGGTTGGGTTGGGATTTGGGTGCTCACCGAGACTGACAGTAGGTCGGAATAACCAAATTTGGTCCATTTTTCGAGACGAAAAAATATGATCATGCCGCCATCGAAGCTGGCCAGACGAATTGAAGGCACGCTTTTTGGAACGATAAATTAACAGTCCAACCTGGTCCTAATTTAGGGTGGACCAAGCTAGCCTAGCTTGTCGGAGTTAAATTGACACCTCTATGAATGACTATGTTGTGTGGTTTTGCAACAAGTAAAAATGAAAATAAATGGCATAATTGTATGCCCCAATAAATCTGTTGGCCGCTACTTGACTTGCGAATAAGTGGCCATTGCTTGAAATTTTTTTATATATATTTGCTCCATGGCTTGGAGAACATTGTTTGAAATTTTTTTATATATATTTGCTCCATGGCTCAAGGAGATCTAGTGCTACATAATAAAGCATATGTTGGAGAACTCAGTTTGATGTTTGGTGACGGCCTACGCTAGTTCCACTTTCACGAAGCCTTTTAGATTGAGTTCTACAAGCGTGGCGTATGTTTTAAATTACGATCATCATCATCATTAATATTGTGGCTATTATTTTGCTCCCGCATGAATTAGTTCGTAGTTGCCATTTGCCAAAGTGCAAAAGACTAACTTGGGCTTTGGAGCACACCGCCATCATTGATTTTTCATGGAAATACCATTGCACATGTCATGGGACATTTTTAAGAGATGACAAGAAACAATTTATTCTACCATTGATGTTGTGAGCATGGGGGAGCATATCTTGACGGACCAAAGCGAGAGGCCCGACTTTGAAGATTTATCAAATGGGAAAATGAGAACAAAAAACAAGTTAGGCATGCCATTCTTAGCACACTTACAAATGAACTCTTTAATGCTTTGACTAAAAAATACATAGTAAAGACATTGGAACACAAAAATATGTCATAGGAAATTTTAGAAGCTCTAAATGACCGAGGATGGAGATGTATCATCTCAAATCCATGACTACCACATGTTGGTCAATGACACAGTCATTGAAGACATAAGAATGCAAGTTCTAGATCCTTAGTGATGTTCTCCATGTGCGGATGATACCGTTTGGAACTTAGTCTCGGTGTCTTTACTTGGGAGAGCGGGAGGTTAGGGTCGTGTTTGATTCGAGGATAAAATAGTGTTAACAAAAGAATGATGCTTTTGTTGGGAATGGTTATTGTAACCTAGGTCTCTTTATCTTTGAATGTTGCATAAATTTTTGAATAATAAAAGCATCTTCATCTTACCCTTTGTGAGTCGATGGGCCAATGAATCAATGTAATGTTTCTTCTTCTTTTAGCTTTGCAATATCCATTAATTTTTACTTATAAAAAATTCATATGTTAAATTTTATTTGACATGGTTTATTTAACCGATGAAAAATGACCCAGAATTTAAATTTTTTTATAATAAGAATTTAGTTTATTTTTAGTTTTTTTCATGGTGAATCATGGTTATGCTTATGTCTATGATATTACTAGTGATGTTTCCTAGAATATATTTATTCTTTTTGGATTTAAAAAAAAAAAGCTAGTTAGATTGGGAATATTCATTTTTTTTTTTTAGTAATTTGAAGAATGAAGTTCATCTTAAGGGAAATGGATACCTGATTTATTTCTCTCTTGGGATGCATGAAAAAGGAAGAGGAAGACGGAGATGGTTCTTCATTGATTCCAAATCTTTTGAGTTTACGGTGGAGGAGAAAGGTAAGTGTTCATAACAAAAAGGAGAAGGGGACGGGTTTCTTGGATCCGTTTCGGAGAAGAAGGCATGAAAAACTTTCTAAAGAAATTCGAGGTTGTTTAGAGGGAAGCTTGCACGAAAAAGAACTTTGTATGAAAGGAAAATGGAAGGAGCTACAGTCTGGAGTACAAAGCCTACATTTTATTTGTTTAAAAGGGAGGATTTTATTTGTACTCCAGACTGTAACTCCTTCCATTTTCCTTTCATACAAAGCCTCTTTTTTTCGTGCAAGCTTCTCTTCTAAACAACTCGACTCCCTTTAGAAAGATTTTCATATAGCTATAGAAGCGAATCCGAGGAAAAGCCACGTCCTTCTCCTTTGTTATGAACACCTACCTTTCTCCTCCACCGTAAACTCAAAAGATTTGAAATCAACGAAGAACCATCTCGGTCTTCCTCTTCCTTTTTCATGCATCCCAAGAGAGAGAAATAAATCAGGTATCCATTTCCCTTAAGATGAACTTCATTCTTCAAATTACTAAAAAATGAATATTCCCAATCACAACTGCTTTAAATCAAGAATAAATATTCTAGGAAACATCACTAGCTAATATCATGAACATAAGCACTAACCATGTTCACCATGAGAAAAAACAAAATATGAACCAAAAATTTATTATAAAAAATATTAGAGTATCATTTTCATCGAGAAGACCAAATAGACCATGTCAAGAATAAGAGCCAACATATGAATACCACCCATAAGAATCAAATGAATGGATATTGCAAAAGCTAAAATAAGAAGAAACATTACGATTGATTGGCATCCCATCATTTCTCTCTGCTGAAAAATAGTGCTTTGTTATTCAAGAGCTCTGCGACATTAGGCATGAACGCTTATTGCTGCCAACAAGCTGTCATTCTTTTGTTATTATCTTAATCAGCGCCAGGCTAGCTCTGCTTTCCCAAGCAAACTGGCGAGAGACTAAGTTAGCGAGCTATCTGGCTTTGGGGAAAGGCTTATCGCAGGGCGAGAGCTGCTGGGTGTGAATTTGTGTGCAATGACTGGGTTGATGACTGCGTAGTGTGGTCATGGATTTGGTGATACATCTCCATCCTCAGATCGACCAAACTTCTAACTCTATGACTCCTGTTTTGTGTTCCAATGTAACTACACCTGTGTTTTTTAAGTCAAGCTAAGAAGTTTCATTTGTGGTGTGCCCAGAAATGGCATGCCTACTGACTACATTCTCATTTTCCCATTTGTAAATCTTCAAGTCACTCTTAGGTTTTTTGGTACGTCAGCCATGCTCTATGCTCACAGCACATCAGTAATGAGAACAAAATGTTTCTTGACAAATGCTGCAAAAAATGTCCGTGTAGATTTTAATGTGTTTCCCGAGGAAAAAGTCAATGATGGCGTGCTCAAGGAAGCCCACGGTGGCTCACCCACTGGCTGAATAACAGCTCTAGCACCTGTGTGATAAAAACTGTATGTATTATGATAATGTGATGATCGGAAGCAAGGTATGTTAGAACTCAGTGCAAAAAAAGAAACTAGAGAGAAAGTGGGCTTAGAATGTGTTATCTGGCTTATCAACCGAGAGATTCTTTCAGCATATAACATTATAACAGCACTAGATATATAACAGACCATAATTTAAAATATATATAAAAAATTTCAACAATAATTCTTTCAACATATTCTTTACGATAAAGAAAGCAAAATCTTGTTAGATTCTACCTGAGAGTGTTCTCTTATTGCATACGTAATGTTGTCATCTTCATGAAATAGCTATTTGGAGAGGTAAAACGGTTTCTTTTTTCTTTGAGACAATTTTTTCCAGAGATTAGGATATGAAAGAGTGAGAGGTTGAGGATGAAGGATTGGAGGGAGATAGATGCTTGCCATTACTTATCCCACAAAACATGAGATCAAAAGCAATGACCACTTATCTGCAGGATTGCGGTGGCCCGCAGTTCCGCTTTCCGACAATTTGCTCGATGGGAGTGAAGAGAGGTTGCACGAAGTCGGAGATAGCGGCGCGACCACGGTGAATTTGGACGGATCGTCACTTTTGCGATGAGTCACTGTTCTTCCCTTCTTCTTTCTTCCCTCAAATACATTGTATGAAATATTTGGTTTGTTTGGTTGTTTTATAAAATATTTTTGTATCCGTTGGGGAGTTCAAGAATTTGGTTTCTCCCGAGTTCAAACGCACGGCTATGAACGGGTTTTCCCTCGAATTATACGAGACTCTCAAAACCGACTACAAATTTGGAACCTCAAATTTTGGGGTTCCATTTGATGGCCCAGGAAGTAGGGTCCCCGTTGGAGGACTGCCTGCCGACCAGGTTTGAGATTCCATTTTGACGAGTTCTGAGATTTCTTAGGAATGTTATCTTGAAGCGGGTTGGAGATGCTCTAAGAACAGGCTGTTCTATTCCTAATTTCCTATTTCTTTTTAAATTGTTCTACTCCTAGATATAAGGGAATTAGTTCTTCCTGCTCCTGCTGCATGTGAGTTGTTCTATTCTGCAATTTCTCTTTTAAGAGAAGGACAAATTAATGAAAATCAAATAATTTTATCTTATTCATTATCTTCCTGTGTTGGCTTTTGGAAAACTCCATACCTTTGTCAAGAAGAGATCATTGTAGTAAGCAATGCCTTCGTCATTGACTTTGGTTCCTAAACCATCTGCAAATGTGAGAAAACCTAAATTGAGTTCATACTTATATATCCATTCAACGAATCTAAAAGACAAAAAAAAAAAATGGAAAATTTGGGAAACAACTGATAAAAGTATTCTCTGTTACAACTCTAGAAATCAAGTTCTATATAATACAGTGTTGATTTTGATATTAAGAGAAAGGGGAAAAGAAGATGGGAACTAGATTCAAATATGCATTTTACTGAAAAAATAATCATATTTTTTAAGAGATAATAGATGAGTTTATGCATTCCAATCTATACATAGAACTTGCAAGCAACAAAGTGGAAATACAATTTAAAAATGGCAGATGCCAGTTTTATATTCTACTTTTTCTAAAATTAAATTAATATACAAGAAAAAGGATACTACCAGGGAATATAAAAATGGAAAAACGATAAGCACCAAACCCCAACTTGGATATGATGTCAACGTCTTCCTGTACATAAAAATCCAAATTTCATTAAAAAGAAATTAGCAGATTTTCTAAACCAACGTTTCTTCTCCTTTTCTCCTTATTATTTTCATTCCCTCGAATTGGATCTCAGAGATATTAGCAGAGACAGGACAGGGAAAAAATAAAAACGAAGGAACAAGAAACTACCCAATTTGCTTTGTCGCCGAAAACATATCGAAGAATTAACATCATCCAGCAATCACCAGAAACAAAATTTAAGAGATAGAAATAAAAACCAAGGAATCAAAAACTGCTCTTATTTGTCTTATTGCTGAAGAACCAAGAAATCAGTCGAAAATTGACAAGTTGATCTTTACCAGCTAGATAAAAAAGAATAATGGAGTTGAAGAAGTAAGAAAAAGACAAAATTATTCAACATAAACGAATTTCTTATTTTTCACTAAACCTCCTTTTTATTCTCATCATCCTTTCTCCCATATTTCCTGTAATCCAAACACGTTACTACAAATAGCATCCGCAAGTAGACAGAAATAAGATACGATCGTCTCTAAACCTAAACATCAAACATGATTTCTAAACACACACATATTGCGTCCGTCTTAGAACCTTTGATCCCACTCATAAAAAAGCCTTACCGGAGTAACGATGATACCACCGCCACATGTCGCCATTGCTACCATCACAAATCTTGCCTGAAGCAGAAAAAAAAAAAATAGTAAATCAATAAAATCAGAATCAAAATAGAGAAAACAAGAAAAATGAAGCAGAAACAGGAGGGCGATGACAGTTACCTTGAGTGTTAGAAAGAAGGCATCCCAAATGCTAGGGCCTCTGTTGCCCGGAGGAGGCTCCTTCCACTTGGTAGGCATGGGGTGGCGACCGGCGACGGTGTGGCCGGTGTGGTGACATTTGGTGAGTGCGGCCGTAGGGAAGGGGACGGAGGGAGAAGGTCGTCGGTTGGTTTGTCTGGTTGAGAGTGGGACCTACACTCACTTATTTTTATTTATTTTTAAATAAAACATTAATTGAAAACCAATTATGGTAAGAATAAGATTTAATTGAAAAACCGTTTTGATTTTAAATACTAAAACCAACGTTTTTATATAACCAAACAAAAATAATACTGATTTGGAATGGCTCCAGTCACGTCGGGTTTATTCACGTATAGAGGCGTAAACCAATTTGCGATGAAATTGGGCTTAGCCGTTTCTTGGTTTCACTTACTTCTTTATTTTAAAAATAATATTCTAAAGAATGATTAAAGAAAGCAAAATATTATGAATAAAGTTTATTTTAGAATATAAAATACATTAAATTAAATAAAGCTAAACTCTAAAAAATTATTCGTAAACGTCTAAAATTATTTCAAAACTCTTTTGAAAAAAAAAAGAAAATTTAAACAAAGCAGCTTCTTTACAAAAATTATTTAGGTTTTAAATTTATATATTGAAATACAGAAAATGAAAATCAAATAAAAATAACAAGTACAATACCAAATTTTTAATTAAAAATTTAAGATAAAATCATTTTAAACATTTTGGAATATCAACATCTTTAAAATTCTAAGAGCTAGAATTATGGCAGTAAAATATAATGATTTTTTAAACTTATAAATTGTATACATGAGGAGTTTTGACATTTAGTTTTTGAAAAAAAATTACTAAAATAATTTAAAAATTAAATTAATTTAAAAAATTAGTGTGTGAACACTAATATCGCAATCAATAACTGTGACATTAACTTACAAAAAATTTTAAAACATTTATAATGTCACAGTGACTACGACATTAATTTAAAAAAAAATTTCAATGCCATAGCCAATGACTAAAACATTACCGTTCACGCACTAGTTTGGACATATTTTCATTTCCAAACTATTTTAGTAATTTATTTTTCTAAAAAACCTAAATATTGTTAATAAACATAGTTTTAAAAAAAAGCGATATTGTCTCGCATGGAGAAAAGCAATCTATATTAGGTTTATATACTAAAATTGATTATGGGCTTGTACATAATTTTGAGAAGAGAGGGAAGTCTTTGGGCACAAAAAAGAAATTGGTGCCTCGTTTCGTTTAGTCTAATCGATGAATTTTCCATACAGGAATGAATAAATCACGAGGACACGATACATTTTTTTATTTTTAATTCAAATTGTAACAATTAATTTTGCATTTAATCCATAACATTTTTTTAATTCAAATTCTAACAATTAATTTTGCATTTAATCCATAATGTTTTTTTATTTTTGAAAAATTAATTTCATCCATAACGTTTTTGATTTTTCAATTCAAGTGTAACAATTTTTTTTTTGCATTTAATGCATAACCTTTTTATTATTTTAATTAAAATTCTAACAATTAATTTTGCATTTAATCTGTTTTTTGATATTTTGCATTTAATCCATAATTTTTATTTTTAATTAATTTAATCCATAACCTTTTTTATTTTTAATTCAAATTCTAACAATTAATTTTACATTTAATTCACAACGTTTTTGAATTAAATTTTATTCTTAATGGCCAACGACCATAAGTTTACCTATAAATTCAAATGAATTTTAAGATTGAAAAACACTTTTTCTTTTTTCCACCTGCAACTTGGGATAACTGCTCATCTCCGCTCTTCCAGCTCTAGAGTTCATCTTCTACTCTTAAGAACGGTTGTAAGACAATGGTTTATACAATTATATTGTTGTTGTTGTTGTAGGACAATGGTTTATACAATTATATTATTATTGTTCATATTCCTGCATCTTCTCCTATTTGTTGTTGTTGTTTTCGTTGGTTTCGTTCTTCTATTGACTGGTAGTTTTTCATATTCTTAGTTTAATTGATTTCAGTTATGATGAAGAGAAGAAGAAGAAGACATGGCGCGAGTTACGCCGTCGATAAAGCGAGGACATGTGTTATGGGCTCCCCGTACACACCCCTTGATTAATGGGACCCCTAGTTCCATTTTCAAAAGCCTTTATTTCCGAGAAATTAAAGGCTCTTTCATTCACAAACGTCAAGTTTTTCAGTTATCAATTGATCGCTTCATTAGGCAAGTGGACGGACGTTTCAAAAGCAGATCACAGCAATGTCTCCCATTTCCAAATTAAGACAAAGAAGAATTATCAGGCTCACTCAAAAGCAGGATGATTTTCAAAAAGTAAGATAAGGCTTACTCGAAAGCAGATAAGGCTGACTCAAAAGGAGATTCTTTGTCTCCTATTTTCAAAAGCAATCACGTGAAATACTGTTCGGATTTCAAAATTTATTTTCAAATCCACGGACTTCAGAAGGTTTGGAATCCGTCAAATTTCCTATAAATTGAGGGGATTTCTTTGAGTGATTTCTTTTTCTGTATTTTCCTCCAAACTTGTAAGTTCTGAAGTTTCAAATAAAATTTTCTTGTTTCAAATATCTGCATTTTTACCTTATTTTGAAAAAAATACCCTCATTATTTTCTTGTAAAATAACTCATTCTTTTCAAAAACATATGTAAACACATCAAATGGAAAAAAAAAACCTAAAAAATCAAACCAATTGAAAAACCAAACCAAAACCAAACTGAAAAATAGGTTAAAACCGAACAAGCGGTTTGTTTCGATTTAGGTTTTGATTAACAAAAATAGTTTGGACATTATTTTGGTTTTTAAATTATTTGAGTAATTTTTTTTATAAAAAAATTTAAATATGTCCAAAAGTCCTTAGCAATTATAGGTAAGGGAACAGAGGGTACATTTATGATAGACAATGGCGAAATTGTGACGTTAATTAATATTTAAAATAAAGTAAATGGTAGTTGCAGCTTTTTGCTAGAAACACGTGAAGTACTAAAATATTTACGAGAAGACAACTGCAATATGCATGCCAACAATTAAAAATAATTTTTTCCATACCCACTACTAGGTCTAAGGCCCGCTTGGTATGGGTTACAAAACAGTATAAACTTATGTATCATATTGAAACCAATCGGGCATTATCCAGACGAGAAAGTCTTAAAAATTTTCTGAGAATATCAGGTCAGGGGTGTTTTCTCAAATACTTGTTTTAGGGTGACCCGTCTAGGATTTCAACGCCCTAACTGGTCATCCTACCATATATGGAAAGTTCGTTATGCATAAGCGTATGAAAACGAAAAATACGCAAAATAAATATTTATCGAGCGAGATATCAGGTTTTTAAAACCCATATTTATCGAAAGATTAATCCCTGATAACAATCAATTTGCATTTCCTTGAAAGTGTAACATTTGTGAGTTGAATGCTGAATTTATCAAAGAGCAATGTAGTATAGCATTTGAATACCTCATGACACTATACATTTCACTATTTAGATAACCATATTCCTAAACCAGGTCAATGGGTCTAAATAGCTACTTTTAGGATTTGATTCTCTTTAAGATTTGGTTATTTTTTCTAAACCAGTACTTCACAACCATTTCTTAAGACCGAAAACTGTTTGCCCCCATAGACAGAATAATACAAGCTTTTTCTAATGCAATTGGTACCTCAATCTACAATTCATTATAATGCTCTATCTCCTTGATTAGAATCTAAGCTAACACGGGGATCATGATTATTCTGCCAAATTGAGATGAAACCTCTAAACATTAAACTAATAGATCAGTAGGTGCTCTTACAAAGGTTAGAACATCACCAGTGATTTATCGGAGTGATATTTAAAGTTCATTAGTTCTAACAATATCAGTCTAGCATACCCCAAGTTACTGCTCTACACTCTTGGAAATCAGAGCACATATACAACTCTTTCTGAGTATAAAATACTGATATCCAGAACAATACTTTACAAGAACAACACTGATTGTATAAATTCAAATTTCAAACCCACAGAATAAACCATAAATCTGCAAAAATGTTAAAATTAATCCTCAATTGGGTAGTGGTGTGTTTAATGTTCCATTATTGGATTATAATTATCACAAATCAAACAATAAGTAAGAAAAATAAGGAAATAAATCAAGAGATAAAGAGTGAGATAACAAATCATGATTTGAACTTCAATCTTTGTCTCAACAATAATGAAATCTGAATATTTGAGTATAACACCGAAATCTCTTCAATACAAATAAAAATCAGTTATAAAACTACTATGAGATATATATATATATATATATAATATGTTTCTCTACTCGTGTGAGTTGTTACTTTCTCAGTTTTATATGTGGCTTTTCCTTTTTTTCCATCAAACTAAACTTTTACCTTAGTACTCATTTTGTATATCCATCAAAATGGGCTTTTCGTCTTTAAGTTATGTTATTCCCAATAGCTAACATAACTTATTTAGGTTAGCTACCAAAACTATATCCATGAATATGATATAGTTTGTCTAGCATTTGGGAGTCAATTCCCTAACTATCAACGTCACTGTCACGTTCTGATAACTGAAACTTTTATTGTATAAATATAATGCAAGTACTACCTTAATGTATTGTAGGTACCACCTTACAAGGATCAGGAACTACTTGATAGAAAGGTCCTAAACCCTTATTTACATCGCAATATGATTCACTGAGCTGCAGAGGAGTTATATCGCAATACAAGGAATTGTATCGCAAAGGAAATAATTGTTTTTGAGGAACCAAAGGAAAAAGTTGTCAAATAATATCAAAACTACCCCTCCCCTCTATGCACGTTAATAAGTAATCTTGTTAAATAAAAAACTTATCTTATTTATATATTTAAAAATATATATTCCAACAAAAAAATTTTGTCTTTTGAAAATACAAAATCCAAAAAATTAAACTTTTCTTTTTATTTATATATTGATTATCTTGCTCTAGTTCACGCCTACAATGACTATTTGATCAAGAAATTCATTGAAGTCAGAACAAAACAGTAAATAAAATATCCTGGGGAAAGTATCCGTAAAATAAATTCCATAAATAATCCCAAAATCCAAGAATTCTATTTAAAATGGAATTAAATGTTCATTGATTTCATGGTCGAAATATACAAGTCAGCTCCACTGCTCTATTCCAAGAAAAGAAAATAAAAGAAATAAAAAGAATAAAAATGGAAATAAAATCAGTTTAAGCTACTCTAATGGGGGCTTCGAATCTCCTTCACGATCCCCCTCGTTGATGCAAGTCTCTAAAAAGTTAACCCTCAAACGCTTCTTTACCAAATCCCGATGCATATTTATAATCTCCAATCATCACTGGGCCGGAATTCCATGCGGATTTCATGGGTTTTTGTGCAAGCCTAAATGGTTTGTATCGCAATACAATAGACCTTAGGACATGATACAACAACTTCCTTTCTTGTATTACAACGGGTGTAATTTGTATCATGATATACTCTTTGTAGCATGTGTTTCAATTATGCGTATTTTGTATCGTAATACAAAATATTGTATTACTATACAATCTGTATCATTGCCTTGGTATTGTATTGCAGGAGAAAGGCTTCTGGTGCAGGAATACAACTTGGACTGTTTTGTATTGTGATACAAAAGATTGTGTTTTGCAATACACTTATTCTGGTCCTCTGTGAGCTTCCTTCTTGCGATACAAAAGCTGCTTCCTCTTCAAATCATGTTGCGATTCAATCCCTTCTACTGCGATATATTCCCAAAAACTGTTGCTTTTATTTTTGAACCAAAATTTATGTTTTTGCTTTTCTGCTTCTTTTTCATTAAAACCTTCAAAACACAAATTTGGGAACATGATATAGAATTTTCAATAAAATGGATTTTAAGCCTTAAAATAGTCATGAAAATGTGCTTAAAAATTAGTAAGTTTTAGATAAGGTTTTCGAACCCAGGCCAAGTGACCCAAGGAGGAGAGGGTCAAGGTCGAAGGCAGGAGGAATAGACCGGTCTATATCTGGAAATAAATCAAATCAGGTATCTTCTTCTTCTTTGGTCACGTCATGCATATTGACGGTGTGCGGATATTTAAATCAAATCAAGGAGAGAAGAGTAAAGTTAATAATGAATGAAAGCGAATGTTCATCAAGGAGAGAAAAGTAAAGTTAATCAGCGATTAAGAATTTCTTTACAAATTAAAGCACTTTTGAAAAGTTTCAATTCTCATAACTTTTCTAAGACTTTTCATAATTCTTAGAATAATGCTTTCTTGGCTCATCCATGTTTTAATTTTTATGACATTTTATTCCTTGTTTTTATTTTTTATTTTATTTTCTTGGGAATAGAACGGTGGAGTTGGTTGTATATTTCGACCATGAAATTAATGAACATTTAATTCCATTTTCTGTTTGGCTTGGATTTATGGGATTATTTCACAAGAATTTATTTTCTTGGATACTCTTTACAGGATATTTTATTTATTTTGTTTTACGATTTTAATGAATTTTTTTGATCGAGATAATTATTGTAGACGAACAAGATATAAATATATAAACAAAGGAAAGTTTAATTATTATTTTTTTTTCAAAGACAAATTTTTTTTTAATATATATTTTAGCTTCAAAGTCAATATGTAAATCAGATAAATAAAATTATAAAAATTATATAAATTATTAGAAAATAGATGAAAATAAGTGAATTAAAAATTAATAAAAATAAAATTATTTTATGTTTTTATGGTTAAACATTTTAGATTACAATATAATACACTATTTTATAATTTATAGAAATATGAATTATTATAGCATTTGTTTAAGTTAAATATTAATTTAAAGTATTTGGATCTTTATCTTTTAAATTAATTTAAATAAAATTGATTTTTATTATAAAGATAAGTTTTTCATCAAATTTGTTATAAAAATACTAAAATTATCAAAAGATCTATTTTATCTTCAAATCCGTTTTCATCAATTTGTTATAAAATTAATTAAATTATTTTTTATTATGCCTATAATTAATTAAATTATTTTTTATATTAAATTAAAGATAAAAGCTAAAATATTATTTTCATTAAATAATATTTAATATCATATACCTAACTTATGAGCCATGGTTCAAAGTCACGGTATCGGTCACCGACTCGAAAGGTCCTGAGACGTATCGGTCTCGGTGTATCGGTCTCGATATATCGGCCTGATATCGGTCAATATGTAAATCAAGATAAATAAAATTATAAAATTATATAAATTATTAGAAAATAAGTGAATTAAAAAATTAATAAAATAAAATTATTTTATGTTTTTATGACTAAATATTTAGTTACAATATAATACTATTTTATAATTTATAGAAATACTTGATGTGCAGCATTTGTTTAGGATTAATTATTAATTTAAGTATTTGGTCTTATCTTTTAAATTATTTTAAATAAAATTGATTTTTATTATAAAAGATCGTTTTCATCAAATTTGTTATAAAAATACTAAAATTATCAAAAGATCTATTTTATCTTCCATCCGTTTTTCATCCAATTTGTTATAAAAATTAATTAATTATTTTTTATTATGCCTATAATTAAATTATTTTTATATTAAATTAATGATAAAAAGCTAAAATATTATTTTCATTAAATAATATTTAATATCATATACCTAACTTATCACCCTTTCGTTCTCCTCGAGCCTCTTCATCTTCGTTCCTCTTGTTTCCTGAGTTCTCTACTTCTCTTTCCCACGGGATCTGACACCTCGATCTTCTGACCTTGTCGCACCATGCCTGTGTCCTAATACATCTCAAGCCCCCAACATAGCCTTGAAGTTCTTGGTGAGAGTTGCTCGTAGTTGCTCTCAACCTCTCACCATCGTAGCCTTTATTTAGGGCTAGAAACTAGCCAATCCTGGTATGATGGTGAGAATTTGATTTTGGTTTTTTTCTGAAGAGGAATCTCTGTTCTCGGAACAAATGAATTTTATTTCTTGTTTTGATTGGTATTAGGAACAAAGGATTGAAGAGAATGAGAAATCGTATTTTCCATCGTATTTTCAATCTACGAGAGGAATCTCTGATTCATTGTAAAAATTTGATTTTAGTTGTGGTTTATGTTCATCAGTTTTAGATTCGGCTTTTCGAATTTTCATAGAATCTACGGTTGTCGAATTTTTTTGTTGATTTCGTTCATAGTTTGAAATCCCGGTCGTCGGCCTAGAAATTCTATGCTTTTTCAGATCTATCTTTTGAATTATGTTCCATAGCAGATTGTCTATGCGGTCGGATACTCATCGATTTATACCTATTTATCGCGATTTTGAACCATGTACGCAACGGGCGTGGTAACCACAGAGATTGATTTATTTGTGTTCTTTGCGAAAGCATGAAGAAGACGAAGATGGTGTTAGAGAATTGACGAGCCCTTGTTGTGGTGGCCTCCTCAACGTCTGATTGCCATAGGCGCGAACTGCGGTGAAGATCAATCACTCACGAGGGCCGCGAGAGCAAATTGAAGATCAATCACTCTGAGTCTAGAGATTTTGAGATACATTCTCTTTGTATTCATAATGTTGGTGGTAGAGAATGAATTTCACTGGAATGCGCTTCTTCATAAGAGACTCGAGCTCGCATGGTCGTGATTGAAAACCACGGCGGAGCATCCTTGAGTGTATCGTCATTTAAAGAGTGTAGGCCACGGTGATCGTTTGAGATAGAGGGCTTTCCCCTTCTGCGTATATGTTTTAGATCTTCTGCAGAATTTTGGACTCCTCCACCGACTTGGACTTGCTTAAGCATCATACCTCCCGTGCGCGGCCCGAAACCAACTCCCATTGACCCGAGGAGATTGAAGGTAAATTATGTGCTATCACGGAACTCCTTGCGGTCATGCGCCTGGCGCCGACACAGCGATTTGAGGTTTATGACCCGGGTGATTGAACAATGCGGAAGCCCCTTGACCAGCCTCCTTTCTATAGGGAAAGGTTGCTCTGAGTATCAAGAAGTTTGAGGTAATTGATCACTGTTTGGGAACCACCATTTATGTTGACTTTCTGACTTGATGGGCGAATTCTATCGGTATTATTCTTACAATGTTAATGGCGAGTAGGTTTCTTGGAGAATCGAGGATAAGTTACGTCGTGCCACTTCACGCCTATGTTTCGCAGCGGAGTTTGTACTGGATACAATGACATCTACATCTTCTTTCTTGGAGACATCCCATATGCCGCTTTGATCCCTTCCAACGACAGGAGTCCTACTCATTATCAAGCTTTGAATGAAGTGGATGGGGCTTTATATCACCGCCAAGTGGCATCATACAGTGGATTAGTTGTTCAATTGGGTGAGCATGAGATGTGCATCATGAAACACAGGTGGGTACAAGCAAGGAAGCCTTACGTCCTGCCACATCATTCCTATATATGGCCACTTTCAAGGTGAAGCTACACATTCCTCTTCGTGGTCATTGTCTCGAGCTACTTCGGGGCTGGCTGATGCTTGATGTTTCCGACTTCTTCTCATCATGATAATGGTAATTGCGCATGTCATTACACACTTCGACGACTATGATATCAATTTCTATGTTTATTTAACCAAATAATTTTGATTTTTATGTCGTAGATGTTCATTATCAGGCTCCCCCTTCTTGTCTATTACTTGCTTGAGCAAGGTTTCTAATACCTTGATGAATGGGGCCACTGAGGCATCTTGCATTTGTAGTGCCTTCTTCCATCATTGTATGTCTTCTCTCTTTTTCTCTTTATTTATTTTTCAACAAACCATGACTCTCATACTTGATCACTATTTATCTTTTCAATATTATGTGTATATTTCTTCATTTTTGTGATACTCGCCATTTCTCTATTGCGTATGCATGTACTTTAGTGCATTGCTAGATACTCTACCTCACATGCATCCCCTTTGTCTCATTCCTATGAATATGCATCCCTTTGGTAGAAGCCCGATCCCTAAAATAGGCACTGCAAAAGGTTATTAAGTTACCCAGTAGGGATGTATTACTTACTCATTTGATAGAACTAATGTTTGTGTGTTTATTATAGACATTGATGGGGTCTTATGGCTATATCTCTTTATATTGCGCCTTATCTGCAAGACCTCTCATTTGGGCATGACATGTTTTGTTTTACCTTTTTTCATGTATGCTTTATGAATTGAGATAGGATTAGTTGAAAAAAAAGGCCTTCACCTTAGTTGACAAATAAATAAAGGTTTTTATTTTCTGTACTGCGTTACAAAACTCGCCATCCTCAGTTACAAACAGGTGATGAGCAGACCATAATAGTGCTTCCTCTAATGGACCTGATATCGTATCATTTAGCTCTACCCTTCATTTTAATAGTTCATAAATTTGGTAGTAAATTATTTAAAATAGAGCTGGGTGTAAACTAGCAATCAATGGAAGAGGAAAGCTTGGGCACCTAACTAATAAAGTGAAAGAAAATTTATAGATGATCGAAAATTAGCGGCATGGGGATAAAAAATCTCGCGATAACAAGCCGCGAGGCTGTCTCAAGTGGCAAAGGGATGGGATGGGCATATGGGAGATTCTAGGCTTGAGGCCCAACATGGACAAAAGGAAAAAAAATATTTACCTTCAAAATTTTTTTCCATGATAACAACTTAGATTATCAACTCGATGAAGCTAAAAATAGGGAAGCTCTATCTCTTCACAAGAACTGCCAAGAAAGTATGGGAGATGGTCTGAGAAACATATTCATATTTGGACAACTTTGATTCGATATTTTTTTTAAATGAAAGTTGTATGACCAAATGAAGGAATAGTAGCATCACGAGGTATTATAAAGAGATGTTGATTTAACGATAGAGGTTGGATTTGTGTTTTGAAGAGGAATGGAAAAACTTTAGGGATAGCGGAGTAAATAAAATGAGTATAGAATGACAATGTGTTTGTTTTCTATTTCTCTTAGAGCGACTCAACTAAGACCTTGATGAAGTGGGAGGTCAAATCCTAGGGAGAAATCATGGGCATTGCTGAGATTTTTTTTTCCCTAGAGTTAGAAGAGAAGAGGCTATTTCTGCATGGAAAGTGGAAAGTGGTTTGCAGTAGAGTCAAAATCTTTTGAATTTAGGACGGAAGGTAAAGGGAAAAAAGCAAAATGGTTCATCACTGAACGGAGCAGAGGTGTAGTATCGTGGATTCGGTTTGGAAATGAAGGGATGGTAAAGCTTTTGATGGGAGTTGAAGAGTGTTGCAGGGCCGTTCACGTGTGAACCTTTGCTTGGAAGAATGGAAGATCATTACGGTTGGAGAGTAAAGGTAAACAATCTTTGGGAGATTCCTTCTTTGTTCTGATGCGATGGGGAAAGGAAAAACATTAGGTAGTTTTTAGGAAGGTAGGGCTTCTTAAATGGGTTTGGACAATCTTTGGCGGAAAAATTAGAGGGTTGGGCTTTAAACCTCATTGGAGAATATACCCATGAGGATTGCTACAGTTGATACGGTAAAGGGGGGAGTAAGTCGTAGCAAAAAATTAGTGACATGGGGGGGAAAGCCTGCTCTAAAGGATGTTGAAGAAGGAGGAAGTAGCGGGAAAAATGCGGTGTGGGTGGATGTTGGAGATTGTGCATATGGGAAGGAGGTAGGGTCCCTGCAGTTCAGTATGATCGGCAGATGGAAGAAAAATCCGGAGTTTTACCCCACGGTAGAGGAGTTGGAGGTCTGGTTTAGAGAGGCATGGAACTACGCATTAGGAGTGAGTTAAATTTGTCTTAAATGAAGACCTTCTTATCTTGGAGTTTAATTCGCCAGAGAAGGCAAAGTGGGTGTATGAGTCGGGACGAAGAAGTTTTAAAGGAGAAATTATTCTGAATTTAGTTAATTGGGCCCGGAAAATTTAGGTGTATAAGAAGTAAAGGCTCTGTGCAAGAGGCTTGGATCAGAGTGGTAGGGCTCCCACTTCATCTATGGACAATAGAAATTTTCAGAAAACTAGGTGATGTGTGTGTGGGGCTACATTGTGTGACGAAGATCTGAGGGTAAAGGAGGTGAAGTGGGCTAGATTGCGATAAAGTTATGCAGTAAGGGGCCGGGCGAGTCTCAGATTAACATCTTAGAAGGGCCAAGATGTCTGTTGCAAATCGGTGGAGATCCTCCTTGGTGCTTGGGTATTTCTGTAAGTTCAAGGTTTGCGGGGAAGAATCCAAGGAAGAGAAGATGAAGTAGAACCTGCCTTGGTTGAGGGAATGGGCGCCCTTGCCCAGCGTAATGATGCGGTCGGATGGAGCGAGTGTGGGACAAAAATGGAGAAGGGGCCAAGACTGCTTAGGCAGAGATGGTGCAATCGATGTCGAGAGATTTAATGAGATGCGATGGTGGGGCCTACGAGGAGGTTTGTGTGAGGAGGAACGAGGGCATTTTGTGTCTCGGTACAGATGGAGATTTTGAAGCTACGGGTCGAGTCATGATGAATTAAAGTCGGTCAATGTCAATTTTGGGGTCCACAAGGCCGAAGGCGGAATAAAAGAATTTGGGAGGGGTTTTGGGGCGGTTTCAAATGGGCGCGAGAGATAGGACCCTCGTGAAAGCTTTGGGAGAATTTGGAAAGTTAGGCGGTCCGGGCTACATCTTTGACCGGTGCCGAAGTGTGGGCCAAGTCCAGAGATAACCAAAAGCCCAGAAGAACATAGGAATGGAGTCCTTAAAGCGTAAGTGGGATGATAGAATTTGGGGGGTTGTGATGGGCTGTTTCAAAACTGGGCCAAAGCGGTGGCCCTCGAAAACCTAAAGACTCCTAAGGTTAGTTAATAGGGAAGAGAAATTTGGTTAGTGAGTATGTGGCCCGTTTAGACCCTGAGGAAGCTATTTCTTCTCCAAAAGAAAAGAGAATTTGGAGGTGGGGCTCTCCCCGGGTGAGGTGTGTGCCTTGGTAGATTCGGCTTGTATATGTGTGCGGGGACCCTATCTGAATGTCCAAGAAGGAAGACTTGGTCTGGGGGAAATCTCAGGTTTTGAGAGCTGTTGGGAAGTAGGGGTTGGGGCGGTGTCCCGTGACTGTTTTTCAACGGGAATTTCGCACCAAGATCACGGAGAAGAGGGAAGATCGATTAACGTTGCGTTGGGCGCTTGTGGAGTGTTTGCGGGTGTCAGGAGAATGAACCGAACCTCTGTCAGTGAAAGAGCGAGTTAGACTGTGCCTCGGTTGATATTTCTCCTCCCATTTTCTCTGTTTTTGGGCTGCCCCTACTTTCTGGGGACTCTTCAGGTTTGGGGGATGTTCATGAGTACGAGGCCTTGGGGGAGATGGAACCGCTGAGGGTGGTGTCGAGTGATGGTAGAGAGTGGGGGAAGGGGATAGCCGTGGATCCTTTGGAAGGGGATCAAGCAGTAGGGGGCCTCGGGTCTCTAAGAGAGGAGCCTTCTAAGGTAAGTCCAGATTGCATGGGATACAATTCCTGGGAAGATAAATTTGTCTGATAAAATTCGGTGAATATCTAGGGATCCACAGTGTTTGGTTTTTGAAGGAGATTTTGGGTTAACGTATGAAATGGAGGTCCGGCGACGGGGAAGGGTGCAACAGAGACAAGATGTGAAAGGGAGCTAAGGAAGCTGGAATGCACTATAAACTATAATGGAAAGGGTCAAATTAGAGTTGGAAGAGATAGGGGGAATTTCTTGCTAAAGTTGAAATGAAGCTAAAGCTGTTTTCGTGGAATGTTAGAGGAGCGAACAATTCGAATAAAAGAAATGTTATTAGAAATTTTATTAGGTCACGGAGTGGACGTGGTTTGCTTGCAAAACCAAACTTCAAGATTGTCGGCGAGGCAGCAGTTTTTGAGGTGGGTGGGTGGAATTTGAATGGAGGCGGGTGTTTGAGGGTTCTGTTGGGGGTATCCTAGTGTTTTGGGATACTAGAAAGTTGGAGTTGGTGGAGGCTGAAATAGGGCGAGTTTTCGGTGCCATGTTTAAAAATGTAGATGATGGTTTTGATTGGGCCTTCCGGTCTATGGTCGGTAAGCGGTGAGAGAGCATTTTTGGGAAAAGAAGAACTTGGTGCAGTGAAAGGTCTGTGGGAGGGGCCCTGGTGCATTGGGGGAGACTTCAATGTGGTTCTTTCCCCCAATGACAGAAATTTGGATTGTCGTTTCTCGCCCTCTATGAGGCGCTTTAATGAAATTCTTAATGAGTTGGGGCTTAGAGATCTTCCTTTGCAAGGGGGTCCTTTCACTTGGAGAGGTGGCCATGGCTAACCGGCGGATGTCCGATGCAGATGATTTTTGGTGGCTTGGTGTGGAAAGTGGTTTGCAATCTTGACTCAAAGCACTCTTAGAGACCCGGTGTCGACCCTTTGTCTGTGTTGTTAAACAGTGATGGGATTAAATCCGGGCCTTCTCCCTTCCGGTTTGAGAATATGTGGTTGAAGTTTGAAGGCTTCAAGGATCTCCTTAGAGATTGGTGGCAAGATCTTCACTTCTGGTTCCTCTCAGGTTTTATTAAGCTTCAAAATTAAAGGCCTGAAAGGAATTTTGAAAACTTGGAACAAGAGGTTTTTGGTAAGTGGAGAAAAGGCTAAGCAGGAATATCTTTTTTGGGATGAGGTGGGGTGGGAAAAAGAAAAAGGAGTCATTATCGAAGAAGCAGAGAAGAGGGAAAAGGATAGAGAGGTCTGCAAGGAGTGGGTGGATTTCGGGAAAGAGGTCTCATGGAGACAAACTGTAGAGATCCGTCGAAAGAAAGTGGACAAACATCGGAGCTTCTTCATGATGGCCAATTTCATAAGGGAGGAATTCCATTAGTAAGATCAAGATCAAATGGTAATGACCGTTATGATACGAGGTTAAAGAAGGCCCGGTCATGCTTTTCAAATCTTCTCGCTTCAATAGTCGCAGGCCCAACCCACCCTGCCAAGACTTTATGTTTTAATTCGACGACGCATCAAACCGCTTGCGTCAAAGAAATGTTCACGAGGAAGAGGTTCTAGTGCCAGCCTCTGGCGAATGGCGATAAAGCCCCGTGTCCGGGATGGCTTCTTCCAATACTTTTCGGTCTTTCACTGACTTTGTGAAAGACGAGTTGGCTGGTTTCTTTAAGGATTTTTTCCAATGATCGCTTGTTAAAAGTCTTAATGTTACGTTTCTTGCCCTGGTGCCCAAAGGTAGTACTGGCTGAGGAGCTTAAGACCTAAGACCAATCGCTTTAGTGGGCAAGCCTCATAAAATTTTATCGAAAGTGTCAGCCAATGTATCAGTAAAAGTTATGAGGTCGATTATCTCCCAATCTCGTAATGCGTCAGGTATGAGGCAAATCCTCGATGCGTGCTAATAGCTAATGAGGCCTGGACTCCACCTAAGAAGGAAGGAGAAAGGGATTTCAGGTAACCGGACATTGAAAAGGCTTATGATCACATCGTCGTGATTTATACGTGCCAGACGCTGAGAGAACGTGGTTTCAGTCAAAATGGATTAGGGATGTATCAAGTGCATCTCCACAGCCCGTCTGGTCATGGCACCCGGGTCACCTACCGGGTTCTTCCGAGCTGGCGAGGTCTCTGAAAGACAAGGTGTAATCCTCTCACTCTATCTTTTTTGTTATCTGTGATGGGAAGTTCCGAGTCACTCGCGAGCCAAGTGGATGGAAATTATTTCCGGTACAAATCGGGACAGGATATGGAGTCAGATCATCTCCCCCACTTATTATATGTCAGATGATTATCATTTTCTCGTGGAAGCCACCTGAAAATACGGCTTAAGATGGACTTTAATCGTGGTTCAAGCCTTCTCAGCTTGAAAATCAACTGAACAAAAGTGTACTTATCCCTCAGGGTGTGGTGGACAACGCGGAGTCGCGCTTGGGCTACCGAACTCGTCAGGAGTCGGGTTCCCTACCCACCACGTATTTGGGTCTCCCCCTGGGGGCTCCTCACAGGGATTTGGGGTCTGGGATTCTATGGAAGAAAGATTTAGAAAAAGATTGTCCTCCTGGAAAAGACAATATATCTCAAAGGCTGAGGCTCAATCTTTATTCGAGCACTTTGTCTAGCTTCCCCATTTACTTCCTTCACCGTTTAGGAATGCCAAAGATTGTCTGCTCAGACCGGAGAAGATCTCGTAGAGACTTTCGGGGAGGGAATCTCGAGCCGTGAACCACACCTCGCTTCATCTGGAAAACTGGTCTCGCGAAGAGAAAAGAAGAGGGTTAGGGCGCAGAGGTCTTTCCTTTGATGAACTGCCATCACAAAGTGGTGTCAAGGTCGCAACGAGAGGGACTCTCCTGAGACTCGGTGATCGCACCAAGTTTGAGAGGAACTGGTCGGATCACTAGTGGACACGTGGGCTTTATAGACCGGCTTGCAAAGATATCGAAAAAGTTAATCTGGGCTTCACCTTCTTCAAAACACTATTTCCTCCTTAGGGAAATGGTAGAAGGCTGGGATTTCGAGGATCCTTGGTGTGATGAGACCGTACAGCTATGCCTTCCCACTCACTAACTTGCATAACAGCAAAGAGGTTGAGGCAGCGCGCATGTTCGGGATTTTCTACTATGGTAAAGTATCCTACCTTCATTGGGGACCTTTATCGATCGTGGGAAGTTGGAAGAGGCTGAAGGTTCCTTCATTTCCTTCACAACAAGAAAATTAGAATCTTCAAGAGGATTCGTCTCATATTAAAATGAGCCCACATCGAGGGCTTTCAGCTAGACATACGCATGCAAGTCAGTACTCACTCGTAGATTTCACGATCAACTGAACTAAATTGTTCCCCCAAATCGGGTTTTCATTGGGAAGCTTCCTGGGGTAAAGTGCTCACGTTGGACCAATTAAAGAGGAGGGGGATTACCCTAGTAAACAGGTGTTTCTTATGTGAAGAGAATGAGGAAACAATAGACCACTTGCTTATTCATTGTTCGAGAGCCAAGATGTTATGGAATCTTCTTTTGGCAATTATCGATATTTGCTGGTGTTATTCTCCGCACGGTCCGTCAATGTCTCCTCATATAAAGCTTAGTGTCTGAAAAGGAAGAAAGTTTGGACGGCGCCCTCTTGTATATTCGAACGCCGTGGTCGGAAAGGAACAGCGGTCTTCAGAATGAGGCCCCACGGCTCATAGGATGAAATCTTCCTTTTGTTTACATCAGGCATGGGCTAAGGTGTACAAAGGTGATAGCTTAGATATCGCTGCGGGTTTTTGCCTTGACGGGTATAGGTGAGAGTGGTTAGTGTTCCTCGTACCTCTCAGGGTAATTAGAGCTCAGGCTTTTTCTTCTATATACTCATTTTACCGATCAAAAAAAAAAAAAAAAGTAAGAGTAAGAGGCTAGAAGATTTTGTCATGATGAACTTAAGTCACCAAGGGCTAGAATATGAGAAGATAGTTTTGGCTCCTTATTATTAAGGGCTTGACTAAGAAGGAGAAAATAAAGACTAAAAAAGTCATGGACCACTGGGTGATGACTATGAGAAAACCATGGCATACTTGTGACACTTGTCGAGGGCTCACAACAAGCCAACAAGTGGGTGATCGTGCCACTTGAAAACAGTTCTCATAGGCACTAGAGCAATGGGAACCTGAGATCCTATGTGAGGTTGTAAGGAAGCGTGAGGCACCGGATTATCAAGTATGCACGGTTGCCTTCAAGTCGATCAATCACTTTTTCGAATCAAACTCAAATTTGTTTGATCCATTCTTCTCGTTGGTTTCTTTAGAGTGGAAATATGTGTTTTTTTGCTTTACGCTTGGTCTTTGTATTTCTCCTAATTAATTATATTTTGATAAAAATTGAATTTTTCTCAAAAGCTTCCCGGGTAAGCATCGATAAGATTCTCTACTGTCATAATATCAGATAATACACATGAATTTGCTGGGTTCATAAAATTTCATATTGCTCTATAATGTGAAGCTTCGGTCCTTTCAATAAGTTCGGTGATCATCAGCTCCTGCACTTTCTTTGTTGTGGTAAAAAACATGTTCAAATAATCGTAGGTTTGCATGTGTGGTTCTCATCAAGCAAATGTTGTCATGGTCTTTCATATTCCAAAATCGAAAATCTTGGTTGAACCCCGATTAGTCTAAGGGCTCAACTTGGCTTCCTCTATGAGTTTCTGAACCATTTGAGGAGGTCATGCTTACATATCTTCAGTTAGTCGATAATCGATTGAAGGTTCTGGTGCTCACTTGCATGTTGTCAGGGCTATCAATGATAAGGCTGCAACTCGGGTCGTATCACCTCAGAATTTTTTGACACGTTGAATACATAAGGATTTAGGTTCTACAACTGTGGTGGTTTTTCCTGGTCATCAAGTAAAAGAACTAGCAAATTTCAACTTCAACTCCGAATCACTGCTCATAAAAACACTTGAAGCTTTATTTTCATGTGTATATGAGGAAACTTAATTAACTTCTAGAAATCAGCCAAAAAATCATGTGATTCACTTTACTTCCTAATTTGGGGTCGATATATACAGAATTATTGACTTTATATTAGAGTCTCAAAGAGCAAGATTCCCTATTAAATAGTGGGATATAAAGGTTGGATCACTGATAAATTACTTAATAATACTATATTGAGTTAAATTTCGTAAAGGTAAAAAGTGAACCCTTACCTAAGTATTTATTTATCCTATTTATCGAGCCTAGGTGCAAATCGGTAAGAAGTCCTCTTTTTGAGAGGTAAAGGGGGTTTGTTCAATGGTCGAGCCTAAAGTAATAGGGCCTTTTTTATTTATCATTATCATAAGAGGAACTCCTACCTATCGGAAGACCCAAACAATTATTACTACTATACCTAACAAAGGGCTGGAAAAAATTAGGAGCTTTCTTGCAATTTAGAAATAAATTTATGCCTTTTTATTGTTGAGTCTCTTGTCCTTTTTTTAACACTAATCTATTGCCAGCCAATACAGCAAGGCGTAAATGTATTAAACTTTGCAACTGCTTGTCAGTGTTTCAGATCATGGAACATCTTATATTTGTATTTGTATGCCAATCAAGAAGCCACATGCCCTTTCAATGTTAATTTTAAAGCTTTTGTTATTATTACCTTTGAGGCAAAGGGGTCGTCTGCAAGTGGTAAGAGTAGGGAGGTTCCAAGTTTGAACTGTGGGACATGAAAATGAAAAAAGAAAAAACAATACTTAACTATCAAAAAGAAAAAAGACCATTTGTAATTATTCTTGTCATCAAAGTTTATTTATTTATTTGTAAGTATTGAATCATGGTGTACTTTATTTATTTATTTAATTTTACAAGAAAACTAATTAATCAAAGTTTCTAGCGTGCTCCACCTACCTAAATGTGATGATGGGGAAGTGTCTTCGATGAAGCTTTGAAGTTTGAATCTACTACATGTGTCTCTTCACTATTTTTTATTTTCCTTCAAAATTCTTTGTCCTTTCTATTTTTTCCTCTACTTTTCTTTGAAATCCAAATAATCATTTTAGACGATATATATACACATATAGGTTTTAATCCAAATTTTATCCTTCTTTTATTTATTCTTATATATAATCAAACTTTCTCAACTCGTGATGGCTTTTAATAATCTCATTTCTATAAACCAAAGTCTTAAAATCGTGATCAAACCTAGAGATAGGTCCGATTGATCGAATCATCAATCGATGACCGTTATGGTTTAATCTGGCCGATCACGGGTTCAAATTTCTCGAACCGTGAGCCGATAACTTTTTCGATTCAATCACCAATTTGGTTTTTAAAATATTGATTAAAACCATATCTCCTTCAGCAAAATGAACTTCTGTCAGCCGTTTCGGGCCATATGTCCGCATTTCATACAGCCGAGCCTTATCGAGATCGTATTCTGGGGCGCGTACCTAATAACTCTGCTTCATCGACAAATAAATGATTCACCAAATCAACCGATGCTGCAATAGAAATATAGTCAAGAATAGATGGCGGTTCTCTACCAAAAATTGCCTAAGATGTGCTAAGCTTGAGAAGAGTTCCAGTCAAAGTAAAGAGTTATGGCAAGAATTTACTAAGGAACACTATATTCTGAGACAAGACTATTGATCTCGAAGACTATGCAAATTTACCATACATATCTGGAAGGAACACCCAACAATTCCATCAGAGTCACGAATAAGTCCTCAGAAAGCACCAACAACAAATGTGTATGTTAACTGAGGACAACCCATCCCATCCACCCACCACTAGAATAGTCGAGTAATCATAAAGTGGATGGGCCACGATAAAATATTAAATATTTTCATGCAATCAATTTTAATTAAGTCTATTTAAAGTGATCTAATTGGAAATAAATAATTGGCTTAAGGGCATAATTGTGATGGAATTAATGCGATATCGGCAAACAAAGCTTCATGTTTTTTTTTATAAGTACATAATTGTCCCGAGACTCTAACCCTGATCCTCAAATTTCTTTAACCACTGAAGCAAGATATTTGTAAACAAAGCTTCATGTTGATTAGTCAATGTAACATGAAGAATTCTGAGAAATAATATACATTCTTAATTATCATCTATAAAAGTGCTTGCTGTATATATTTAGGTTGCTCGAACCCAAAATTATTTCAAGGAAAGAAAAATAAAAGTGAAAAATTTGGGAGGAAAGAAGTTTGAAAGAAAATAAAAATAGATTTTAATTTCAAAAAACTAATTTATTTATTTTTAACCTATTTTATTTATCTCTCTTTTTATATATGACTAAGAAATTTTAAAATATGTAAAATTTTAAAGAATTTTAATTTTTTTTTTTCCTGCTTTTCGCCCAACGTAATCTTAGACCTCTTAGACTATTTTCATTTTCTTTTCTCATGGAGCATAACCCGGTAACTCGATGGCATCCAGATAATTTTGGGGTTGATTGTATTTGTTTGTATGTTCTTTTCCTTTCTCTTTCAAAACTTTCATTTTTCATTTTCATTCCAATGACTAACTCTCAATTTGGAATTTTACCCCATCTGCTTATCTTGGGTCAAGATGACATTTCCATTCATCATTCTTTTCGTATATATCTTAAATTTGGAACAAAGGTTAAAAAAAAAAAGTTAAATTTATGACAGTCTTAACACCACCTTTATATTACATAACTCAAGACCTAGCTAGGATCATCAATTTTTCAAGCTGGGAAAAGCGAGATCTATCTCCCAAAATGATGTCTTAAGAATGAAGCAACCATTTATATTTACTCTCTTCACCTTCTTCCTCGACGGGTAGTTTGTTCATTTAGTCAAGGTTAAATCGACAGAGTCAAGGAGTCGTCTTATACGCAGCACTGAACCAACCTAGCGGGAAGTTAAATATAGAATTAAAAAAAGGGAAACTTATGTTATCTGGACATCAATTTCAAACTATTTGAAAAAGAGTAATCACACCTTATTTGAAGCCAATCCAACATGTGATCAAATATTTGATAAAGAGAGTTGTATGTGTATGAGCCTTAAAGTACAAGTCATGTAACAAATGGGTACAACTATGATGTAATCTGCGTACAACATATGTAAATTTTAGGTACTAAATAAGACTCACACACCTGCACCATCTATATAAGATATTTGGACTTCTTTATCAAATATTTGATTTTTATGATAAACTCTGCATGAAATAAGATTATTTGGTCCTCATTTGTAGATAGTTTGAAATTGATGCCCCTTAGCATAGTTTTCCATGCATTATAACCTGGGAGTTGTTTCAAATCTTTCTTCTTACTTGTTGTAAGGCTCACTTCCAACTCCTAGTTCTATTTTTTTTTTTAAAAATGCTCCCATTCTAAATTGAGTGAAGAAATCTCTCTATTGTATTCCAAAGTGAATTTCATCGGAGTTTTTGATTCAATAACACTTTATAGCGTGTTTCTCATTGTGGGAAATTTTAATAACAACTGATAATTATTCTTATTCTTCGAATTTAGTGGTTTTTTTTTTGTATTTTTTAGAAAATAAATTTGGGAACTAAACTATCACGTTTTCCTTGTTTTTGAGAATAGAAAACATATAGTTTTCAAAAACTGTAACCAAATAGGCGGTAAGATTGTTTTTTGAGCACTCTTATAAGGCTCAAGAGTAAATCCTATAAAGCTCTTCCCACGCTTTTTTACTTAGTTTTTCCACTATGGGTTTCAAGGGTGATGGATTTGTAACTCCATTTGTTCTAGTGAAAGAAATTTTCTATGATTTTCTATTCCCAAGTCAAGGGTTTTTCATATTTGCGATATCTTTGATGTTTTCACAATTATGATGGGCCATGTATGTAAATACAAATATTTTTCATGCAATCAATTTTAATTAAGTCTATTTAAAGTGATCTAATTGAAATAAATAATTGGCTTAAGGGCATAATTGTAATAATTAATGTGTGGATTTATAGCGAATATTTCTACTTGATGAGGCACCAAATTGTGAAATATCTAATTAGTATAAATATTAGGTTATGGTCCCTCAAACTATACCCGCAAAAAGGAACCCTAGTTTTTCTTTCTTCTTCTCTACATCCCTATCACTCTTGTCATTAGGCGCATCAAATTGGAAGATCGTTATATTCGATGACTTTCGACAATGGAGAAACAAGTACGCCTGGCTATACAAACTTAATATCTCTTTGGAATTAAATGGGTAGAAACATGATTATTTAGGGCTTCCTAGCCTTTATATGCTCTTATGTCTATTACATAAGGAATTTCTAGTATGTTTATAATATTAGATTGTGGCTCATATGTTTAGAAACATATGATTAGAAATCACCTTAGCCACCACATCAAACAAATAGTCCAGCCAAAATTCTGGATCAAAACTTCGAACTCGCAAAGCATTTCTTCCTCTTCAATCAAGTCCCGTGAAAAAAAAAAAAAAAAATCCATCAATTCATTTATAAATAATTATATTTTGCTAAAACCTAAGGAAAATATGGGCTTAAAGCTACTTGCCATAAAAGAATGACTTTTATATCGTTTACTCGTAGAAGAAAAACAAATTAATTCTTATGGAAGGAAAAGAAAGAAGGATTTTTATTATTTTGGTAGGGAATCAAGAATTCTCGATAAGTAGTATCAAAGCCAATCTTAACTATATTTACTTTGACATTTAATTAATTTATCTCGTTTTTTTATTTTTTTGTTATATGGATTCATATTATCATGCACTCAAAATTGTTTTCATGTGTGATTTAAATAATTAAATCTTGAAAACTTTAATTATGAGATCTTCAAACATGTGAATCTGTTGAAGGGTTGATAAAATTAAAATAGCATTCAAATCAAACTCACTTTTTCCTCCGTTTTGTGTAGTGATTTGATTTGATTTTTATATTTTGAGATTCGGGCTTTTAGAGTTTTAATTTTATTAAAGGATTTTTTAATTAAAAAAGAAAAAGATTAGATTCCGTTTAAAAATCCTTCAACAAAAGAAATATATTTTTTTTTTGTGTATGGGTTCAGTTACAAATTCATCTTTTGGCTTCAACCTGGTTACTATATATATATATATATATATTCGTATTCAAATTTTTGAGAATTCAAACTTACGGATAATTTGAGTTTTAACTAAAATTCATTTTTTTTTTTAATTTTGATTGCCCTCGATTCAAACTTGAAGATTTTTGGGCTCTATACTTGGGTGCTTTTTTATATATATAATTATAGTTTTTTTTAGAATGTATATTTATCCGTAATTTTTGTGGATTTATGTATGTTATACATAACTCTAATATATTCCTTCAATTTTTTATTTGATTTTATTGAAAGATAAATTATGAAGGAACAATCAAATTCAAATAATCTGATACATCAATTATGACTTGTTATAAGTTGTATAACATTTTGATTGGACTCATTGAAACAAGATTTCACCAAAGTGACATCTCTTGTGGAAAAAGTTCGAAAGTGATGTTTCATGTTTATATGTGTGTTATTTCATGTGGGTATTAGCTGGCCCAAATGAAGGTTATATCTTTGCCGAATTACACATATACATGTAGTAATAAATATGTGACAATTATTAGGTTTTACATGTGAATGGTACGATAGGCCTAGTTATTGTCAGTATTTGATTACTATTAAATAAGAATACCACTACAAGCACATTATCGCATTGACTTGATATTAATGTTGTGGTTTTGTATTTGATATGGGGTTTAATCCATTACATGAATCCATTAGCTAGTGTTGCTACTATATGCGCTTGTTCAATTCAATTCTACACTAATGGGTCTAACTTTTAAGGACCGAAAAGAGAACATTTTTTTGTTCTTGCTCCATGGATCTAGATTCAGACTTGGATAGAGTGTCCCACTACTCCTATAGATTCGAGTTCCTCCGCTAACGAGAATCATATGGAGCACTCGAATAGCATGAGTCTTATGGATCATTAAGCGGTATTTTGCAGGCATTTAGGGTGCCGATATGAGGAAATTACCAATGCAAAATAATTCCTTGTCGAAATCGAAAACCGATTTGCAAAGAACTGATAAGGAGGAAATAAGCACACATTTATTGTGCTTGATTACCATGTAGTATAAAGACAAAGGTAATGTAAGGGAGCACATCATGGAAATGTCTAAAAACTTAAAGCTTTAAAGCTCAAGTTTTCTGATGACATGCTCATGCATCTAGTATTGCTCTCACTTCCTACACAATACAACCAGTTTAAGGTTAGTTACAACTACCAAAAGGATAAATTGTATCTTAATGAGCTCATTTCGTATTGTGTGCAAGAGAAAGTTAGATTGAAGCAAGACAAAACTAAAAGTGCCAATTGGCTACCACCTCTAAAAATAAGGATACGGGCATTAAAAGAAAAAAAATACTAAAAGTGATAGGGTCCAGCGAAACAGCAAGAAAACATAAGTTGTTTCTTTTGCAAAAAGGAAGGACACACAAAGAAGGAATGTGTAAAATACCATGATTGACATGTAAAGAAAGGTACATTTCTTGCTTTGGTATGTTTAAAGGGTAATTTAGCTTTAATACCTAGAAACACTTGGTGGTTAGATTCTGATGCTACTACTCACATAAGTGTTTCTATGCAGAGTTGTATGAGCTACCGAAAACCAAGTAATGGTGAAAGACACATCTTTATGGGTGACGGAAAGCAAGTCGAAGTAAAGGTGATAGGGCACTTTAGGTTGTTATTAGAAAATGGATGTTATTTGGATTTAAAAGATACTTTCATTGTACCATCTTTTAGACGAAATTTGGTTTCAATTTCTTTATTGGACAAATTTGGTTATTCTTGTTCATTTTGAAACAATCAGATTAATTTATCTTTAAATTTGAATATTGTTGGTACATGTTTCCTAAATGCTTATGATAACCTATATATCCTTGAAACTATTGCATCTTATAAAGAAACCTTGCATGTGGAATCACCTGGTAATAAACACAAATTAAATAAAGACAATTCAACCTCACTATGACACAAGCGACTAGGTCACATTTCTAGAAATATAATCTAGCGACTTGTGTCTGATGGGATTCTAGATTCCCTTGATTTTACAAAACTTGATATTTGTGTTGAATGTGTAAAGGGAAAGCATACCAAAACTAAAAGATTGGTGCCAATAAGTCTACAAAATTTTGGAACTTGTTCCACTACTAGAAGGTGCAAGGCTCATTGATTGCAAATGGATTTTTAAAACCAAGCGGGATTCAAAAGGTAATGTGGATTGGAAAGGTAAGCTCCCTAATTTTTTGTTATTTGGTATGACTTTCTATATTACACGAAACTAATAATTTTTTTTTATTTTGAAGGTGAAATTTAGCCATATTTGACTTTAATAAAAGTATCGGGATAAGGCGATGGTGATATAAGTGGTTATTTAGTTCTACCCAACTAATATTTGAATTTATTCTTTTAAGTACAAAAGTAAGCAAAATGTGTACATTTGAGAAGCAAAATAACAAAACTTGGGACCAAATGTGTTCAATTGCTCTAGTGGGTGAAAAAATATTTTTTTCCTTTTCTTTAATCTTTTTTTTGTAAATTAACCATTTTAGGACTTAATTAACGTTTATCTATGGTGTTTCCACTCATATAGGGGCTATAATAATTATTTTTAAAAGTAACATTCAATTTTGAGAGTCAATTTTATACGTAAATGGAGGTTGTTTGCATTAATGTACATCATCAGGAGAAATAATTATTTTGTGATTTTAGGTATATGACTCTGGAAACAATAAAAGCTAATATCTCCTTTCATATAAATTGTTCTACTCATAGGAGTCTTTTGAGATAATATTACCTTGGCCCATATTCACAAGACTAATTTGATACTACTTTTATAACAACATTTATAATCAAAATAACGTTTTAATCATAAATGTTTTTTATCACGAATCTAAAAATTATTATATTAAAGTTTTTTTTATAATATGTCGTATATGCATAAAAGGCGTTTATATTAAAATTACAGAAAAGACATTTAATATTTAATTACAAAATAGGATATCATAATAAACAAATTTTTTTGTACAAAAGTATATAAATACATATAAAAATTGCGTAATAAAACCTAAATAATTGCTTATGATTATAAAAAATTTATATAACAGAAATAAGCAAATTAATAAATATTTCTATTAATAAAAACCTAAATTTTTTTTTTAATATTATAATTTTTTTTAAAATATTTATAAAAAATGTTTTTGTATGTTTATTCATTATTAAATATTTACAAAAAAATATTTTAAGGATTTGAATTAATTAATAAAGTGCATGTAAACATTTGTATTAATAAAAACTTAAAATAAATATTTTTATAAAATAATATTTGTATGATTATATAAATTCTTTAAAAAATATTTATAAAAACATTTGAATTATTTAAAATTTTAAATAAAATAAATAAATGTTTTAAAAAAACACCTAAAACACTCTTAAGTGTTTTTTAGAACTTAAAAAAACTATTTTTAAAGTATTATCAAGCACCTTTTTGTTTTGTCCTAAAAACATTAAAAGTGTTTTTAATACTTACAAACACTTTTTAAAAGCAACGTCAAATTGACTCTAACAATATAAATTAAACTTTTTGTGCATTGCAGAAGCAAGGATTTGAGCCTTTGGCCCCACAGTCACTTACGTTGAGGGCACATGTGTGCAGCCCGATTAGCCCACATTCCTCATGCTAGGCCATGAGATGTTTGTACACATGGAAGACATTTTTAAATCATATCATAACTTATGTTAATCCTTATTCGAGTCAAGATGAGCCAAGGCGATAGCAATGGTACATCCTGTTGCAGCTATATTCTCAGATTCGAACTCGAAAAATTAAGTTAAAAAATATTGAAATCATTAATCATCTCACTTATACATTGGATTAGAGTGTAGGTTCATCAACTAAGTATCTACATTATTTTTATTTCCAAAATATTTTAATAAATTAAAAAAATAGAAAAAGAAAAAGGTCCAAACTCCATTTCCTCTGCCGTCCTCCTCGATCGCTGCGCCCTGTTCACCTCGTCGAATTACATCGTCTCCCATCGATCATTGTTTTTCTTTAGGCGGCTTTACGGATGCATTATGGTTGGCGCTATCAATCAACCCTCTTTGTCTTTCTCCTTTGCTCTTTTCCCTTTCCTCTTCCTTTTTCGTTTATCCCAAGCCTACAAGAAGCTTTTCTTCCATGATTTTCCATCCTTGATCAAGCCCGGAAGAAAATCATTGCCTTTCAGGACTTAAGTATGCATGCGGTCATTTAAGAAGCTGCCAAAAAAACCATAGAAATACAAGACATATTAATTAATTCTAATTAAAATAAATTCAATATTAAAATTTTAAAATAAATATAAAATAACACTAACTAGTCAAAAGCAATGACGTAAATTCCGCTGATGTTAGACAGTTCATGAACCTTGTGCACGAAACCTGGCCACATTTCACCAAAAAGTTTTACAACTTGTTCGTATGTATATAAAGTTGTGTTGGGATCAAACTGATTTATATCCTATAAAAAATTAGAATAAATCAATTGATTGTGGTTATAATTAAATCATTAAATTCAAATCGAATTGTTAATCTAACCTCGTTTAATGTACAATCTGCATTTCTCATGAACTTTTTAGGAAGCGGAGGTTTTTCATCTGCGCTGACTTGATATGCATTTCGAGCCTTATCTTTAACTTGATCAAGGCGAGGTCATTATATAACAATCTCATGCCCGGCTTAGGGTGGTTGCCCTAACAAAATGTTTTAACATCCCAAAGAAAAGACGGTCTTCCCATGATTCGCCTCGACATGGTTTTAACTTGAACCACGTATAACAATTTCCCTTTATCTCCCAAAAAAATTGGGTGGCTGTCAATATTTAATAATCTGTGTCTCCTGCATACAAAGAAAATATTAAGGTCATATAAAACATAAATTAGATTAAAAAATTATACTTGACCAATTTTTAATTAATAATCTTACCTTTCACCTTTCTTATCACTTGACAGAAAGTCGATGAGATTTCTAAGATGATATGGTACCAACTCATTCCTTTGATTGAAGATATCCTCTATTATTGATTTGAATGCAGCATTGTCATCGCTATTAGCAGTAGAGGTACCTCCACCACCACCAGCAGAGGTACTTCCACTAGCAGCTCTAATATTAACTAGTTTTGCTCTTCCATTTTTTATCACAACACTTTTGATGCTAAGTGTTTCACAATATGTCCCATCATCAATGTCTTTCTCTTCCTTGGCAAGATAACAGAGGCCTCTCAGTATATCACTGCAAAATTTTGATTTTATATCAAAAATAAATATTTTTAAATATTTAAAACTCAAAAAGATAAGAATATGAAAGTTTTCTCACCCACCGAATAATTTGAAGAAAATCAACTGAGACACTACCACCCTCACTCTTGAACTTATTGTCCACTAACCATTGTGTCAGCGTGGTGTCAAAATTTTCATATATCAACAAGATTGTTTTTTTCTTTGCCCATGTTATGTCATCCTGCATTATAGGTTTCAGAATGTAGACGGAGTCAAAATCCTGGCTTGGTTAAATGAAAAAATATAGTCATGATCCCTTTCTTCTTGAGCACGGATGGTCATCACAGTTCCAATCTTTTCCATATCCACCCTTTTAAAGCCGCCTGTCCTTACTTTGTAACCTTGAGCAAGAGTATAATTCTGTGACATGAAAATACAATGTTAGTTTATTTTGAAATATTATCACAATCTGTAAAAATTGTTAATTCCTTTAAGATTTTTTTTTATCGGTAAAAAGCAATGCATTGATAAAAAAAGACAGTACATAAGAGAGGCCCCTAGGACCAATAAAAAAAGACAAAAAGAAAGGAATACACATACAAACCTGTCCAAAAAGGCCAATACTAGGCATAGCCATAAAAACTATCCAAAAGCAATCTAACAAAAGAGACATCTGCCTTCGGTATGAGACCAACCCTAGTAAAGAGAGAACGAATAGCATAAAGTTTCAATCTCCGGGAATAAAACTCCTCTAATAACCCCTAACTCTTCCACACAATTTCTAAATCTGCAAGATATCATGTGACTAATCTCTTCCGCCTCAACTAACTAAACCACTCTGGTATCCCATAGGATAACAATCCCTCCAAAAGAACCCTTGAAGTAAGACGCAACCCAATCCATAAATATGCTAGGAGCCAAACTCTGGCAAAACCCTTGGAACAAAATTTCCATTTTTGTTTCACGGATCACGAATCACGTGCAGCTATAGTCTTTATGAAGATCTTAATGAGTTTCTTTTTTATTTCATCATTTGCCCCTCCAAGATAAAATTCAGATCTTTGTTACCAACCTGAATGTTCTCTTACCTCTATGGCTAGTGTTCCCTCTTCGGGTTTTTTCTTTCTCCTTCACATTCCATTGTAATTTCTTAATCTCTCTGTCGAATTTTGTTGTCCCTTGAACCCTCTTTCCTTTCGCCATTATTCTCTTTTCATAAATACTCTTCATCAGATTGAAGATTTTGTCCTCATAGTCGTCCACCGAAAAACCCATAAATTTGATAAATAAGAGCAAGCATCTCTCCTCCCGAGATCCTTCCTCGATCCTTCCTCTTGTTCCTCTTGATGGGGCATCATATCGACATCAGACCTCTTCCAGCCCGCTCTCCTCAGTTGATTCCTGAGACTCCTTAGAAACAAAAGGAAAGGCTCGATTGGAGTCAGCCTTCTTTCCATTGCCTTCACCGTCCACAAAAAACTCCCCTTGACCAAAGAGTCCCTCCATTTAAGGGACTCGATCTAAAAAAGAGGAAGAAAGAGGGGTAGTAGAAACAAGGGAGCCGCAGGCTCAGTACATTTGTCTAGAGGATCATACGGTTTATTGTGCTCTCCTGCAGCTCGAATACTCTTCGGAATGAGGAGTTGGAAGTCCTCTTGATTGTCCCCCTCATCCTCTGGAAGCTCGTTTGCGGCCCCACGGAAGATGTTATAAGACGCAAAGAGCCCTCCTCCCAATTCCAAACGAACCCAAATCCGCACTCATTTGATCGAATAAGGCCTCTCTATGGGATGCTCGGCCTTAGTCACAAAAACAGAAGATCATGGACTTCGGCCCATTGCAAATCCTTGAGTAGGGCTTGGTCTTCAACCCTTAGATTGACCCATCAAGGGAACAAATGGGCTAAGGCTCTGGCCTTAAGAAATACCCTTTGATTGGTAATTTCATGAAAGAGTCCGCCTTCGCTGACCTTCCATCCCGAACCCTTTTGGGATTCAAAAGAAAGGGTGGACCCTTCTTTGAGAGTCCGCCTTCCACGTCTTTTGAGATCCTCTACCTTAGCCACATTGGGCCGACTCCTCCTCAAAAAATTGTTTTTGTTTCTTCTTTCTTAGCACTCATGCGCCCTACAATGCGTGTCTTACTTTCTTCTTCCTCCATGGGTTTTGCAAAAACTCCCATTGTTTTGTTTCTTCGGGCGAACACCTCCACTACCTTTGGTTGGATCTCCCACCATATTTGAAGCTCGTAACTTCTAGCCTCACAAGTAAATTTATAGATGAAGGCTGCTCCTTACCTTACATCTTTACCAATATTATTGCCTATAGGAGATCCGTCCTTAGAGCTATTCCTTTATCCATGGCTACAAAACCACTGTAGTTGTTTCCTACCTTTTTTCGGATTCCTCTTGTCCCCAGGTGTAAAGGGAGGCCAACCACTCTGATACAAGCTTCCTTTGCTTGGTCTTTCCTTCCTATACATCCTATTGAAGGGTTCCACCATTCCAAATGCATCGCTTCACCCCTAAAAATCCTGTTTCCATTCTCTAGGACCCATTTTGCCTCTTTCAACGAATCAAACTCCATGAAGAAAAGGTTTTGGTTTAAAGGATAAAAGGGCACACTCCCCTTCAATCTCTAAGCTCTTTTGGCATAGGCTTCCACCTCAGGGTGGGGTAAGATTTGTTGTAATACCTTAACTATCTTCCCACCACTCCATATTTTAACATCCCAAGATCCCTTCTTGGTATGCAATCACTAATATCCAGCTAAACTATATCCAGTTTTTTACCACCATTTTTCATTATCTCTACAAAGGATTGATCTTTAATTAGGCCTCCCCTGTAAATCTTCTCATTTATTTTGGATTTGGTCTCATCTAGCTTTCTATTTTCTTCTAAGCTTGCCTTGACTCCCAAATCTTGCAACGCCTTTACTAACAGAGTCCACCCATTTATCAGGTCATTTCCCTCGGGAAAGAACATACGGTGCCTTTTTCCATATGCGCTTGTGACCGAACATAGAAGAAAACGTCCAACGTCATTTTATTTGTACTCCAGACTATAACTCCTTCCATTTTCCTTCCATACAAAGCCTCTTTTTTTCGTGCAAGCTTCCCTTCTAAACAACTCGACTCCCTTTAGAAAGATTTTCATGCCTTCTTCTCGAAAGCGGATCGAAACCCGTCCCTTCTCCTTTTTTATTTATGAACACCTACCTTTCTCCTCCGCAAACTTAAAAGATTTGGAATCAACGAAGAACCATCTACGTCTTCCTCTTACATTTTTCATATCCCAAGAGAGAGAAATAAATCAGGTATCCATTTATAAAGATGAACTTCATTCTTTGAGTACTAAAAAAAAATGAATATTCCCAATCTAACTAGCTTTTTTTTTTTTTAAATCCAAAAAGAATAAATATATTCTAGGAAACATCACTAGTAATATCATAGACATAAGCATAACCATGATTCACCATGAAAAAACTAAAAAATGAACCAAATTTATTATAAAAAATTTAAATTATCATTTTTTTCATTGAAGTTAAATAGACCATGTCAAATAAAATTAACATATGAATTTTTTTACAAGTAAAATTAATGGATATTGCAAAAGCTAAAAGAAGAAGAAACATTACAGTTGATTCAGCGTCCATCAGACTCTCACAAGCAGAAGATGAAGATGCTTTATTATTCAAAATTTCTGCAACATTCAGCATAAAGATACCTTGGTTACAACAACCCTTTCCAACAAAAGCATCATTCTTTGTTAACACTATTTTATCTGAATCAAACATGACCTTTAACTCTGCTTTCCCAAGTAAAGACACGAGACTAAGTTCAAACGAATATCGGCACATGGAGAACATCACTAGGGCGAGAACTTTCGAGGGTAATTTATGTCTTCAATGACTAGGTCATTGACCCGACATGTAGTGATCATGGATTTGAGATGATACATCTCCGTCTCGATCGTTTAAGAGCTTTCTAGGAAATTTCATATGACATATTTTTGTGTTCCAATGTCTTCTACTATGTATTTTTTTTAGTCAAAGCATTAAAGAGTTCATTTGTAAGTGTGCTAAGAATGGCATGCCTAACTTGTTTGTTCTCATTTTCCCATTTGGATAAATCTTCAAAGTCACTCTTAGGTTTTGAATTACGTAAGATATGCTCACATGCAGCATCAATGGCAGAATAAATTGTTTCTTGTCATCTCTTAAAAAATGTCCCAGTTGTTACAGACAATGGTATTTCCATGAAAAAAAAAATCAATGATGGTGTGTGCTCCAAAGCCCAAGTTAGCTCCACCCTTTGGCAAATGGAAACTACTAACTAATCATGCGATAAAATAATAGCCACAATAGTAATGATGATGATGATCAGAATAAAACATATGTTTGTAGAACTCAATCTAAAAGGCTTCAGGAAAGTGGAACTAGGTGTGTGTTGTCACCAAACATCAAACAGAGTTCTCCAACATATGCTTTATTATGTAGCACTAGATCTCCTTGAGCCATGGAGCAAATATATATAAAAAAATTTCAAACAATGTTCTCCAACATAATCTTACAATAAAAAGCAAAATCTTATGAGATTCTACACAAATGGTCTCTTAATGCATACATAATGTTGTCATCTTCATGAAATAGCTATTTGGAGAGGTAAAACAGTTTCTTTTTTCTTTGAGACAATTTTTTCCAGAGATTAGGAAAAGATGAAAAGAGTGAGAGGTTGAGGATGAAGGATTGGAGGAGATAGATGCTTGCCATTATATCCCACAAAACATGAGATCCAAGCAATGGCCACTTATGCTGCAAGTTGCAGTGGCCACAGTTCCACAGTTTCAATTACTAAAGAAACTACTGCACTTATTGGGGCATACAATTATGCCATTTATTTTCATTTTTACTTGTTGCAAAACCACACAACATAGTCATTCATAGAGGTGCCAATTTAACCCCGCTAGGCTAGCTTGGTCCACCTTAAATTAGGACCAGGTTAGACTGTTAATTCATTGGTCCATAAAAAGCAGGTCAAATTTGGCCCGGCTTGCTTGGATTTAGAGCATGGCGTATTTTTTTCATTTGAAAGTCGGACCAAATTGGCAGGCCAATTTCGAAGCTTGGCTGGTGTGCTTGACCTTGCAAATATGAATTACCACCTCTAGTCATTCTCAAGCTCTCTCTCCAAAGGGAGAAGTTATATTAACGTGGACAGTAGATAGGAAAAGAAGAAAAAGAAAGAGCATTAAAACGAAGAATAGAGGATTACAGGGTTACTAACTAGGGCCTTTAATATATGTGGTGTTAAAGAAGGATGCAAAACTCGACCGATCCCGTTATGACTCGGCCGAGTTGTACCCGTTACGATGCACCAGTTCTGAAATTTTAGATTTTTAATGTTTCAATGTTGAACATTTAGTTTTATTCATACATCCCTGCAACATACATCGGATCTAATTTTATGGTGAGCAGCACGTCAAGTAACCCATTCACAAAATAAGATTTGATTTCTCAAACTTAATAATAATGATCAAAGTGTTCAAAAAACATAATGCATTGGCCAGATTTCCATTTTTAGAAAGATTCTTGCAGTAGGAAAAAAAAGCATGAAGAGGGAAGAGTTGGAGTCATACCTCGCTCGACAAGAGATAAAATCTGCAACATTAAGAGAGTTGGGTCATACCTCCAAAGCGGGTATCTTTGATATAAAGCACTTTCTTCTAGTTTCTTGTTTTCTGTCTCTCTTCTTCAAGATGTGATCTCTATTTATAATCTCGAGGAATTAAACCAGAAAATACGTATCGCACGTTTCCTTTCTTGGCTCAATCAAGCCAACTGCCAATCTACCTTCCATATTCAGCCCTTCAATTTGATTCCCTTCCATATTCACTGTTTAGGAATATTTCCCTTCCATAGAAAAATCTTCAGTTAAAGCTCAATCTTCAGTTGTCAGCCTAGTATCATTAACTGATCTTCATAATTTGTCACTGTGAATCACAACTACTAATCTTCAGAATTTTCTCACCAAAATCGGATTAGACTTAAAATAGTAAGCCTAGATATCCTGCTTGGTCTACCAACAATAGAATCAACATGCTGTGAATGGAGCTTTGACTGCTGAAAAACACGTGGAGAGATTTTACTTATATTTACTGGCATTATTTTATTGTAAAACAATTTTATATACATAGGGGATTATGTAACGGTGCATTGAAGCACCAACTATGATAAAAATAAAAACAAATACCCCCATATCTTTTTTCTATCGATTTTTGTACAAGTTAAACTTACCAAATTTAAAAAAATCATAAAAACATTATAATCATAATTTGTTTACATTCTTGATAAACTTAACTTAATTAAATTAGAGATATTAATATTAAATATTTCATTTCTTTTTCTATAATCGTACTAAGGCCTAGTTTGACACTACTTTTTGTAATAACACTTATAGCCAAAAGCGTTTTCCACGACGGCGTTTCTATATAAAACGTTTTATAGAATTCAAAAGTGATTTTACAAAAGTTTTTCATATTATATCGCTCACGATATAAGCAACTTTTATATCATAAGATTACCAAAATGACATTTGTATTTAATTATAAAACTAGGAATCATAATAAATAAAAAAATTTATTACAAAAATATATAAACACATATAAAAGTTTATATTAATAAAACCTAAATCAACTATTTTTATGATTATAAAAAATTTAAAAATATTTACCTAAATAAGTGAATGAATGAATAAACATATATAAATATTTGTATTAATAAAAACTTAAAATAATTATTTTTTCGATTATAAAAAGATTTGAATTAATGAATAAACATACATAAACATTTGTATTAATAAAAACCTAAAATATAGATTTTACAAGTTCTAATTGTCACGCCCCGAAACCCACCTTAGGGGCATGACTGTCAATTCACACCCTCAAGCCTTCAGCCTGAAGGTTTGAAGTGTGAAACGACACTCACCTTTCTTGTAATTTTTGTCCAAATTAACAATCACATATTCGAGTAAATCGCAGCCTTCTAAATTCATAAATTCTCCAAATTCAAAATTTCATGCCGATAAAAATTATTTCCTAAATATTCAAATCTCAATTATGCATGTCATATAAAGTTGTTCGAGAATATAACAATATTTGAGATCTCAAATCCGACTTGATAATATAAAAAGGAATGTTCATCAGTGACTTTCTCAATTAACTTTCAAAACCCAACATTTCACATAAGCATGAACTTATAGGTTCAACATGATCCAACATAAAGTTCTAATCAAATCCTAATGATGTGAATCCCCAACCTAGCCCATCACTCCTCCTTGGAAACTAAAAGTACCTGAAAATATGTCGCGAATGGGAGTGAGCTAAAAGCTCGATAAGAAATCTGTCTGATTTCATGGATCAAAGTTTTCCAATCATAACAGACGGAGATGTTTTCATCAAAACTTTTGATTCAAAATAAGTTTGAACATTAACAAAATATACTTCAAAACATTCTATATCCATTTCAAATCAGTTTCATATCAAATGTAGTCCAAACAATTTCATCATCAAATTTCGGAGAGTTAAACACTTTCATATGGAAATTCAAATCAAATACACTAAATATATTTTCTGCGGGTCATCAAATATCAAATGGTGCTCAGTTATGAGACTTTCAAATGGGTGGCTATTACAAATTGTTATTTTAAAGGAATTGGAGCCCCCGGAACCAAGCAGGCTACTAGTACTAGTAACCTCTAACCAAACCTAGAATTTGAGGTTTCCGTCAATTACATTTCCCCACCCGAGAAAATGTAAGGTCAGCCCCATTATATCCGTTGACAAAGTAGAGATAAGTCATCGAGAAACTATTTATATCCAGATTGACAAGGGGCCAAGCGTGTCAACTATTATTCCCATTGACATGGTCGAACTAACCAGAGTCAAATATTTTATTCAAAAGTTCAAATTACAAAACATCATATCTCCACATTTTCTTTCGTAAACAAAACAAATCTCAAAAATACAATCATACAAAACTACTTTTTGATCCATGTATAATCAATAAATAAAAGGTAAACTTTTCACAAACCAAGATTGTACATAATTCCAATTAAAACAATTTTCATCTTCAAATGAAGTAAAAACAAACAATTTTCTTTTTAAAAATCTGCATTAATATCCCTTACACGTACATATATATATAAAAATAATAAGTTTTCGAATAGATGTATTAGAATCCCTTACCTCAAAGGAGTACTCCAAAAAGCTTTGAAAGAAGTAATCGAAGAATTTACTTTCAATGAAATATTTACTTATAAAATAATAAGGAAAAAACTATTATCATTACTTGTTATTCTTAAAAATTTCTAATTTAATATTTTAATATAATATTTACTTACTTAAAATACATATATCTTTAAATATTTATCAAATACATATATTTATAAAAATTTAGCACTTTCAAATTTATCTTATTTGTTTATTGTATTTTCTTTCCAAAAATTATACTCAAATATTAATTTCTTTTTCTTTTTCTAAAATAAATCTTAAATATCTAACATTATTCTTTCTTTTTTTCAAGCATCCGTCATGAATCGAATTTCTTAGATTTCTTATACCTAAGTTTGCAAGACTTATTTCATAACAAGAACTTTTTTTTTCTTTACTTTTTCATTCTCATACTCAAAGTATGACACCTGATCTTTATTTTATTTTATTTCTAAGAAACGAGGTACTTAATTTAAATCTAACTTCTTCGGGGTTGATCTAGCGAAAGAACATTAAAGAATCTACATCAAAGAAATCTAGAAAAATAAAATGAGGAAGATCTTACTAAATTTGTTAACAAACCTGAATCAAGAAAGTCGTAAATCTCTGGAATTCTACCCGTCAGAGAGAAACTCAAAGAAGAATAGAAAGGATTTCCTTCTCTTATTCCAATTTATACTAGGGTATCTATTAGGAAATTGCCTTTTTACCCCTCTTTCATTTAAAGTAATTAATTAATTACTAATTGAATTACCATTATTATTTTCTTGATTTACCATTATTATTTTCATAACGTCCTTTCATTAAAGTAATTAATTAATTACTAATTGAATTACCATTATTATTTTCTTGAATTACCATTATTATTTTCATAACGTCATTTCATTAAAGTAATTAATTAATTACTAATTGAATTACCATTATTATTTTAAATAACATATCTTTTTATAAAAATTCACTTATCATTATTATTTTAAAGTAACATCATCTGAGTCGCATCATTATTATTTTCCCTAACTTATACCTATACAAATTCCTGGGTGTTACACTAATGATGTTCAATCATATGACAATTCTTGGTATCGAAGAATCTTTGAGGGTACGCTTTTTCATAATTTGATCTTCTTGTTTTACTGTTAAACATCTCTAGACGTGTGGTTGTAAAAAAAAAAAAATTACCAATAAGAAAAAAAGTACCTCATTTAATGTCTTGAACTATGTATAGGTTGTGTAAATTCAAATCTTTGAATGTAATTAAATCAAAGCCATTGGTTATCCTATAAAATATTTTTTATAAAAGATTAACATTAAATAGGAATTTGAGATATATTCTAACAGTTTATGACTTTTAGCTAATACGATATTTATAATCTTATAATTGCATCGAATTTGTAACACATGCTCCCTTTGTTCCTTTGTAGTATATGAATGTGGAATATTGATTTGCAAGATCCACATAAAAGCAAATATAAATATATAATATTATATTCCTTGAGTGAGTTGATGAACATTTTGACCTTAAACATATTTTGTTTTTCCTTCAAAAAAGTTATTTCATCAAAGTAGGGATTTTTTCTTAAGAAGAGTGCAAAATTTTCAATCACTTGTCTTTGGATTGCTCCATGGAAACATCTGATCGATCTCAAAGGTTTTGGAAATTTTAGGTACCGTTTGGTTATAGTTTTTGAAAATTATTTTTGTTACGGCAGAATGAGGGGAAAACATTTGGTTCTTTTTTTTTCAAAACAAAGAACACCAAAACAATAAATTAAGATCATAAAATAGTTTTTCATAGACCATTAAATGGATAAAAACAAAAACGACATGATTAGGAAATAAGCTACAAAAAATAAAAATAAAAATAAAAAGGGAAAAGAAAGTAAAATATCCGAAGTTGTTCGCATGTTTCTCCTTTAAAGCAAATTATGGATAAACTATTTAGTGAAAAGGGTTTTGAAATTTAAAATTATTAGAGAGAAAAAAGTTCCTATGGAGATACTTAATTAAGACAATAAAATATTTTGTCGTGATCACCATGATTTGGAAATTGATCATCCATATTTAAATAAAACCGTAATGTACTTTCTTTCATTAAGTAATTACATGATCCTCGATGTAAAAAAAAAGTACCACATGATCCGATGGTCACAGGATAAAATCAATATTTTATTTTACGTACCTTTAAGTTTGCAAACATTTACCTCAATAAAAAAAGAGAGGAGAAATTAGATTATAACTCCAAGTTAAAATATCCATCAAAACCATAGAATAATGGTTAGCTACCCATTGGGCCGGAGTGCCATTTGACCCGGTCAAAAACCGTTGGAACCGGAGGACCGCTCGAACCGGACGGTTCTATGTGAGCCGAACGGTCCAACCCAACTCAACTCATTAAACATTTAAAGACCCAACCCATTATACATTTAAATAAAACTTTTATTTAACAGCCCTCATATCATAGACCCAATTCTAATGTATAGCCCAAGACCTAATTGTATACTTATGAGAATGGCAAGGGTATATAAAGACCCTCAATTCTTTATCTCTATCCGATGTGGGACAAGATTAAGTGGGTTTGAAGAATAAAAGAAAATATTTCAGCTTGCAAGATTCAAACCTAGGTCCTAAAGTTCAATAGGTAGGTTCTTAAACCACTATGCCAGCTTGAGTTTTTGTGAATGTTGGCAAACAAATTTATAAATATCTAATTTCTAAAATTATTACAATATAAATGTAAATATTATTTTTTTCATTTAATAAATTTTATGTTTTCGAAATTTAAATTACTAAATTATGTTTTAAAAAGAAATTTTAAAATTTTACTAATAAAGATTTAAATTTTCAATAAATTCTCCTTTTATAGTATTTTAAATTCCTTTTTCAATGAAAAGTTAAAATATTGATACGACTATATAAAATAAATAAATAGCATTATAAATATTAAATTATATATTTAAAATAATTTTATATTTAAAAATATAAATTATATTTATGACATCACCGGCTCAACTCGCGATTCGACCGCTGGCCTCGATCAAAGGAACTCGTGAACTGATAACTTTTCCTAGCTCAATCACCCCATCCGGTTTTTTAAAATATTGGTTTATTGTCTTCTTATTTTAAGCACATTTATTTTGCAACAAATATCATGACTAGATATTCCATATAGATTTTCTTTGTTCCTTCTAGAACCAAAATACTTAAGAGATTTGGCAGGAAATCAAATGGTGAAAAACAACACCACCAAATGCATACCTCGCAAAACTAATTTCTCCAGATTTTTAAACTTGCTCTGCCAGCTTTGGAATAATTCCTATCTTTCATGAGGTTCAAGTTCAAATCGACCGAATGCTCTTAAATATTGATATACAAAGCCATTAATTTGGGACACCCGAAAATAACGATTAACAACATTACATTAAGCCATTTATAATAATATATATTCTATTTAAGCCGCATTGAAGGTGTGATTCACATAAAACTGGTAATTACGCTTAGGAAACTTACCTCTAAGCAAGATACATTAGTGCTCGTTTCATGGCAAGAGATAAAAGGCTAAGCCTCAGCACATCTACGACTTTGCTTAATCAAATTTAATGAATGAAGAGATAGGAAAGGACATCCAACTTCCTACTTAATCCATAGATGGCATTGTGGACTATATTCACTTATTATTCTTCCTGGATATGAAGTTAATATGTAATCCCAAGCACAACAAGGTCTTATGTATTTCGGAAAATTGAGATGTTCCCAACACATAGGATCCAGGTTGGTTTTATACCAAGACTTGCATACCAAAGGGACATCCAACAACAGTGACTCCATCCCAACTCTTCCGAAGATATCAACCTAAAGGTTCCTGCTCAAATCTTTCCATTTTCCTCCTTCCATCCGATAAATGAAAGGAAAAAAATATTTCAAGATTTAATGTACAAATCAAACTAAATGCATGTATAAACAGTGTGTAAACAAAGAGAGAGCAATAAAGATTTGATCAATAATATATCAAATAAACATAGATTTACCTGAAATTTTTTGTGAAGAAGTAGAGATTTAAAAGGTGGTAGCATTAGTTTAAGCATCTAATTATTTAAAATATATTTTGGCCATACCTTTTCAACTTCATATGTTTCATTTAAAAACTTCACCAACCTTTCAACTTCCAAACTGGCAAGCTCTTCGTTCGTATGATTTTAGTGAAAAAAGAGGAGAAAGATTCTTTTTTTTTTTATGACCGAGTGTTTGAATTATTATTTTTAAATGAGCACTTTTTACAATAGTTTTATGTTTTAATTAATAAAATTTAATAAAATACAAGAAGCCAATATACCTATTCTATGTTGCATCGTCTTGTTATTTTTTTTGCTTCCTATCCGGACATGGGTATCGATACACTTAAGCTTTCAGTCTATACATATATTTTCTTTGCATGGTGTAAGAAAGATGGTGACCGAAGAGAGTACAAGAAACACAACCTGAACCAGCCAACACACAGCAAGACAAACAAAGAAAATCTAGTCGCACTCCAAAGAAACACCAGAAACCCATGCCCCCAAACCTCCTAATACCAATCCCGGCATGAGAAAAACTAAGCACACAACTCACCGAGAATTGCTTCAATCAGAAGAACTCAACAAAAGTTTATGAGGGAGATTTTTGGCCTCCCACCTAAAGATTGTAAACAAAGGAACTCTTCAAATTTTTTGAATGGATAGCTCCATATCTTCAAAGACAATCTTGTTTCTCGCCATATAGAAATTCAAGCTCAAAACATTGGATGTTGCGTGACTTAAGTTTCTGTGAACTATAGCACCGTTTAACCCGAACTCAACTCAGCTTCTCAAACAATGGTGAGATGAGTTCTGAATCTCAAATGGTGTTTGTGGTTTATCACTATCAAGAAGATACCTCAAACTGCCAATGTGACCAATCGGTCCGCTTGTTTTAAGTAGAGCCTGTAACTACGATCATATGGGATTTACTTATTTTGTATTCGCTTTATGCCCACACGAACAAAACACGGGCCTTTAGTTAAGCAATTTTGCAGGGGATTTCATAAAACAACTTGCATTCAACACCGTGATTCTTTTTGAAACAAATCCAATGTTATGCTAAAAATTCTAGCTCTTCAAGATTTATAAGCTCAAGGAAAATATTTTATAAATAACTGCGTTGTTCGATTCATATGAAAATCCAATCCCAAAACGTTGAAATAAAATAAGAAATTAAACATCTCTCAAATCCAATTTTTAGCTTGCTTAAATTATTATGAATGTAATTAGGAGAAAAAAAATGGTGCAAACCAAAAGGTCCAGCATTTAAGTAGTTAGCAAATGAATTTCTACAAATTAGCAATTATCTACATTTGATTCAGGTGGTTTTTAATGTTCTTTTTTCATTTAAAACGTTTCTTCAATGAACATTAAACAAACAAAAATTAGGAAATCACCTTTTTTAAAAAGATAATTTATTTTACACTTAAGAAAGTTAATACACGAAGATATTATTTCATCTACCTAAAAAACAAAAAAAATGATTAAGCACAAATATCTCAAAATTAAGGCCAAATACAATGAAGCTGAATATATATATATATATATATATATATATATATATATATATACAAGATTTAAGCTTCAAATCAAATAGATTTCCTACAAATGTAATTTCCATATCCATAATCATGCCCAAATCTCACAATAATCATGCCATGAAAGGTGTAGAAAAGGTAAAGAGAAATTTACTCACTCGAGACTTAAATATGTAGTATGCAATGAAGAAGATAGAGTCAGGAGAAAAATGAGAAAGAAAAGTTATAAAAGGAAAGTGGACGAAATGGAGGATGGGAAAGAAGGGTAAGTAGGTCGCTGGCAATGGAAATCTTCCGACGACGGTAGGTCCGGTGATGGAAAAAGGAAGAAAGAGAAAGAAATTTAAGAAAGAATGTTTAAAAATGGAAGTAGTTAAGCGCTATTTTTTCTTTTGAGGAGATTTGCTTATTACTTAATTACGAGTGCAAAGGGAGGGAGAAAAAGAGAAAAGAATGAAGATGAAGGGGGAGAAGAGGAAGAAATGGTCTTGGGTAATGGGGAGGGAAAGTGGATGAGAGAGAATATAGGTGGGTAATGGGTATAGCCATATAGGGCATAGGGGAATGGAAGGAAAGAGAAAAGCAGTCTGCATATTGACGGTGTGCAGATATTTAAATCAAATCAAAGACTTTTTATAGGTAGGTATAGCCGTATAGGGCATAAGGATTTCTTTTGAAATTAAAAAGCACTTTGAAACTAAGACTTTTCTATAATTCTTAAGAATAATGTTTCATCCATCGCTTAATTTTTATGACATTTATTCCTTATACTTCAACTTTTTCCTAAAATTCTTTCCCTATAATTACTTTTTTGTTTCTTTTCTTCTTTTTTTTCTTTCAAAAAACAGTTTTAAGAAAACTAATTGAGAAGGAAATTAAAAGAACATAAATAACTCAATCAGTACTATAAGGTAATAAATTCGTCTTAAAGCATGTAACATGATGATGTGAATAAGGTATAACTGCATAAAAATTTTGTTAAAAAAAATGGAAGAAAAAAATATTTAGAGAAAAATTTATCATAGCCTTTATTTTTAATATTTATACTATTATTTAGAAAAAAATTAAAATATGAATTATTTTCTTAAATAATTTTTACCTTTTTTACTTAATTTTATAATCAAAGGGAATAAAAAGTCACAATTGATATTATTTTGTCCAAAAGAAAAGAGAAATATAATTTTCATTTTGTCCAAATGAAATTAATGCTTATAAGAGGAAAACTTAAATTTAGTCCTATTATTTTTAATTATAGAGTATAACATATAATATTATATATATTAATATATATATATATATATATATATATATATATATATATATATATATATATATATATATATATATATATATATATATATATATATAAAATATGTTTGGATTAAACATATAAATAATATGTCTTTCAAACCAAATATTTATATAAATAGTATGTTTAGTTTGCGATATTTGTTTAAAAAACACATTTGCCTTATCTTCCTACTCCTGTTCGCTAAAAGAGAGAGAGATACCGGTTCGTCGTCTCTCTACTTGCGCCGTCGCCATTCACCTACAAATACAACCGCAAATTTCACCGATGTTCTATTTGAGACACGGAGAGCTTCGAGATAGAGAAATTCCCTTCACCGCCCCTTTTATAGACCTCGTAATGTCAATAATTAGGTCATTTGTTTATATATATATATATATATACTACGTTTGATTAAAACATATAAATAATATGTCTTTAAACCAAATATTTCTATAAATAGTATGTTTAGTTTAAGCCGTATATCCGTTTAAAAAAACACATTTGCTCTATCTTCCTACTCCGCTTGTTCTACTAAAAGAGAGAGAGATGACCGTCTGCCTCGTCTCTCTTACTACGCCGCCTATCTCGACCCACAAATACAACTCGCAGCTCCCACCGATATCTCTATCGAGACGTGAGAGCTCCGGAGACAGAAATTTTTCAATCGCCCTTTATGCACCCGTAATGTCAATAATTAGGTCAGTTTGTTTTTATATATATATATATATATGTTTGATTAAACATATAAATAATATGTCTTTAAAACCAAATATTTCTATAAATAGTATGTTTAGTTTAAGCGATATCTGTTTAAAAAAAAACACATTTGCCTTATCTTCCTACTCTGCTTGTTCCCATTAAAAGAGAAAGAGATACCGGGTTCGCCTTTCGTTTTCTCTACTTGCGCCGCCATCTCGATTCACATAAATACAACTCGCAATTTCACTGATGTTCATTGAGACGTGAGAGTCGGAGATAGAGAATTCCCTTTCAATCGCCCCTTTATGCACCCCGTGTAATGTCAATAATTAGTCAAGTTTGTTTATATATATATATATATATATATATATATATATAATATAGTTTATTTAAACATATAAATAATATGTCTTTAAAACCAAATATTTATATAAATAGTATGTTTAGTTTAAGCGTATATCCTGCTTAAAAAAACACATTTGCCCTATCTTCCTACCGCTTGTTCCCGGCTAAAAGAGAAGCAGATACCTGCTCGCCTTCGTTTTCTACTGCGCCGCCATTCGACTCACAAATACAACCGCAGCCTCACCGCTGTTCTATCGAGACGCGAGAGCTGAGATAGAGAAATTCCCTCTCAATCGCCCTTTATGCAATCTCTTGCGAATGCCAAGAATTAGGTCAAGTTTGTTTATATATATATATATATATATATATATATATATATATATATATATATATATATATAATATGTTTGATTAAACATAAATAATATGTCTTTAAAAACCAAATATTTATATAAATAGTATGTTTAGTTTAATATATCTGTTTGGGTCACATTCGTTTCATCTTCCTACTCGGGCTTGTTTCTCGGGCTAAAAGAGAGAGAGATACCGGGTTCGTCTTCTCTACTGCCGCCTATCTCGACTCCACAACCAACTCGGCAGCCTCTTACCGAATGCTCTATTGAGACTTGAGAGCTCGGGAGATAGAGAAATTCCTTCTCTAATCAGGTCCTCGCGTATCTTGTAAACGTCAATAGTTACATATCAAGTTTGTTTATTTTCCTTCTTTTGATTGTTCCGCTTGTGTACCCAATTCGTATCTGTGCTAAGAGGATTCTCTGATTCATTGTAAAATTTTGATTTTTTGTTGTGGTTTTATGTCCATCAGGTTATCTTAACTTCTTTTTTTTTTTTGAAAAGAGGTTAGAATAATAACTTATGTTCTAGTTTATCTAATTGAGGGATTAGCATAATTATTTTGTTTCACAACCTGATACTCCGGTCTGTCCGTCCACCGGGATCCAACTGGCTACTTTCATTGGATTTTCTTAACGAGTACCAAACTGTAATGGTCTGGTTTTACCAGATCGGAAATGAGGAGACAACGGTGGAAGAAAAGAGTTTATATATATATATATAGAATATTGAATAATTAATATAAGTCACAGATTTAAATATTAATATGGGAAACGTGACAGTGATGTATAGTTAGGAATTGACTGTAAATGACAACCTTCCTTTTCATATAATAAGCCCTCTCATAATCTCAGTGGACCCACTTATATTTTTTCTTTTTTTTCTTTAATGTTAATATCAATTGTACTTTTTATTCCCTTGATTATAAATTAAGTAAAGGTAAAAATGGTTTGAAAATAATTCATATTTTAATTTTAAATAATAGTATAAATATTAAAAATAAAGGCTAAGTGATAAATTTTTCTCTGAATATTTTTTTTACAAAAATTCTTATGCAATTATGTCTATTCATACTCAATATGTTACATGCTTTATATGAATTCTCTATTACCTTATAGTACTGATTGAGTTATTTATGTTCTTTAATTTCTTCTCAATTAGTTCTTAAACTCGTTTTTTTTGGAAAGAAAAAAAGAAGAAAAAGAAACAAAAAGTAATTATAGGGAAAGAATTTTAGAAAAAGTTGAAGTATAAGGAATAAAATGTCATAAAAAATTAAACGTGATGAGCATTATTCTTAAGAATTATGAAAAAGTCTTAGTTTCAAAAGTGCTTTTAATTTCAAAAGAAATCCTTATGCCCTATACGGCTATACCTACCTATAAAAAGTCTTTGATTTGATTTAAATATCTGCACACCGTCAATATGCAGACTGCTTTTCTCTTTCCTTCCATTCCCTACGCCTCTATATGCACATACCCATTACTCCACTGAGAGTCTTCCCTCATCCACTTTCCCTCCCATTACCCAAGCACCATTTCTTCCTGTATCGCAAATGCGTCCAGATCCGTGATTTCCGACCGATCCGATCCGGTCAAACAGTAGAAAAATCCGTTGACTGGATAATGGATACGATACGATAAAATCCGATTTTTTTGAATTCGAGGTTGACGAGATGATGAAGTATATCCGATCCGAAACCCGTGATTTCAGAATCACCAAACGCGCTGTAATATCTAATTAATATTTAATGTTATAATATCCGATACATTTGAATTAATTGTAATTTGTAATAACACTATAATATGATATGATTCTCACATTACTAATTCAAATATTTAATTGCCTATTTTTTAAAATCCCACTAGTAAAGTTAGAAATGAATACTAAAAAATATAATAATGTAAACCCTAAACCTGTCAATAACATTATAAATTATAAATCTAGTCCTAATTGTAATTTGTAAATCCTAACGTAACATGCTAACATTGCAAACCCTAACTTCTTAACACAAGAAATTTAAACTTATAACACCACAAACCCTAATTTGTTGATAAGCCTCTATACAAATATACTCGATCCACGTCTTCATTATCCTTCCCAAATGGACTGACATATCTCTTCCAAGATGTTTGAGCTGGGCCACTTTGAATCACCCAATAGACTCGATAGTCGCCGACAATGTAAGGTTTCTCCTGTCAGACACTAAAACTTACGACTCTTTAAACTCTTTAACGACGGGCTCTATCTGTCATGCACGCAAGACATTAACTCTTTGAGGTAGGAAAGTCTCGATTAAATAAGATCTTCTGGGCTCATGATTAGTCCTGCAACTTTAACCTGTAGCCATGTAACACCACAAATTTTAATTCCTAATATTGTAAATTTTAATTTAACACTAAAGTCCTAATCAAACATCACTAACCCTAACTCTAATAATGTCAAGTATAAATCTAATCTAATATAAAGGAGGAAAGGAGGAAGAAAGAAGTGGAAGAGACTCGGGAGAGGCTCAAGTGGAAGATAGCCCCGCGCTTTTGATAGAAAATGAGTCTATACTTTGAAGTTGTCGAAAGCATGTTATAAAAGCACCACTTGCACATCCGGAAAGAAAAAAACCGGGGCCATTTAAAAGAAAACACTCATTCTGACCGTCGCTCGTGGAAATCTCAAAACAAGCCAGGTAGCTCGTATCACGGGGTCAAAGCATTAAAGCAACTCTAGATCTATTCCTTCAACATTCCGACGCGTTAACAAAAGTTATTTCTCGCTTTTCTTATTTTAGATCGAGTAGCTTAATTACGTAATCTATCAGAATATAATATATTGTGTTGAGTATTGTCGAACATTACCAATCGAAATACATATATCATGTTCTAATATTGAGATCGACCATCATGCCAGCTTAAATGTCGTAGTGATTCATCACGCCGTGTTTTTAAACGCCAGATTCATCATGCCAGCGCCGTAAATATTAAGTCTAGCCGTTCCATGATGAATTAAACATACACACACACTACGTAAGTGCAGCCGCGGAGAACGCTGTAGCTGGTTGCTCAGAGAATAAAATATTAATTGTGATTGGTGTATGAAATATTTGCTACACCATGATAATAATTTTATTTTTGTAAAATGGTGTAATGATGGGTTCTCACTCAAACCAAATAAAAAAAATAAAGAAAAGGGAAAGAGACTGCTTTGTAAAGTAAATTGTAGTTGTGATATTAAATTATCCGAGCTATGTAAAGTAAATGATTTTTTCGTAATTCTTTTTATTTTCTAATCATTCATTTAATTGTATTTCTAGACTAAAAATTTGATTTGACCTGTTTGTAATACTTTTTTTTTTAATTTCCAATAATCTTATACCATTCTAGATTTTTTTTTTAATTATTGGTTTTTGTAAAGTAAATTGTAGATGTGAAAACAAATCAAAGTTTGAATGCATCTGCTTTACCCGCCCGTACACTCGTATATGTTTTGTCTAAAATAAATTATTAAACTTAATTTTAGAATGTCTTATTGATTTTTTTCCCATGATCTAGACATCATGAAATTAACTTTTGACACATGTAAAAATGTTGAGATATATTCCTTTTTAGCATGAGGTATGATTTTCTCGTTACACCTATCATAAAGGATCGATTCTCGATCTATGACCCGATTTCTTACATTATTTATTTCCATTTTGTTTTATTTTATTTTATTTTATTTTCTATCTTTTTTCCAAGTTTTCACTCTTAAAATTCAATTGCCTCATTTTTCAATTTTTTTACCTAGGCTTTGTATGAACCACTATACTAGTTCTAGAAAATTCTCATTTGCCGAATACGACAAAAGTAGTTGATTTGTGATGTTTTATTAACTTTAGACTTAGTTTATATTCCTAAATTTATGAATCATGAAGTTATAACTAGTAATGAAGTTAGCAAAATATGTCTTAGTGTCGCATGGATAAATCCGATATCCGTGGATAATATCCTAAACTACTGACAGGATAATGCGATTGTATTTTTTTATCCGTAGTGATATGGATATGGATATGGATATATTATTTTTATTTAGGATCGGATATGGATTTGAAAACCATCCAAACCGATCCGATGTCATCCCTATTTCTTCCCCTCTTTCTCCCCTTCATCTTCATTCCTTTCTCTTTTTCTCTCCCGCACTCGTAATGAAAGCAAATCTCCTCAAAGAAAAAAGCCAACGCTTTAGCCTACTTCCATTTTTTCCTCTTTCTTCCCGCCATTTCACTTTCTTTCTTCCTTTTTCCACTCGGGACCTACCGGCTGCTTAAGATTTGTCGCCTTGCCACCATCGCCATCCACGTTCACCCACTTACTCCTTCTCTTCTTTCCCATCCTCCATTCGTCCACTTTCCCACTTTTTCTCTTTTTCTTTTCTAGCTTTCTCACAACTTCATTCTTCTTCATTTACAATCACGCATCTACATATTTAAGTTCCAAAAGTGAGTAAATTTCTCTTTACCTTTTCTAATGCTTTAGTTTGGTGGGCAAAGTGATTTTGTTTGGGTAAGTGACTTCTTCGCTTGTGGGACTCCATATTGATCTAAAATTTTTGGTCTTTATCTTGAAATAATTTTTTTTTAAATATGGATATACATAATTAAAATATTAGAATAATTAAAGTATTAGAATATATTGTTGATCAATAATTAATAATTTTAATAATAATAATAATAGCTGTATTAAAATCAGAAAATAGAAAATAGAAATATTTTTAGCATTAAATATTAGAAAAAATAATATTTATGTTAATTTCATATTGATCTAGAAATTTTTTTGATATTTATCTTGTATCTTGAAATTTATCATAAATTAATTTAAATAAAATAAATTTTTTATGTCTTATTACAAAAATAAATTTATTTTTAATTATTTATCATAAAAAGAAACTACTAATTTAATTATTCTACCATTATATTATAAAATCTTTTATGGGTTAGAGGAGGTAAGGTTAAAGGCGGCCCAAGAGAGAGAGATCCCAACCCAATATAAACAAACCGCTCACGGGTCCATCCTCCACAACAGGCATTAACCACCTAACCCTAGAGATCGATCACGAGTTTCAGGTTAAGCCGCAAAGCATGAAGAAGACGGAGATGGCGGTGGAGGGTAAACCCAAACCCAATCCCCAAACCCGTGTCGCTGGTGGCCACCCCAACATCTTATTGCCATAGACATGAGCAAGCAAATGCAAGACACCACTACGTAGTCTCCTAAGCTCAAGTACTCTCTACCTCTATTCAATATGTTGAATCATGAGAAGGATTTTCCCTTTGAATGAGCTGCCAGAAGAGACTCCAAATCCTACATGGCTCACGGTGAAAAACCGAAGCTGGAGCATCACCGCTATTGCTTCCTGCAAAAAGTAGAAAGCAACCTGAGGAAGGCGCCATGATAAGTTGTTTGGAGACGAGGGCTTCTCACGCCTGGTTGCTGATCTTACCGCCGTGATCACAATTACTGGATTTTAAGACTATACCTTCATCAGCCGAAACCAACCCATTGTTATGAGCGACCACAAAAGATTTTACGGTGTCAGCCTTCATGCAGAGAAATTACCCGTCTAACGCTTTCGAGTTTATGATCATCATTTAACAATGGAATCTGCTATATAATGTTATTTATTTTGTAATATATAGGTATTTATTACTGCAATCCAATTTTATTTATGTGTTGGCTTGAGCGATCGTGGACTGTAGCGATTATTATTATTCTTACAATGTTAATGAGGGAATTGAAGTTGGCCGGGAAATCGCGATAAGTTACCCGTCCCGCACTCCATTCACTTTCAGGTCGGGCAAGTTTCAGGCTCGCATACAACGACATCTTCATCTACATTCACCTTGACTCGTGTTTATGCCGCCATGATCCCTTCCAACGACAAGAGTAAATTCCACTGCTATCAACATTCGACGAGGCTGGGGATTTACTCAACCGGATGTGCCATCAATCGTGGGAGAAGCCATGGATTCGGGGTGAGCATAGATGCATCATGCAACCGATAACAGATTCAGAGTACTTACAAACTCGTCCTTTGTCGCCCATTCTATATATTACCACTTTCAAGGTCGAGAAACTACTACATTCCTCCTCCTCAGCCCAAGCTCGTGGTCTCAAGCTACTCAAGACTGCTGATGCTTCTGATGTTTCCAAGCTTCCTCATCATGATAATGGTAATTGCAGCTTTTGTCACACACATCAATTCGAGCCATGATATTTATTTCTATGTTTATTTAGCCAATAATTTTGATTTTATGTTGTAGATGTCTCAAGACATCCTATTCCCCTTGTCTATTACTCTTTCCGAGCAAAAGGCTCTCACACTGATGCACGGGCCCCGGTGGCACTCACATTTACAAGGCCTTCTTCCATCAATTGTATGTCTTCTTCTCTTAAGTACTCGCTGCTTTCCCCCAACAAACCATGACCTCATACTCCAAGATTTATCTTTGATATTTTTAACGTATACTTGTTCATTTTGTGATACTCCACCATTTCTCTATCAAGGTATGTGTGTGTACTTTAAAGTGCATCGCTAGATACTCTACCTCACATATCTCTTTGTTTCATTCCTATGAATACGTATCCCTTGTGGTATTCAATCTAAAATAGCCACTACCAAGAAGGTTATGAAGTTACTTAATTGGGGTGATATTACTACTCATTCATAGAACTAATTGTTTGTTTGTTTGCGGTACAGACATCGACGGGGTTACTTATGGCTTCCATATCACTTTTTATGTTGCGCCTTATCTCACAGGATCGTTTTCCTATCTGGCATGACATGTTGTGTTTTCACCTTTTCATGTATGCTTTTATGAATTGAGATAGGATTGATTTTATAGTTCGTTGAAAAAGGTTTGCAATGCTGTGATCTTTCCACTTTCGTGGATTCATATTTCATGATTTCTATAAAAAACCTTAAGTTTCCGTGGGAATCTATTTACGTTGTTTGAAATCCAAGGGTAATAATAACTTCAAAACTCCACAATATTGAGAAGCCTGATTATTGTTGGGAGACAGATCATGGGTGGTTGCCAGAATATGGGTGGCCTTTGAACTAGTGGATCAAGCTTTAACCAATGACATAAGGATGAAGAGGTTGATTCAGAGATGAGGTTTTCTACCTATTGGATAGTCAAATTTCTTCTTTACACAGCGAAAGAAATTGTAAAGAAGAAAGTTTCTTCACCACTGGATAGTAAACTTTCTTCTTTACAATTGGTGGCATTCATCTGGTCCTAAAGCTTGCATAGTTACAACTGCCGCTTATGCCAGCCCAGGTTGAGTCAGAGATGCACCTTTGATGGCCAAGGTTGGTTATCAAGTGAGGCACTAGGATTATCAAGGGTGCATGAAGGTTTTTGAAGCCGATCAATCACTTTTTCGAACTGTCAAACTCAAATTGCTTGATCCATTCTTCCTCTTGGTCAGTTTCTTTAGAGTGGAAATACGTGCTTTTTCGCTTTGTTGCCTATTCTTGTATTCTAATTAATTATATTTTGATAAAAAATTTAAATTTTTCCTAAAGCCTCCTCGCGAGTGTTACTTGATAGTATCTTCATTGTTCTATAATATTGTACAATACATGGTACTCGTTTCAGTTCATAAAATATCATATTAAGTTCTCATATATTGTGAAGCATCTCGGGGTCCTTTTGAATAAGTTCGCATCGCTGCTTCTAGACTTTCTTTGTTGTGTAAAAAACATACAAGTTCAAATATTAGGTTTGCATGTGGTTTCACACAAATGTTGTCATGGGTCTTTCATATTCCGTGAATCGAAAATCTTCGTAACCCCGGATTAGTCAAGGCCTAACTTGGCTTTCCCTCCTCTATGAAAGTTCGAATCGTTGAGGAGGTCATGCTTACATATCTTTCAAGAAGTTGATAGACCGAATAAGGTTCCTTGATACTCAATACCTGTATGTTGTTTCGTGGCGTGATTGAATGATATGTTGCAACTCGTCGAACACCTTTAATTTTCACAAGTTGAATACATGAGGATTTAGGTTCTACAAATCAGGGTGGTTTTTCCTACTGGTGGCAAAAAAAGAACTAGCAAATTTTGAACTTCTTGAACCTGAATCATTGTTCATAAAAAACACTTGAAGCTTTATTAATTTTCATGTAGGTATGTGTGAGAATCAATAATCTCTAGAATCCACTCTAAAATCATATGATTTAATTTTACTCTAATTTCGCTTCTATATATACGTAGAATTATCGACTTTACATTAGAGTCTCAAGAATCAAGATTCTAATTAAATAGGGGATATAAAGGTTGATCAGTTGATAAATTACTTAATAATACGGTACTTGAGCTAAATTCTGTAAAAGGTAAAAAGAGTGAACCTCATCGGTTATTTATTTACCCTATTTATTGAGCCTAGGTGCAAACCGTAAGAAGTCCCCTTTTGAGAGGGAGTGGGGTTTGTTCATGGTCAGAGCCTAAAGCAGTAGGCCTTTTATTTATCATTATCATAAGAGGAACCCTACCTATTGAAAGACCAAACAATTATCATTGCTACCTACCGAAAGGGTCGGAAACAGGAGCTTTCTGTGAATTTTAGAATGAAATTTATGTTTCTTATTATTGTTGAGTCTCTTTCTTTGTCCTTTTTTAACACTAATGGTTGTCAGTCAACACTAGTAAGTGTAATGTGTGATAAACTTGCAACTTGTTTGTTATGTTTATATTGCGGAACATCTTATATTTGTATTTGTATGCCAATCTGAAGAAGTTTTGCCATGCCCTTTCAATGTTAATTTTAAAGCTTTTGTTATTTTTACCCTTGAGGCAAGGTTGGCTCAAGTGGTAAGAGTAGGAGGTTCCAAGTTTTGAACTGGGACATGAAATGAAAAAAGAAAAACAATACTAAACTATCAAAAAGAAAAAGACCGTTTGTAATTATTCTTGTCATCAAAGTATACTTCATTAGTTTTTAAATCTGAGTTTTTTTTTTTATGGCATGAATTGTCATATTGTATTGAATCATGGTGTGCTTTATTTATTTATTTAATTTTACAAGAAAACTAATTAATCAAAGTTTCTTAGCAGGTCGACCCACGAAATGTGAGATGATGGGGAAGTGTCTTCGATGAAGCTTTGAAGTTTGAATCTACTACATGTGTCTATTCACTATTTTTATTTTCCTTCAAAATTTGTCCTTTCTATTTTTCCTTACTTTCTTTTGAATTCCAAACGAAACCCAAACTATAATCATTTTAGACGATATATAATAATATATAGGTTTTTAACCAAAAATTTATCCTTCTTTTCTTTGAGCATAAATTCAATGATTTTTTATCCGACAATGGATGATCCACCAAATCTACCGATGTCAGAATAGAAATAATTTACTAAGGAATTGAAACCCATACTTTTCTTTTTGATCAAAGGTTGAGGGTTGGACGCTTCATTCGGCTGAGACTAAGTTGAAGTCTCCTACTACTATCCAAGGGACTTGGTCTCCTATGACGTTTTGATTCAAGTCATTCTACATATTCTTTTATTTTATTCATGTTTGTTTGCATATTCTTGAAGAATCATTTTTCTTATAAAAAATTTCCAATACATTGGGACGGTTTGGTTGCTATTTTCATGAACAATTTTTTGTTCTAAAACATGAAGAAACTAGGACTCTAGGTTTGTTTCATTTTAAAACTGTTATTGAAAATAGTTTTTGAAAACATACAAAACACAATTTTAGTGTTATTTGAAAACTGTTATTCTTATCTAAATTTAGTGTTTTTATGTTTTCCATAACAAAAAAAAAGGAAACCAAATGTGTTATCTATTTTTCTTATTCTCCTTGATTTTGAGAACATAAAACAATTTTCAAAAACTGTCACCAAACAAGCCCTAAAAATTTTAAAAATTATTTCTTGTTCTCCTTCTTTTTTTTTTTCTTCCATTATCCCACAAATTCAACTAGTTCATCCATTAATGGCAGAATCTAGCTTTTCTGGATCCCATTCCCATCTGCAAGTTGCAGCTCTCCTCAGAGAGTCTCCAGAAAAATTATTTCAGGGTGCAAAAATAGTGTGGTCATGCTGCAATAGAGTTCCAGTGAAAGTAAAGAGTTATGACTAAGAATTTACTAAGGAACACTGCATCTCTGTGAGACAGTACTATTGATCTTGAAGAGTCACTCCATCACTCACATCATGCAACTTACCATATACCATATCTCTGAGTTAAACAATTCAGCCACCTAATTAGAGCCGACAAGTCCTCAGAAAGCACCAACACCAAAATGTGCCTGTTTAGACAACCCATCCCATCCACCACCACTAGAATAGTTGAGTAATCATAAAAGTTAGGAAGGTCTGGAATGATATCCATGGCCATATCTTCCCAAATTTGCTCATGAATGGGACTGAGTGGAATGTTTCGTTTGTTGACACACTACACACTGGTATACTAAGTCTTCAATAGCCTTCCTCATACCAGGTCAAACAAAAAGAGCACTCACCCTACCCTAGGCCTAGCTATTGTCTTTTGAATTCCACCATGACCCCTTGATAAAGTGCAATGCGCCTTGCTTTGTTAATCATCAGCTTCACCAAAGAGGAAGAAGGGTTCTCCCGTATGACCTTATATAGCTAGTGATTTAAAAAAAAAAATCGGATTTAAACTTTTACAGTAACAGTTTTCATACATTGAAATTAAAGTGTAATAAATAAATAAAAAAACTGATCTACGAGATGAAATATGACTTTTGAGATAAAGCCAAAAAATGAAATGCGACGTCATTAGGTTGGTTGGACAAAGGATCAGCTACTTTAAAATTATGTGTGTCTTCATATCCTAAAAAGATCACAAGGAAAACTTCAAGATTCATCTCAAAGTCAAGGTATAATACGTTACCAAGATTGAATTCTGATAATTTTAGGGTTGATTGTATTTGCTTTAGATGTTCTTCCTTTCTCTTTCAAAACTTTCATTTTTCATTTTCTATTCCAATGACTAACTCCTCAAATTTGGAATTTTACTCCTCTATCTGTTTACTCGTTGAAGATGACATTTCCATTCATCATTCTTTTCGTATATATCTTAAATTTGGAACAAAGGTTAAAAAAAAAAAGTTAAATTTATGACGAGTCTCAACACCACCTTTTATATTACATAAATCGTGACCTAGCTAGATCATCAATTTTTTCGTTTTCTTGGAAAAGCGAGATCTATCTCCCTCATTTTATTTTTCTTTAGTTGCAAACACTCCCAAAATGATGTCTTAAGAATGAAGCAACCATTTATATTTACTCTCTCCTCACCTTCTTCTGATGGGTAGTTTGTTCTTTTAGTTGAAGGTTACAACTGATTAGAGTCAAGGGGAATCTGTCCGTGATACTTGTTAATTGAACCAACTGGTAAGGGAAGTTAAATATAGAATTAAAAAAAGGGAAACTTATGTTATCGGATATCAATTTCAAACTATTTGAAAAAAGAGGACCGACAACTTATTTAATAATCAATATGTGATCAAATATTTGATAAAGAGAGTTGTATGTGTATGAGCCTTAAAGTACAAGTCATGTAACCAATGAGTACGACTATGATGTAATCTGCGTACAACATATGTAAATTTTAGGTACTAAATAAGACTCACACACCGCATTCATCTATATAAGATATTTGGACTTCTTTATCAAATATTTGATTTTTATGATAAACTCTGCATGAAATAAGATTATTTGGTCCTCATTTGTAGATAGTTTGAAATTGATGCCTCTTAGCATAGTTTTCCATGCATTATAACCTGGGAGTTGTTTCAAATCTTCCTTTTTACTTGTTGTAAGGCTCACTTACAACTCCTTCTAGTTCTATTTTTTTTTTTAAAACTCCCATTCTAAATTGAGTGAAGAAATCTCTCTATTGTATTCCAAAGTGAATTTTATCTGAGTTCTTGATTCGTCAATAACACCTTCAGTAGCATGTTTCCCTGTTGTGTGGGAAATTTTAATAACAACCGATACCATTCTTATTCTTCGAATTAGTGTTTTTTTTTTTTGTATTTTTTTAGAAAAAATAAATTAAACCAAATTGCTTTTCACGCTTCCTTGTTTTCTAGAATAGAAAACATAAGGGTTTTCAAAACTGCAACCAAATAGGCGGTAAGATTGTTTTTATACCTTATAAGGCTCAAGAGTAAAGTTATGCCTCCTTCCTAAATGCCTTTTTCATCTTTGCTTTTTCTACTCATGGCTTCAAGATGATCGGTAACTCCACTTTATTCTAGTGAAAGAAATTTTTCAATGATTTTCTATCTCAAGTTGAAGGGTTTTTTCCATATTTATGATATTCCAGATGTTTTCGGTACTATGATGGGCCATATGTAAATATTAAACATTTTCAGCGCAATCAATTTAATTAAGTCTATTTAAAGTGATCTAATTGGAAATAAATAATTGGCTTCTATGGGCATAATTGTGATGGAATTTTAATGTGTGGATGTATATGAATATTTCTAATTTGATGAGGCACCAAATTAGAAATATCTAATTAGTATAACATATGTTATGGTCCCCAATTCATACGGGCAAAAAGGAACCTAGTTTTTCTTTCTTGTTTTACATCCTTATCACTAATGCTAGGTGCGCCAAAATTTGGAAGATCGTTATATTTGATGACTTTTGACAATGAAAACAAGTACGCTTCCTCTATACAAACTTAATATCTCTTGAATTAAATGGGTAGAAACATGATTATTTAGGGTTTGCCTTTTATGTATGTTTCATGTCTAATATATAAGGAATTTCTAGTATGTTTATAATATTATTAGATTAGAAACATATGTTTAGAAACATATGATTAGAAATCACCTTAGCCACCTCACATCAAACAAATACGAGTCCAGCTAAACCGGGATCAGAACTTCTAACTGCAAGCATTTCTTCCTCTTCAATTCAAGTCCTATGAAAAATCCATCAATTCAAGGCTACGAATACTATTTTGAAGCAAAACTAAGGGAAAAACATGGGCTTAAAGCTACGGTTTACAAAAGAATGACTTTTTATATCGTTTTACCAGGTAGAAGAAAAAAGCAAATTTAATTTCCATGGAAGGAAGGGCAAAGAAAGAAGGATTTTCTTACTATTTGGGTAGGGGAATCAAGAATTCCTGACAAGTAGTATCAAAGTCAATCCAATCCATATTTGATTCTTGAGATTTAATTAATTTATCTCAATTTTTTTGTTATATGGATTTCATATTATCATGCACTAAATGTTTTTTCGGAGTGTGATTTAAACAATTAAATCTTTTGAAACCTGACTATAGATTTGGAACATGTGAATCATTTTTAAGAGTTGATAAAAACTTTCAAATCAAATCACTTTTCCTCCGTTTTGTGTAGTGATTTGATTTGATTTTATATTTTGAGATTCGGGGCTTTTCGAGTTTTACTCTTATTAAAGGATTTTTTTAATTAAAAAAAGAAAGATTAGATTCCGTTTTAGTCAGTTAAAGTACTTTTTTTTTAATTTAAAAATTCCTTCATCTTAAAAAGAAATATATATTTTTTGTATGGGTTCAAAGTTACAAATTCATCTTTTTAGCTTCAAACCTGAAGTTAATATAGAGATATATATATATATATATATATATATATATATATATATATATATATATATATATATATATATATATATATATATATATATATATATATTCGTATTCGCTTGAGAATTCAAACTTACTGATAATTTGTTTTAAATTAAAAATCTATTTTTTTTTAATTTGGATTTCAGGTTCGGGATTCAAACTTGAAGATTTTTTTGGTTTATACTTGCAGTTTTTTTTATATATAATTATAATTTTTTTAGAATATATGTTTATCCAGAATTTTTATAGGATTTATGTATATTTATACACATAACCTTAACATATAGATCTTTCAATTTTTTATTTGATTTTATTGAAAGATAAATTATGAAGGAACAATCAGAATTCAAAATGATACGATACATCAATTATGACTTATATTTATAAGTTGTATAACATTTGATTGGACTCATTGAAGCAAGATTTCACCAAGTGAAGGCATCTCTTGCGTGGAAAAGGAGGTCGAAAGTGTTTCATGTTTATGTGTGTTTATTTTCATGCGGGATGTCGCTAGCCCAAATGAAGGTTATATCTTTGCCGAATTACACATATACATGTAGTAATAAATATGTGACAATTATTAGGTTTTACATGTGAATGGTACGATAGGCCTAGTTATTGTCAGTATTTGATTACTACAACAAGAATACCACTTACAGTTAATATTACTGTCATTGACTTGATATTAATGTTGTGGTTGGTATTTTGATATGGGGTTTAACCATTACATGAATTTATTTCTTTTATTATATACTTGAATAATTAATGTGAGCTTGTTTGTTTGATTTGTCTGTTCTCTATTTAGCTAGTGTTGCTACTATATGTGCTAATCTGAATTCAATTCCCATGCTCGATAGATTCTAACCTGGGGCGAGAAGAACATTTTATTATTCGGCTCCATGGATCTAGATCTTGCACTCGGATAGAGTGTCCCACTACTCCTACAGATTCGAGTTCCTCTGCTAATAGAGTGAACAAAGATAAGTGGGAGCACTCGAATTGCATGAGTTTTATGATCATTAAGTGCGGTATTTCAGAGGCATTTAGGGGTGCCGTATATGAGGAAATTACCAATGCAAAATAATTCCTTGTCGAAATCGAAAACCGATTTACAAAGAATGATAAGGAGGAAATAAGCACACATTTATTGTGCTTTGATTACCATGTAGTATAAAGACAAAGGTAATGTAAGGGAGCACATCATGGAAATGTCTCATATTCCTTCAAAACTTAAGGCTTCAAAGCTCGAGTTTTCTGATGACATGCTTGTGCATCTAGTATTGCTCTCACTTCCTACACAATATAACTAGTTTAAGGTCAGTTACAACTACCAAAATGAGAAATGGTCTCTTAATGAGCTCACTTCGTATTGTGTACAAGAAAAGTTAGGTGAAGCAAGACATAAATAAAGATTGCCAATTATTCACCTCTAAAGAAAATAAGGATATGGGCATTAAAGAAAAAAAATACTAGAAGCTGCGATAAAGTTCCAGCCCGAAAGAAACAACAAGGGGAAGGCAAGGGGACTGTTCTTTTGCAAAAGAAGGACACACAAAGAAGGAATGTGTAAAATACCATGATTGGCATGTAAAGAAAGGTACATTTCTTGCTTTGGTATGTTCTAAGGGTAATTTAGCTTTAGTACCTAGAAACACTTGGTGGTTAGATTCTGGTGCTACTACTCACATAAGTGTTTCTATGCAGAGTTGTATGAGCTACCGAAAACCAAGTAATGATGAAAGACACATCTTTATGGGTGTGAAGCGAAGTCGAGTAAAAGTGATAGGGCACTGAGTTGTTATTAGAAAATGGATGTTATTTGGATTTAAAGATACTTTCATTGTACCATCTTTTAGGCCGGAATTTGGTTTCAATTTGTTTATTGACAAATTTGCAATTCTTGTTCATTTTGAAACAATCAGATTGTCTTATCTTTAAATTCTGAATATTGTTGGTACATGTTTCCTAAAATGTTTATGATAACCTATATATGCTTGAAACTATTGCATCTTATAATGAAACCTTGCATGTGGAATCACGCAGGCTAAACACAAATTAAATAAAGACACCAGTTTTCACTATGACACAAGCGACTAGGTCACATTTCTAGAAATATAATCTAGCGACTTGTGTCTGATGGGATTCTAGATTCCCTTGATTTTACAAACCTTGATATTTGTGTTGAATGTGTAAAGGGAAAGCATACCAAAACTAAAATGGGGATGTGAGTGAGTTCTTGAGGAACGAGTTTCCTTAATGGAAGACATAGACAATTACTTTAGAAAGTGGAGAGAGTGGAGAAATGGAGACTTGGGTAGCAAGTTGTCTACATCCATAAAAAGAGTAGAAGGGGAATAGAAAAAGGGACGATCAATTAACCAATCAACCAATCAATCAATCAACAACTCAAAAAATCAATAAACTCAATGTCAATCTACTTTAGGAAAGCCTAACTATTCAACAATTTCAAAAGAATTGCTTCTATAGTGAATGTCAAATGATAGGACTAAAACCCGATAGAATTAATATATGATTTTTAAGTGATTAATGTTACACTCTTTAAAAAGTATTCTCTTGAATTGTCTACGTATCTTTCATGCAAAGTAAATATACTTAGAATCTAAAGAGTTGTAGAGGCCTTCTTTGTTCCCAGTAGTGCTACGAACTAATAAACTTTTTTGAAATATAATCTTTGGTAGATTACCAATAGAAATTTTAAAGGTAGTATTTGTTTTCAGGTCAGACTGATATAAACTAATAGATATCATAACCAACATAGTTTAATCACAAAGATGGTGTTTGTTTTTTTTACTTAATACTGAATAAAACCTTTATTCTGAATAGTACTTAATAAGGATTAAATATTTAGTAGTTTGTTTTTCTAAAAATAAATCAACCTTTCAATTTTTATCTAAATTTTTAAATAAAACTTAAAAATACATATGTTTTTATTTATTTAGCATGAAACGGATCATGAGATTTTCGATTGGATCATAACGAATATGATTTTCTTATGTTATAGTATCTAGTTTTTTCTTAATAGAGAAAAACATTCAAAAAAGGCATGAAAAAAATCCAAAAAGTCAAATATTTTAGCTTTTTCTATTTAGTCAAAAAGTTTTTCTTATGATTTTCCTCTCAGGCTACATTTGGTTTCCAGATATTTTAAGTGGAAATCTAAGCAAAGAGGAAAAGTTGAAGGGGAAGGAGAATGAAAGAAAAACAAAACATAATTAAATTCACATACGTATTTTAATTATTTGCTTTTCAACCTCATTCATCATACTTTTAACTTACCAATATAAAATTAAATAATTTAAGAATACTTTAAGTTTCAAGTAATTTTATTTTGTACTTAATTTTCTTTAAAATTTTCATCATGCAAACAAACATAAGAAAAATAATTTTCTTTGATTTGCACTTTTATCTTCCCTTGTGCCTTTGGGGAACTAAACATAACCTTGACAATCGTTAATATAAGGTGCACAATTAGAATTCATATAAACTCGTTGAAATGGTGGAGTACTACTTAATAGTTTAAAAGAAATTAATGAGTTTGGAGAATCCTGGAATGGTTTCACATGAGTAATTCAGTACGAAGACCTTTTCTTTATGTTTGGAAGATCAGGAGAAAATCAGAAAAAGAAAAAAATCAGTAGAATGTCGACTTTTTGTTTTTTTTGGCTGAGACGGAAAAACCTGGAAATAAAAAAAAAAACACTCTTAGATAGATTTTTGATGTCAGTATATGCAAAAAACCCACATGAGCAGCCCATACCTGTAACCCAACAATACCAAACCCCCAACATAACACAGAACACAAAACACAAGTTTATTGATAATTATATCATGGGTCTAACCCCTTCAACATCGTAGGACACAAACACAAACACAAACACAGGTTTATTGTAATATATAAATACCAAACCTTAAACGTCATACCAAACCCAGGTTTATATATATATATAAAACACAGGTTTATTTTTTGGATTCATAACGAAGGCGCAACATCCGGTCTTCCTTCAAAAGTTGTTCCCAGTGATTTTCTCATTCCTTACCACTCTCGCCAGCCCTTGCCTTTCCTCTTGGGTGATGTCTTGCCAAGAAAGATGTTTATTTTTTAACTTCCTTAGTGAGTTTCTCATCTTCGTCTTTTCCCATGGCTGCCTGACTCCAGTCAGTTGTATTTCCAAATTAAGATTGAAGAAATAAATTAACCCTATAAACCTGCTTCCATAAAATAATATACTACAAGAAATATCGCTACAAAGAAACCAGGGAAGCCCTCCCCACCCCCATTGAATATATGAAGAGAAGATTCAGACCTTCAAGAAACAATGCTTGTGTGAGCTTGCTTGCTTGCTTCATAGTGGTCGGAAATTTATAGAAATTAAGAGAGCAGCTTTCAGTTTGAGGAGATGATATATCTGAAGCCATCTCATATCTGTTAGCTAGCTAGGTCAGTTTGGGGGGAGATAAACTGATGCCGACGGATTCATTCACCTACGTACACACATCTGGAATAAAATATTTGCCAAGACGCGATTTTTAAATTAAACATTTGTTCTCAGGTTAGACTCACGAGGAGATAAACTGATGCCAAACCAAATTTTCTTTCACCATTCAATTTGTTTGTTTTTTATTTATGACTTTTATATATTTTAAAATTTTTAGTGGAATAGAAAATGCCAAAATATTTGGCTTTTTTTAATACACTTTAGTTTCAAGGTACTAGTAAACTATCCCCACTGATGCTTCAACCTGGGACCCCCTCCCTATGTCCTGTTGTGCTTGTTTGAAACATTAACATATATGAGAAAATCATGTTTTATGATCCAATTGAAACTCTCGATATCCATTTCATGCTAATTAAATAATAACATATGTATTTTAAAATTTTTATTTAAAATTTTATTTTTCTCAAAATTTTGATAAAAATAAAAGATTGATTTTTTTTAGAAAACACAAATAATAAAATACTTAATCATATTAAGCATTATTTAGAACAAAAATTCTATTTAACATTACCTATCCCTCGGTCTATTAGGGTTCGATCTCTCCAAGGATTGTGAAAGATGTTCCATTAGAGATATTCTTTAGTCATTTGCTTCACTGAAGTATTTCAAAAGGATCACACTCTAGAGCGTCTGATATACATTAAGATACCAAGGCTACTTATTCCACAACAGCGAAAACCCTTTTTCACTGTATGGGGATTTCATGGGGAATAAAAGAAAATGTTCCCAAGTCTAAGTAAACTATATACGTCAGTTGGAACGTACCTCAGTTCAATTATCTCCTCAGTCTGAACTGATGAGAAAAAAAAAATGTTTTATTTACAAATTCAGTATTGTCTTGTGGTCGACCAAATACTTTATTCATTTCAGATGTGTGTACAGGTGCGTGCATGCTCAAATTAAACCAGGTCGGATGGCATATCTGTTTATTAATTATCACCTCCAAACTGACCTCTAACTAACAAGGCATCGCATGGATCTGCATGGTTTAATCAATTAAAGTGGACATATATATTACATGTCTCCAATGAGAAATTTTCAAACTCAAACAGATCATGGCTTCAGTTAACCTTCCCAAAATGATCATGATCATCTGCTGAAAGCAACTCTAGCTCTGATTACTATATGAAAAATAATGATCAGATCAGTTAAGACAAGGTTCCAAGAGATGCTACATCATCTCAAGGCACTGTTTATAAATTTGACAAATGAAGTTTTTATAATGTAAACTTAAGAAGTACACAAAGTAAAAAGGAATCTAGGATAAATGAAAGATTAAGCACACATACACACAAAGGGAGACAAGGATTACTACTGTTCAACAATAGCTTAATACAAGCCGAGCCTGGAGCAAGATGTTTCACTATTTATCAATCAGGTTATAGTTGGACTTAAGTGCGACAAGACTCCCCCTTTCTCATTACCGTCTTCTCCTAATTATCTCATAGAGAAACATTGAAATAAGCTCCCTTTATTTCTCATACGCATTTGGGCTTATTAGTACCCAATCATTCCATCTCGAGTGGAGTAAGCATACTGCTCACATCATAGTTTCATGTAGTACCTGTAGCTGTTCTTTCTCCAAAAGATAGCTCCTCCCGAAGACCTCATTTTCATGTGCTTAATCGATGATTTGCAAAGGCATGTTCTTCTCCTATTTAAACACGAAGATGGGATCTTTTCACATTGACCAAATCCTCAAACTTCCAAAGCCGTATTATCTGTTTACCATCACTAGTTGATTCCTTTCCTTATGCATGAAGTAGAATTATATATGGGATCTTCTCATATTGGCCAAATCCGCAACCTTCCAATTCGATGAAATAGGTGAGATCTCCTATTTCCTCGAAGATCAGCTAACTGAACGATCACAATTCTACCTTTATACTCCTTCTCAATCGTGAGAGAATAATATCAGCACTATTCTAATATCTCGCTTAATTCTTCCTTTTTACTTCTCTTTTCTATTACGAGAATAATACCCGATCTTTTGAATCTATTGCCTTATTCCATAGAGAATCTTTCCAATCCAGTTGATGTCTAGCTAAGGTAAGGTCCACCCTTTCCTGTTCACAAGAGAAGACATACACGACTCTTAGGACAAAATTGATGGGACACTGTCATGCGATCCTTGCGCTAATAGTGGGTCACTTCCATGATTTTATTTTTTATCGCACCCCCGGGCAATAATGATACGCCAAAAATCTTCCCCTTTGCTATGCATGCTTAGGAAAAAATAAAATTTGGGGATTACCAGGAATATAATCACGCAGCAACTAACCATCCACAGCCAAACGAAACATGCATAGGGAACCATATGCAGATAATCATATCGAAAACACAAAGAGAACGACAGAGAGTAGTGTACCAACCATCATCCTTAGCCACGACAGAGTAGTGTACCAACCATCATCCACAACCACAAATTATCTCCCCCTTTGCCAAAGAAGGCCAAAGAAGGGAAGTTAGCAACAGTAACAAAAACCTGTCTATCTCGTTTTGAGCGTAGAAAATAAGCAAGCAAAGAGGCATGGTCCTACAGCAGACGGATTTCAGGGTGCAGATGAGCGGTAAGACTACTATCCATTAGTGGGGGAAAAGACAAGTCTGGTGTAACATGAGAAGGCTCAGGTGTTGGGGCAGAGGTGGAGTCATCAGTAGAGGCAACAACATCACCTCCAATCCCAAACGGTGTGTTAGTCTTGTGGAGACCCCTGAATAGATGCAGAGGGGCATCGAGATGTATTCCTTCGACCCCCTGTACATCTCGAATGAGTGGAAACCATAGTTGAAGCAGGAACGACTATGAAGAAGAATTAGGGCAGAAAGCTTCACTCCAAAGGAAAGTTGCCAAACTCGATATGAAGATAGCCAAAACACAGCTAAGGAAGGTTGCTCTGCTCAAAAAATAGGTGAATCGTGAGTAAATAACAACTTCCATCAGAGAGTAAGGAAGACATAATGCGCTACAGTCCCTACTATTTTTGAGAAATTCTTGTTGTCTTCGAGCCTGCAATGATAAGAGAGACACAAGGCACCAAAAGATGCAGGGAACAATTTCATTGATCAATTTTTTTTTTTTTTATATACACTTTGAAGTCGGTCTGCCCCATTACTGGATGCATAACCCCACAAAGGTACGAAAGGTTTCAAACCATGAAGCATCTAGTCCCTTGGTGAAGATATTTACGAGTTGGTGCTCCGTGGAAACATGCTTTAGCTCAATAACTTTGTATCTCGATACACCTTCGATAAAATGATGCTCAATGTTGATGTGTCAGAAAAGCGTGGAGTGTTGAGCGCAGATTCTCGGGATGTTGATGACACTTAGATTATCACAATACAGTGTCATATTGATGCCGTCGCGAACATCCTTTGAGACATCAGAATCTTCAAAGATGCTTTGCATCCGTGATGAGTTGTGAACAAGATGCTCGGGTGGTAATGTATTTTCGTTTCCCTGTAGATATTAGATATGCTATTCTATTTTTTGCTAAACCAAGAAACCAAGTTCTTTCCAAGAAGGAAACACCCACCCAAGGTGCTTTTTCGATCATCAAAGTTGCCAGCCCAGTCATGGTCACAATACCTTGTTAGAGTTGTAGAGGAGTCATGAGAGTACCATAGTTCGAACTCTGTAGTTCCACTAACATATTTGATGATTTTCTTTACAACAATCAGATGACTCTCCTTAGGATAAGCTAGGTACCGAGCACATATTCCAACACTATAGCATAAATCTAGTTTGCTTGCTGTGAGATACAACGTTTGATCAAAGTTATTGCTGCTTTCGTCTCGAGAGATTTTTGTATGAGTCCCTATAGGTGTGCAGCGATGAGTGGCAAATTCTAAACCAAACTTCTTGACCAAGTTCTTGGCATATTTGGTTTAAGTGAGACAAGTAGTCCATTACCTGTTTTTTTGATCATGTGCCTAGAAAGTAGTTTCTTCCATCATTTAATTTAAGCTCATTTTGAATTCAAAGCTCATGTGCTCCACAAAGTGATCCACCATCCTATAGTTTACTTTAGGCTTGCCTCTCCTTAAAACTCCTCCCTCTGGATCTCCAATAATGTATGTTGTAGAGTGGTCTCTTTTCACCAAGGAGCTCGATACGATCGACCCTACGCAGCTTGTCAGAGGATCTTCAGCCGAGAGAGTGATCTTCAAGAAAAGGTGAGGCATCTCTTCAGTGTTAGATCAGGAACTATTCCTTGGTGTTGCATCATTTGGTGAGGCATCATCTTCGAGTCCATGTAGTGGGCCTTCAATCTCACTTTCATCTGACCTTGGGCCTATAGAGACAGTTACCTAATCATCATGACAACATTTGCTCATTCCATAACCATTTTTTAGCGCTTAAAGAACAACCTATAGGAACACAACCTCATCACTCTTGGATCAAATTTGCCCTTGTGTTCCCTATCATTTAATACAAAACATGTGCTTCCAAACTCATGTAAATGCTTCAGGATTAGGCTTCTTACCTCTCCATATTTCATACAGCGTCATGGAGGCTACTGGCTGGAGGTACACTCGGTTTTGAATGTAGCATGCTGTGTTTAGTTCTTTATTCCAAAAATTGAATTAGAACCTTTTTTACTTTGAGCATGACATGGGCCATCTCTTGAAGTGTTATGTTTTTCCTTTCAACTACTCCATTCTGTTGAGAGGTATTAAGAGCAATGAACTCATGCCTTATTCCATGTTTATTGCAGAAGTTGTCAAAGTAGGGGTTCTCAAACTCCCTCCCGTGATCAGTCCTGATTCGTACAACCTTCTTATGGTGTAGATTTTTTCCACACATCAGTCTTAAAATTAATGCTTCAAATGCATCAAAGATGTCTGATTTTTCCCTGAGAAAGTGTATCCATGAATATCTAGGAAAGTCGATAACACACACAAAAGCATGCCTTTTCCCCCCTAAGACTTTCATCCTGCATAGGTCCCATGAGGTCCATGTGAAGAGTCATTTTGTGGGGTATCCGAACTTGCTTCCCCAATTGACACGAGCCACATATTTTCCCAAGGTTGGCCTTCATTTTTGGAATTCCCAGAACAACATCTGTTACTATAGTTTCATTTAGGCTTCTAGGACTTATGTGACCTAGTCTTTGATGCCAAATGTCTGGATTATTCATCAATGTAGAGCAGCAAGCCCATGAAAGATTTAGAAGGTAATAGTTTTCTGGTGACCTCTCTCCTTTCATGACACATGAGTTTGAGTTGTTAGTGACTAGACAACTTTCTTTTGTAAACTGAACAAACAAGCTGTCATCACATAGTTGGCTAATGTTGATGAGGTTTACCTTTAGTCCATCCACAAATAGGATATTCTCTAGTTTAGGCATACCTGGGACTTTTAGAGAGCTGCTTCCAAGAACTGTGCCTTTACCCCCATCATCGAAAGTTACTGATTCTAAGTTGCATGGTTGTAGGTTGATAAGAAATTTCCTATTCCAAGTCATATGCTTGGAGCTACCCCTATCGAAATACCATTTCTCTTCTACCTTTGTCTTTAGAGAGGTACAGACAGCCAAGCACCTCCCATCCCTTTTTATTATCCATATATGCTTTGTCTTTAGGTGTTAAAATTCTGTCGCTTTATCTCGACTCATTAGAAGCGAGAGCATTTTTTTTTTCTATGTCCCTAATTTATGCAGCATTAGAAGTCTTGAAAGGCAAGAGTCTTTTCCTATTATGGCGATCTTAACCCTTTTGAGTTTCTTTTATTGGGATGTTGTTTCCCAGGTTATCTCCCTTGAACCCAAGTCCACCACGGTATATATATATATATACACTGGCAAGACATGTGATAGAGGAAGAATCTATGAACTTTTCAATTATGGACTTTCTTAGGAACAAATGGATATTTTGTAGCTTGTGTTGGAAGACTTTGACTCCTTAGTAGCACGACACCAGACAAAATGAATATTTTTCCTTATATTGGAAGACTTTGACCCCTTAGTAGCACTACACCAAACAAAATGAATATTTTTCCTTATATTGGAAGACTTTGACTCCTCAGTAGCACGACACCAGACAAAATGAATATTTTTCCTTATATTGGGAGACTTTGACTCCTTAGTAGCATAACAAAATGAATATTTTTCCTTATATTAAAGACTTTACTCTTATACACACTGCATTTAAAATGAATATTTTTCCTTATATTGGAAGACTTTGACTCCTTAGTAGCATAACAAAATGAATATTTTTCCTTATATTGGAAGACTTTATTCTTGTATGATTTACACTGTAACAAAATAAAGATCTTTATATTGAACACTTAATTTTTTACTGAAGATTCTCATTCCTTAGTAGCACGACACCGGACAAAATGAATATTTTTCCTTATATTGAAAGACTTTGACTCTTTTGTAGCAAGACGAATGACAAAGGAAGAATCCATGAACCTTTCAACCATGGATTTTTGTGATAGTGCCTTGAATCTTAATTACAGTTGCTTAGTTTGCATGTCATTACAAGAAAAGCTAAATGTCATTTATCTTCTTATGAATCTTAAATATATGTAAATGAATGATTTTTTTTTTATCTTGTCTTCTTTCTTTAAGTAGCCAGTATGAATGTTAAATGCATGCAAATATTGGAGTTAGGTAAATTAAGGTGATATTTTATTGATAGTTTAGGTTATATTAATGAAATTGTGGTTCCCTAAAGAAAAAATAAATAAAAGTATATATGTATATATTTATATTTATATTTAAAAGTTAGAACTTTGCAATTATCAAAGTGATTATCGTGAAACTTTTTTTGAAAGAAATAATTAAAGATGTATTCGCCTGGAAACACTCTGATATGGTTGGGATAAGTCCAACGATGGCTTCTCACAAATTGAACGTCTTCCCCACTACCAAGCCAGTAAGGAAAAGGGTGAGAAGGTTCCACCTAGACCGACATCAGATCATTCAGACGGAAGTAGACAATCTTCTAGAGTAAAGAAATTTTATGGGTGGAGGGGGCATCCCAAATGGTCACTCATACGAGGTGGTCTCACCAAAGGTGGCAGAAGTGGCGCAGTATGTATAGACTACATCGAATTACAATGAAGTTACGTCCTAAGGATAGCTTCCCCTTGCCACGTATAGATCAAATTGTGGATGCAACAATCGGGCATGACATTCTGCTTTCGCCTTTGAGATGCTCTCTCCAATACCATCGCATTCCTATGCACCGCTTCCAGACAGTAGAAAAAGGCTTCATCATGCCCCACGGATTGTACTACTACAACGTAATGTCGTTTGGTCTGAAAAACGTAAGGGCATCTTATCGCTGACAGACCAGATATCTCCCAACCCCTCGGATAAAATCATGAGGCCAGATCACAGATATTAGCAAAATCCAAAGAACACCCCAACCACACAAGGCATTTACAAGAAACCTTCCGCCGGGCCGCTAAGACACAACATGAAACTAAACCTTTGAAATGGGCAAAAGATTCGAGTCGCTTGGGCAAATTCCTGGAGTTTGCATGGTAAACACAAAGGGAATAGAGGCTAATACCATCCAACCTCAAAGCCATAATGATCTCTCGCACCCTCACTTAAAGGTACAAGAATCCAATCGGCCGACCGTTCTAAGGCGGTTCATATCTCTCTTTTGCCACCCTAAAGGCAGCCCAACATGTTGGCTAGAATCAAGAACAGATCAGTCATGAATAATCAAAACACATCTTACCGAACCACTTGTTATTGAGCAGATTCCCAAAGCCGGACACACTCTATATTCACTGCGCCTTCGAAACGCCTATGAGTGCAAAGATTGTTCAAAGAAGATGAAAACCGGAAGCAAAGACCCATATTCTTTGTAAGCAAGTCCCTATCCAAGGAAGAAACTTGATATACCCGTCTCAAGCAGGCGGCACTAGCACTTTGGGTAGCTGCTAAAAAACTTTGTCCCTACTTCCAGGCGCACCCTATTATTGTACTCACAAACTTCCCTCTAAGGAGCACTATACATAGTCCGACGATCACGGATGGTTCTAATGGGCTGTCGGTGCGAGTTTGGTATTCAATATAAACCTCGTCACATGAAAGGGGCAAGGCATCGGCTGACTTTAGTAGAGGTTCTCGCAGGGAAACAGTCAACAACTCCTACCGTGGACCTCGAATGTGGATGGCGCTCGCGAGTCGCACGAGACCCGAACTAGGGTTGCAACTTGAAGCCCCGACCGGGGAAATAATAGAACAGGCCATACGTTTAGATTTCCCCGCTTCTAACAACGAGGTTGAGTATGAGCACACAGACGAGCTCACTTCACCTCACCGTATCCTTAGAAAAATCATCATAAGCAGCTAATTTCGATCGCAGGGCGTAAACGACAAATATGAAACAAGAGACCAACGCATGACCAAGTATGTGAGTCTAGTCAACCTACAGTTGGGAATCTTCGTAGCTTGGCGGCTAGAGCATGTTCCAAGAAATTCTAACGAAAAGGCAGTATTGACTTCGCAAAATGTGAGTCCCGTCCCTACCAATAAACATCAAGCCCCCGTACTACTACCAAAGCCGGGCCGATCGCTACCAACCGAAAGTGAATGAAATAGACGAAACGGTCCTTCTTGATGACCTAATAGCCCGATATTTGAGCCTCGAGGGAAGCACGGATATCAGAGTCGGTCTACAAGATCCAAGTCTAAGCAAATTTCATTTTCCTCATTAACGGCCACTATATAAACGGTCCCCCGGGCGGGTCCCATCTTGCGTCTCACTTACCAGCGTGGACAATACGTATTGGCAGAACTCCATAATGGGATATACATAAATCATCCAGGTGGCAAGACGTTAGCACATAGAGCTCATACCCAAGGCTACTATTGGTCGACCATGCAAGTGGATGTCGCCGCCTATGTTAGAAGGTGTGACCGTTGCAAACGACAGGCCCTCGTCTCAAAGCTCCTAGCCCAAAATTTAACAACCATAACGAGCCCCTAGCCCTTCCCTCAGTAGGGTATTGACATAATTAGGCCACTACCTACCACCCCAACTCAAAAGAAGCTGTTACTGGTTGCCACTGACTACTTCAACAAATGGATAAAGGTCGAAGCCTTCGCATCCATCAAAGATAAAGAGGTCGTTCAGTTTATATGGAGGAACATTGTATGCAGATTCGGAATACCCCAATCGATTGTAACAGACAATGACCACTTACGCCGAGAACTAAGAATACCCTGATCCGTTTGATCCTGAGTCGGAAAGAACCTTACACCGCTTACGCCGAGAACTAAGAACAACACAGTATAGAAATCTAGCAATCATGCAGAATAATGAAGAGCACGATCATGGCCATGATCAAAACGAGCCGCAAAGGGACCGCAATGGGAATAATGGTAGGAATCATGTACCCAGGCCGTTTATACATCCAGATGATCCATTCATGTTGCTAGAAGAGTTTGCCCTACCACATATAATTGTTCAGACTCCGCCATCCAAGACCACACCTATTCGTGCAAACAACTTCTCAGTTGAAGTCATGACCTTACAGATAGCTTAACATCCTCGCTTTCGCGCATTGCTCCAATGAGAACCGAATATGCATTTGACCAACTTCCCCCGAAGTCCGCGACACAATCAAGTACAATGGGATCGTTTGAAGAGGCACTCAGCTGAGATTGTTTCCACCTCTCACTAGGTGATAGAGCAAAAGCACTGGTTGACAAGTCAACCACCGGATTCCATTACTTCATGGAACGACTTAGTGCAGAAGTTCCTGACCAAGTTCTTCCCACCTGCAAAAATTGCACAACTGGTGCAAGAGATCAATACATTCAGACAGCTAGAGGGAGAGAACCTGGTAGAGGCATGGGATAGGTTTCATGAACTGTTAAGGAAGTGCCCACATCACAGACTGACTAGATGGATGCAAGTTCACACTTTCTATAATTGTCTTAGGGATGCAACCAGAACAGTGATTGATGCTTCGGCCAGAGGGGCGCTAATGAAGAAGACTACGGATCAAGCATATGAAATCCTGGAGGATGCTGCTACTAATACCAATCAGTGGCCTAGAGATAGGATTACACCAGTGAAGGCTGTGAGCAGCATAGATAACGAGGTTCTCAACAATCTGGTTAATCATGTCGCATAGCTTACTAAATAGTCGACTAGGCAGCAAGATACCGCGAATGCCATACGCATCAAATTCTATGGAGTTTGTGGTGAATTTCCGCGGAGGACAAAGACAACAAAGATGTAATGTCAATGACAACAAAATAAAGAGAACATGCCCAATATGTGTTGAGGTTTAATCGAATCACGACAACAATGTGGTCAAGATGGGAGCAACAACCATCGTAACCAAAATCAAGGCTGCAAGGGTGAAAAGACAATCGAATAGTCGAACAAATGTAGTTGCGGATGGAGTAACAATCGTAATAAACATGCCACCACTCGAGTGACAAACCACTTCCGAGAAAAAAGGTGGATTCGAACAAGCACCATAAGAAATGCTCACTTCTCGCATACCGCCTTTGGCGAATGAGACAGCGAATATGTACCACAAGCCACCCAATTGAACAATCAAGCAGCACAATTGAGAAATTTAGAGGTGCATATGGGCAAAATGACCAATCTATTGACATAAAGGCAGCCGGGTTCCTTACCGAGCAACTCAGAAGTGAACCCAAGACGAGAAGGGAATGAACATGTAAAAGCAGTCACACTGAGAAGTGATAGAGAATTGGCAATACAGGGGCAACCCCCAGTGATATAAGAGGTAGAAACTGAGAAAGTCATCTAGACCAGTCAGAATGATAATACAGAGAGGGAACAGCCTCAAGAGAAAATTTTTGCGGGAGAAGAAACTGAGGCAAAGGATTACCCAAAACCCATAGCCCCAATTCCGTACCCCCAGAGTCTAAAGAAGCATAAGCTGGATAAGCAGTTCACTAAGTTTATGGAAGTATGCAAGAAACTGCACATCAACATTCCGCTTGGCCGATGCTCGAACAAATGCCAAGTTATGTCAAATTTATGAAGGACATCTCGTTACAGAAGAGAAGACGGTCAGCTTAACCTAACTGAAAATGTAGTGCCATCCTTCGCAGGAAGCCGCCACAGTGCCATCACTACAAGAAAAAAGGCTTTCATCGGGACGATAACTCGACTTATGTAAATATTTGTCATTGTAAGCTATTAAAATTGAAAACAACAACATATATGATCCTTTTAAAATTACCTTGACAGATGTTCAATTTGAGGAATATAATTTTTTTTCTTCTGAATAGTGCTAAATAGAATTAAGTTTTTTTTTTTGTTTTTTCTTAAAAAAATCAATTTTTTAATTTTTATCTTAATTTTAAGATAATAAATTTTGAAATAAAAAATAAAAAATATTTATGATTTTATTTAATTAGCATGAAAATGATCATAAGAGTTTCAACTAGATCATATATGATTTTCTCATATTTCAATATTTATTTTTTTATTAATAAAAAAAGCATTCCAAAAAAACATTAAAAAAAAAAAGTTAAAAAGACAAATATTTTAACTTTTTCATAAATTTTTAAATTTAACAATAAATTATCAAAAAGTTAAAAAAACAAACCACCTAAATACTTAAAATTATTTTTCTTTCAAGAGTAAAAAAAAAACAAAAGCCACCTTAAGCCTATAAAAAAAATAAAAAATTTAGAACACACCTACTCTCATCCCCTCCCTCCGTACCAAGGAGGTGAGATAAAAAAGGAAGGAAATATCAAACATCACACATACCAAGGAGGTGAAGAGGTCGGCCATCAACACAATGTGCTCGTTAGAGCAGCGCAACAATCTTTTCTTCCTAACCCTAACAGGTGACGATGAGCACAGATTTGGCCCTACTCTCGGACTCCATCAGATCCGGTCTAGTCAGGTTAAATCCTGGGTTTCAATTCCTACCCGCTTCCTCATCACCACCACCCACAAAAAATTCTTCTCTAACGGATTGGACCTCGCTTGGGCCCAAGCCGCAAGAGCCCCCAACTTCCGAGACCGTCTTAGCCACTTGCTCGACTGCTTCAAGCCGATCGTCACTGATTTTCTCTCACTCCCGATGTCGACAATCGTCGCCGTCTCCGCACACGCCGCCACCAGTAGGTTTCTGGTCGTTATCAGCCACGACTACGTCCTCATGAAGAAGAAGGGATGCGTTCTGTACATGAGCGAGCTGGACATCGGCCTGACCTTGCTATAGGTGAGCTGGACTTATTTGACTAGAGTATTGGTCTGATCGATACCGCCCATAGGTGAGGTGGATGCTGACCCTCTTCAAAACCCTAGCCCTGGTAAGTTCAACAATCTATGCCTCAATCATATTTGTTTTATTTCATTTTTTTTCCTTCAAATTTGCAATATTGGAAAGCCCTAAAAGCAAGATCCAACATTGCCAGGAAATGTTTTGAGTATGAAATATTTAAGACCAATTATTCTGCATTTGGTTAGAAGATTAGAGAGAACTACAAATTGAAGTTTAACAGGCTAAATGGTGCTAGTTCTAAGCACTCAAAAGATTACCATATCTGTCTTTTTGAACTTGTTTAGTCTAACAGACTTCCCAACAGCTCTTGCTGGAGATCTTTATGCAATTCAAGGAGGTCTCACTACCCGGACTATGGACTTTGACTAGAGGCATCAAATATAGGCCTATCTGTCTTACAAGGCTAATCTTATATTTATATAAGTTGCAGTTTAGAGGATGGGCTGATGAGATTTCTTCTGCTAATTATAATTTCTCAAAAAATTAGAAAAACAAAAAAAGTAACAAGGGCTCCCATCAGAATTTCCTTAGTGTTTTCAGAGTCAGCTTCATTACTATACTGTTCCTTTTATAGGGATGTGGACAAGCTTTAATTCGTCTCTCTCCCGTAGATTCGAAACAGGGGGATAAGACAGTGCACTGAAGCTCCATCCAAAAGTTACCGCTAAGGGAGGTTGAATGTCTTCATAATTAAAGATGCAAATTGAACTCCTACTGGCCATAAAGATTTGTCTAACCACTCTTGCTTCATTTAAGGTACAAGCTACATAGGCATCTATTAATCAAATAGTTTATTAATAAAAGCTTTAATCATTCTAAGAACTCGATAATGGAGCCCGACTCTTTGTGGACCTGTCTGGGGTGCTGCACTATCGGATATTTGCACTCAAACTGGCTTGTTTCGTTTGAATTTTATGCCAAGATGACCTAAAATGTGAATTTTCATGGGATAAGAGATGTTTCAAACTTCTTGGTCCAAAACATCCAAACGCCTAGTTGGTATCTTTTGCAGTTTTTGTTGAATAACATGGATGATATGTGCTTGTATGTAGTAGTATGAAAAGAAATATTTCTTACATGATGAACTCTTTTCTAAATGCTTGTCTGTTTCCAAACTTGCTCCATGTTCCGTGAATAATGTCAGACCACCCGCTATTATTCTTCTCTATGTATCTTGATTTTATTTATTTATTTTCTTTTTTCGTAATTTATTACGTAGATGAGTATACACTATTCTCATCAATACCACACATGCATTATAGCCGGGGCTAAAAGAAGAAATGGAGTTTGAAATAAAGTTTTTGTTTTTGTGAGATCGATGCTATGAAATTGAGAATTTAAATTCAGACATGATCATTGGAGGAACAAGATGTGTAATTTTGGAAGGGTAAGACACATAGTACTTCATTAGATAGCGTCTCTTCGGTTGTGCTTGTCATTTTATTGCTAGGAATAGCCATCTCCTACTTGTACCATGTTCTTTAGAATATTCTTTAGTGTTGCCATATTTACAAAACCTTGGAGAATCCAATTGCTTTCCCTCTTCTTCTTTTATTTTTCTCTCTTTCTGCTATGACTAGTTGTCAATCCACCACTAATGAGGATTCTTCTCAAAAGCCATATATCCCTTGGAGTGCAAAGTGTGGGGTTTTATTCGAATGAAATTGACAAGCATTTACAAAGTAATAAAAGCAACAAGGCAGACATACACCAAAATAACTATTCTCATCTCCATAATAAAAGCATTTACAAAGTAACTATTTTCCATGGTGACATTTCAACATGTATATGCATTGAGTTATTAATCTTCGCTGTGTAGTTATTTCGTAAGATAAGTTTGTGTACTTACTAAGGTTTCATTAAATGGATTTCATCTTGAACCAATAATTAGTTAATATTTACTTATTTTATTTGGTACAAGTTTCAGGATGGTGAAATACTCAAGATGGTTTTTTGCTAAGAGATTTCAAGATTCTGTACATCTTGAATATTAATATTTTATCGTACAGTTGTTGTTTTGGTAAGATGAAAGTTTATATAGTTATCGAGAATAATTAGATGAATTTCATCTTGAATTGATAATTAGTTGGTAATATTTCTTGTATTGATTTGGTATAGGTTTCAACTAGTGAAAGGCTTCATATGGTTTTGCAAAGAGAATTGAAGATGAGTATACATCTGGTTTATTAATATTTTGGTTGTATAATTGTTATTTTTGCAAGATTAAAGTTTGTGTAGTTCTTTAAAGTTTTCATTACATGGGTTTCTTATCTTATACCAATAATTAGTTAATATCATTTTTTATTTCCTTATTTTACTTGGTATAGGTATCAGTTAATGAAAGACTCAAGATGGTATTTTTTACAAAGATTTCAAGATGTATATACGAATGTGTTACTAATATTTTTTGGTTGTATAGTTGTTATTTTGGTAAGATTAAAGTTTGTGTAGTTACTAAGATTTTATTACATGGATTTCATCTTCAACTAATAATTAATTAGTGTCATTTGTTTATTTATTTATTTGGCTACAGTCGTTAGTAGCACTCAAGGTGGTTTGCATAGAGACATTTAAAGATGTATATACATACATGGGTTATTAATATTTTGGTTGTATAATTTATCTATTGGTTCTATGAGTTTTATTTTTGATGTATGTATTATAAATAGAACTTGATTTACATTATCTTTTAGTATCTTTTTATTCTAAGTAAAAGTTGTTTAGCTTCTCTCTTTCAATATATTATTTTGTTTGTATATTGAAAGGGATGACAACTTAATTCAAATTAACACAATATATGTATATGTGTTTTTAATAGCTACATGCATATTTATATGGTGCGTTGTGGTTAACAAGATAAAGTCTTAGTTTTGAAAACAAGGTATATTTTGTAATAAGTGTTTAAATTGCAAAGCACTTTCAATATGCCAACAAGTTATTTTGCATCATACTCTTCATCAACATTAAAAGCTTATTTTTTAAATTTTTCAAAGGCTATCATGGCATATGCTTCTAATTCCAATTTATAATATATGGTGGAAGATCTCACTCCTTGACATATTTTTAAAGAAACCATGATTTATTTGAACACAAACTCGACATACATGAGTGGTAGAGAGAAGTTATATCATTAATAGAAAACACATTCATTAACATTTTTATATATATGTCAGTTGTTGATACACCTACCTTGACACTGCAATAGATGACATATAAGACTAGGAAGTTATGATGACATATAACACATACGATGACAGTTAGTAACCGTTATGATAGGTCTTTTTTCTTATAGTGAGCTTAAAGACACCGACAGCTTCACTATCCCTTGCACCATCGGGAATGCTATCTTTGAGAGAGTTCTGTGTGACTTGGGAGCTAGTATTAATCTCATGCCCTTATCCATATTTAGACATTTGGGGTTAGGTGAAGCTCGCCCAACTATAGTCACACTTTAGTTAGCAGACAGGTCCTTAAAGAATCCAAGAGGGGTGATAGAAGATGTCTTAGTAAAGGTCGACAAGTTCATCTTCCCAGCAGATTTCATTGTATTAGATATGGAAGAAGATAAAGAAATACCCATAATCTTGGGTAGACCATTTCTCACAACTGGCAGGGCAATGATTGACGCTCAGAGGGAGAGCTGAAATCGAGGGGCGCAGAAAGATGTGAAGTCAAGTTTAACATGTTCGCTTTGAGACACCGTGCTGGTAGAGTGATACATGCTTCTCTATGACAGAGATCAGTAGAGCTATAGTGTCTAGCCAAAGTGGTCTCACTCCATCCTTTAGAGGCTAGCCCCGGTATAGAAAGTGATTCGCAGAACCTCGGGAGAAGCAGGCCAGTGAAGGAGTATGTAAAATGGATTGCATTCTTTCGAACCCAATAAGGAAATATTTTGAATCTCAGTGAAAAATTTAAAACTCCAAAGCACATTCGTCAATTACCACCCAAGACGGAGCAAAGCCATTACCTAACCATCCGGGCATGCTATATCTTGGGACTCCGCTCCACCTACCAGTGATTATTTCAGCGTCCCTGACAGCGATAGAGGAAGATAAGTTATCGAGGGTACTAAAGATCAAGCAAAATGCGCCGAATGGTCTCCCGGTCGATTTAAAAGGGATTCGCCTCTTCTATGTGCATGCATCGAATTTTGTTGGAAGATGTCATGTTTCGGGAGGCAATTAAGAGACTGAATCCAACTATGAAAGAGGTAGTCCGCAAGGAGGAATTAAAGTGGCTAGATGCCGGAGTTATTTATCCTATTTCTAACAGTGCATGGGTAAGTCCGGTCCAGGTAGTATCTAAAAAGGGAGGAACAACCGTCATAAGAATAGAGAATAACACATTATTGCCTTCTCGAACAGTCACTGACAGGAGAATTTGTATTGACTACTGGAAACTGAATAAGGCTACTCGAAAAGACCATTTTCCATTGCCGTTTCTGGATCAGATGTTGGATAGACTAGCCGGACATGAATACTATTGCTTTTTGGATGGGTATTCCTACAATCAGATTGCTATAGTCTCTGAAGATCAGGAGAAGACGACATTCACCTGCCCCTATGGGACATTCGCATTCAGGTGGATGCCCTTGGGGCTATGCAATGCTCCGAGCACATGTCAACGCTGTATGATGGCCATATTCTCCGATATGGTTGAAAAGACAATCGAGGTCTTCATGGATGATTTTTCTGTCTTGGGAAGCTCCTTTGACAATTGCCTGGAGAATTTGAGGTCGGTGTTGATCAGATGCGAGGAGACCAATCTTGTACTCAATTGGGAGAAGTGTCATTTTATGGTACAAGAGGGCATTGTACTTGGGCACCGGATTTCTGCAAGAGGAATAGAGGTAGACAAAGCAAAGATTGAAGCAATAGAGAAATTACCTCCACCCTCATCTGTAAAAGGCATAAGAAGCTTTTTGGGCCACGCTGGGTTCTATAGACACTTCATCAAAGACTTTTCTCAGATTGCAAAGTCGTTGTCTAATTTACTGGTCCAAGGGACACCATTTGAGTTTGATGCACAGTGTATGCGCGCATTTTTAGTCTTGAAAGATAAATTGGTATCGGCTCCTATTGTAGTGGCACCAGATTGGGCCTTTCCATTTGAGCTAATGTGTGACGCGAAGACTATGCACTGGAGCAAGAAGCGTAAAAGAAAAAAGAATATTCCAAGTGATCTACTATGCTAGCTGAACCTTGAATGATGCCCAACTGAACTATGCCACCACTGAAAAAGAACTATTGGCCATTGTCTTTGCCTTTGACAAATTTAGGCCCTATTTGATCGGCAATAAGGTAGTCGTCCACACTGACCACTCTGCCATAAAGTACTTGATGACCAAAAAGGACGCCAAACTAAGACTAATCCAGTGGGTTCTCTTGCTGCAAGAATTTGATTTAGAGATTAAAGACAAAAAGGGAACAGAGAACCTAGTCGCAGACCATCTATCACGGTTAGAAGGGGCAAGAGATGAGGTCCATGTGAATGACGACTTCCCCGATGAGCAGCTCTTAGCTATGAGAAGCTTTCAGCTCTCCCGCCTTTTTCACTTTCTCTCATTTTCTCTCATTTTCTTTCCACTTTCTGGGCAGCCAAACACCCTTCGAGGATAACAACTCGGAGGATGAGCGGCTAAAACTCTCTCTTCCTTGAAGAGGAAGGCTACTAGGCAAAGGAACTCGGCGCAATGTAGGGTTCTCAGTGCTTTCAACGCAGTATTCACCGTTATTTTTGGTTTTTCTTCACACTAGGTTTAAATCCTCGTTCTCGATCGACCAGCAAGCATTTGACAATCTTTGGGTTCAATAGATGTTGTTGTGATCCACCCATATTCTGCTTAGCTTGGTCTCTTATCGCCACCGGGAGGGTAGATCAAAGAGGAATGATTTTCACTGTCGGGGACCATGAATGATCAGTAAATGCTGTTTTTCAAAAGGGAAAATTTTAAGGTTTAGTTTTTAAAGCTAAATGAAGATTCAGTTCAGGAAATGACTATAGGTCATCCTCCCCAACGCGAGGAAATGAACCCGAGAACCTCTCAGTGACCTTTAGAACTCGAATCCAATGGCCTGACACTTCAAAGAGACTTCTTTTACATTTTATTTTATTTAAATTTCAGTTTTCCAAACAATATCTCTCACTGATTTTAACAACCCTTGAAATCCAAATTGAATTCACCATTTTTGGCATTCACTGTAAGTCATTTGTGCGAAGAAAACTCATCCCTGTGTTTGACCCTAGAGCTACTATACTACAGTAGCTTTGCTATGGCAGTAGGAGGAATTTAGGTTATAAATTTTGTTGATTTCGATCGAATTCTACCGTGGCACGAATCAAAATGGCGCTGCTGCGGGACGGTGTCATGCATTTGACGAGTTGCGGGAACACTTGTGATCCTCATCACAAGTACTGGTGAAGTCATTTTATATTTTACTGTTAGTTTTTTTTTTTTTTTTAGTTTCATTTCACTGTTAAAAAAAAAAAAAAAAAAAACATTGTTGCATGATTGTTTTTTGTGTTGTCTTGTGTTGCCCTATTTATACTGCAGGATTGCATGTTCCAAGGGGTTTGAATTGTGACCAAATGGAAGAGGGAGAACAGTACAGTGAGTACTAAATGGAGAGAAATCCTAGAGCATACATGTCAATGAGGGATTATAGAAACCCTCCATGGCAGAATCAACAACCCTTGGGGAGAAATTCAAACCCATATAGGTCCATGAGGGACTATAGAAACCAATGGATGAGTGCACCTCCCCGCAGTTGTCTCTAATCCACGCACCCTTCTGCTTCTCCAATCAGGCTTCCAACCTCACCACCACAACCACCACAAATTAATTTCCAATTGAGCAAGCAACATCGAACCTTACTCGCCGGGTGGGTGACGCCAGGAAGAGCGTATGAAATTCAATGCCCAATTAAGTCAAAAAAATTCATACTATGGAGAACTCTCTGAACCAAAAAGTAGATGGGCTTCAAAGTGAAATTGGTCTAAAATTTGACAACCTGCAAAGTGGAATTAATATGAAATTTGACAACCTGCATAAATCTATTTCAAGGCTTGCCAATCAACATGCTCATCAAGAGGAAGAGAGTCAAAAGGAAGAGTGCCTAAGTGACACCATAGTGGAGGAACAGTGTCAACAACAGCTATTATTGGAATCCTCATATATTGGTGCCACTGTCTGTCCATGGGAAAAGAACTCTCCAATGCTGACTGAGGAGGGTAGTGGAAAGGAAGTAGGGGAGGAGCCCCAAAAACTTATCCTTAAACCAACCCCCATAGATTTGGATTCTAGTGTCACTGCCCAACCCAAAAGTAGCCCATTGCTAGAGTATATCCTGCCTTCACCAATAGCATCCACACTCAAGCACTCGTCGCGCCAAAGCTAAGGCCACCGTACCACTCCGCCTTACCACTACATCAAAGACACTAGCAGTTGCTCACACTGCATGGTATAGTGGATTGTTCGGGTGCTGGTTCAGACATGGAGCACCTGAACCTCAACATTTCGGGTGTTGGGGGAGCTATTTTATTTTATTTTCTTTTCTTTTATTTTTTTTCTTTTGTTTTTATCTTTTTCTTTTTGTTTTGTTTTTGTTTTGTTTTGTTTTGTTTTTGTTTGCTTCTTGTTTTGTTTTGTTTGTTTTGTTTTATTTTGTTTTTATTTGCCTTATTTTTATCTCATTCCTCATCTTTGCCTTTGTTCTTAGCCTTATCTTTTACCTTACTCTAGCCTTACTCCTTTTACTAGCCTTACTCTTAGCCTTACTCTAGCTTCCACTCTAGCCTTATCTTTACCTTACCTCTACCTCTCTACTCTCACTCTCACTTACCTTATCTTTACTTTATCTTTTACTCATCTTTATCTACCTTACTTTACTCTAATTACTTCCATCTCATTCATCTTATCTTATCTTTTTACCTCACTCTCACTCCTACTCCTTTACCTCACTTTCACTCATCTTTAGCTATCTTTATCTCATAGTCTATTTTATCTTTATCTTTATTTTATTTCCTTTACTCTTTACTTATTTTATCTTATTTTTACTTTATTTTTACTTTATTTTATTTTATTTCAATTTTTTCTTTATTAGATTTTCTAATTTTAGTTAATCTTTGTTTGTAACTTATTTTTCAAATTTCTGCAATTTTTCTTAATTTTTTATGTGTTTATTTTTGCAGTTTGGTCAAATTTTTGTAGCAGGAGGTGGCACCCAGAAAATTTCGCAACCTTGCGAATTTTCGCAACCTAGAGAATGGGTCGGGTCTATACCGCCCACTTATCCACCAAATGTAAAATCGAGCAAGCTGCCTAAAATGAGTGGTGTAAGATCTCGCCATTGCTCGAAGAGAACATGACCATTTCCAAGGAACTTAAATAAAACCAAATGCTGCACTATGGATTAGTTCAGGTTTGCATGATTTAACCAATTATAACACATCAGCGCTCTAACTGACTGCATTAATTGAAACGACCTTGTTTATCCTAATACCTAACAAACATTAGGTATTAATCACGTTCTTCTAAGTAGCCGTTCAAGCCTGTCTCAAGTGGCAAAAGGTTGGAATGGGGATATGAAGTTTATGGTTTGAGCAAAAAAAGGTATTTATTACCTACCAAAAAATCATGTTATTCCTAATATATCTAAAAATTTCCAAACTGCCATCGTACAAAATGACCTATTCTTCGGGATCGCAAAGAATAAAATAGTAAAACTTTGAAAGGATAAAGAGATTCATCAATATCTTAAAAAATTTGAAGAATTTTAGTTTTAAATGAATCCCATTTATTTACATTTCTACTCATTACAAATTCACATCAAACAAGATTTAAGCTCCTTGGGAGGAACATTCATTGAAGCTCTCAGGCTTCTACTTTCATGGGATTTTAGAAGTCATAGAAGATTAAAAATACCTTAGTTTGAGCTGGGTTATTCCAATTCATACGTCTGCATAAAATTTAGCACAACCCTCTATGCTCTAACAATGTTGAGAGCTCGACCTGCATATATTTGAAGAAAAAGAAAAAAAGGAACAAAAAGAAGGTAAAAATGAAAATAATTCTTGAGATATTGATTAAAGAAACCTCTGCTTTTCAAATTTTTTACCATGTACTTTGCCAAACTTCAGTCCTTTATGAACATAATCTCCATCCTTTTGGGACCACTCCACCTAATATAAAGATGTACACTCAAATAGACCAGCAATGAAACAACACATCATCCAAATCGAAAGCCACTCGTTCCCGCACTACTCGCGAAGGATCAACTCATTAAATATCGTCTCTCGCAAGAGCAATTCCAGCAATGATCTCTATTCCTTGCCAAGAAATGTACTTCCACTTCATGTCAGCTGGAATGGTGGCCATACAAGTGACATCACCTACAATGGGAACCGTTTTCCTTAATAAAATGCATGGATTTGCCACTGAAATTTGATGGAAACTCAAAAGGGATTATCAAGGAAACTCAAATTTGATAATCAATTCATGTTTGTAGAAGCATATCGAATCATATATATATATATATATATATATATATATATTAAGACCACAGACTTCAAAGACAAGTAGATGTCAATCCACTAAGAAACCATAAGTTCAAATAACAGAAAGAATAACCATAAAAGATAAGAAAGGAATTAAACCTTGGCCCCAACATCTTCAGAAAGGGCAAGCTTTATGATGGCTGCCTGAATCATATGTTAGCAGGGAGGCTTATAACCATCTATTCAAATTAAAATATTGAAACATTTTCCGGTTTCAATTTTTCTCTCCTACGAATTCAAAGTTCTTCTCTTTCTTTTTTTTTCAAATTCTGGTCGGTTTGTTTTTTCTTTTCCCTTGGAATTGCTCCCAACGCAGCCTAAAAAAAGCATCCTTCCACAGGCACTAGAAATTGCAGCCGAAAAAGCTTCGATTTTCATGAAGAAGAAAGATACACTAATTTCAGCAGAAAAGATTTCCATTTCCATAAAAAGGAAGGAATTGCAGCAACAAGAATTATATGACAAACAGACAACCCAATCTTCTTGCAAACAAAAGTGATGTTTGAGGAGTTGAATTTCAAGGCTAGAAGCAAGAGTTCTCCAACTCCAAGTGGCCGACTGACTGTTGATTAAGCTTGAGACAGGAGAGAAGATGGCAAACATGGGTTTTATTTTGGCTTTTATTTGAAGGTCTCTTGGGTCTTGGCCGTTGGGAGAGCTCTTTTTCTATTTACTTGATATTTAACATACTTCATTTATTAATCACATATCTAATAAATTTTAATATTTATTATTTAATAATTTTGTTGAATTTTTTAAATCTATGTTACTTGATTTGTTCATTTAATTTTTATTTGAGTTCCAAGATTTTTAATGAAATTTATTTAATATTTTTAAAATAATCAAATTTATACTTATATATAGCATTGGTTTTTACTTTATATTTATTTGCATTATTTTTTTGTAAAACAATTTTATATACATAGGGGATTATGTAAAGGCATTGAAGCACCAAATATGATAAAATCATTCCTCCCCCAAAATCTTTTATATCGACATTTTTTTACAAGTTAAACTTACAAAATTTCAAAAATCATAAACATGTTATAATCATAATTTGTTTACATTATTCAATAAAATTAACTTAATTAAATTAGAATATTAAGATTAAATATTTCATTTCTTTTTTCAAGTAAACTTACTAAGGCCTAGTTTGATACTACTTTTTGTAATAACACTTATAGTCCAAACATTTTCCTTGACAATGCTTTTATCATAAACGTTTTTATGATAACATCATAATTTGATCTCAAAGGTTTTTGGAAATTTTAGGTACTGTTTAGTTATAGTTTTTGAAAATTATTTTTTTTTACGAAAAAGAATGAGGAAAACATTTGGTTCTTTTTTTTTTTTTTTTTTTTCTGAAAAACAGAAAGAACACCAAAAACAATAAATTAAGATCATAAAAATAGTTTTTCATAGACCATTAAAATGGATAAAAACCAAAACGAATATGATTTAGGTTATTTAGGTGGTCCCTCCTCCTAAATGGTTAGCTACTCAAAATGGGCTTTTGATGGATATACATTTTGATGGTTAGCTAACCATTTATCGAAAATAGTTTCCTTCAAAATGGGCTTTTCCTCTTTAAGTTATGTTATTTAGGTGGTCCCTCCTCCTCCTCCTATGTAACCTAAGTGGTTAGTTCTTCTTTTTTAACAGTGCCACCCCGCCCCCTCATCTTATATTAGTGATTTTACCAACATACACTGCTAGTGTTGTAACAAGGACATCTTATTTTTATTTATATGAATATATGTGTATATATCTTGTAAAATTAATTACACCATTTCCCCAATTGAACTTCCTAATTATTATCATCATCATCATCTCTCTCTCTCTCTCTCTCTCTTCTTTTTCTTAAGGTAGTATATTATTACAAAAACAATCTCACCTCACTTTGTAAGTAAATATCTTTCTATTTGGAGATATTTTGTCTGAATTCTAACATTTTACCTGTAAATGTGCATGGATTACGAAAAGTAAAAAAAAAAATGGTTAACTTTACTTATAAGTGTATATATCCCACTACCAAGTTCCACCCTATGGCATACCTCATTCGAATGGTAACTTGTATTTCAATCTACGGGTTGTGACGGCTGAGACTAGTGATATGCCCAAAACAATCTGTGGAGAAACACAGACACACAAAAAAGATGTTTTCTTAGAGAACAAAGGTTTTGGAAACATGGAGAACACAAAAAATGAGACCCCTTTTTAACCAAACAAATTTTAAGTATTTTTTTCATTTGTAAGAACGAAAACATGTTCTTGAAAATAGGAAACAAATGGGCTCTTACTTTTTCTTTGTAAGTATCATTCTTAGCAGCTAGCACGGCATTTCCCAAAATCATCATACATTCTGTATGACTATTGAATGGGGAATGTAGGGATTAACAAATTTGAATGGGTAAGGTTATTCCAAGCGCGTCGATTTTTGGGTTTTTGGCTTTCAAGACAAACTTCAACCTATTTAGAGTATGTTTGATTCCTATTTTTAAAAACTATTTTTTATTCTAAAAAACAAGGAGAATAAGAAAAACACAAAAATATGTTTGATTCGCAATTTTTTTTTTTTTTTCAGAAAAAGCAGTTTTCACAAGACACCAAAATTATATTATTTGCAGCCATTTTTTTCCTAAAGATTGTTATAAAGTTTGATTTTGAAAGTTATTATGTCATCATTTCAATAGCTACTTTCAGTCTAAATTCAAAAATTTCAACATTACTAAATGTGTTGTCTTTTCAAGAAACATTCCAAACTTTAAAATGTTTATTTACTTTCAATTAAAATTTAAGGGTATGTTTATTTACAAAACTATTTTTTGTTCTTAAAAAAAAAGAACAAAGAAAGATTGTTAGTTTTTCTTTTTGAAAATACAAATAACATAAAAAAACATTAAATTTAAAGACAAGAAGTTTTCTTTCAAAGAACACCAAAATGTGTGTTATTCTTTTCTAAGGGCTTTCAAAACCAAGTTTCCAAAAACAAAATCAAACAGTTCCTAAGGTTTTTCAAAATTTTAGAAAATGGCTCTCATTGCATGACTAAAAGTAGACTAAAGATTTAGGAATATTTCTTAGCCTCCTTTTATTTATATTTGAGGAATTTTTTAATTTAATTTAATTTATTTTATTTTATTTTGTTTTCAAATGTCGAAAGCCCGAGTATATAGAGAAAGAGAAGGGAAAAACATCAATTTTTATTACTCAAACTATTAGAGCCCATGACAAAGATTTATTATTAGAATAGAATGCCAATAATAATAATACACATAATAACACACATCATAAGTGATAAGGAAGTGAAGAGATTACTTATTATTACTACTACTAACTACTCTTCTTGCCATTTTTCGTTGGCTGTTACCTCCAAAAAGCGCAAGAACCGTAGAGCAGATTTGGGATGGCGAGAGAGGTCGTCTTAGGTCGACGTGAAACCAAACCAAAGCGTTTGTGTAACCTTGAGCCCATTCGGGTTGTCTACCAAACGACTATGCAAAGTATCCCCTCACATCACCCATCCCTATCCCACATTCAACTCCATTATTATTTCTTCAAATTATAACTTAATGATGGTTATGTCCAAACCAAATAGTTACAAAGACATGTTACAAATCTAGACTTAAACTCTTATGTTTGACCAAACAATAACTTAACGAAACTTAAATCAACATGTATAGAAGTTTGTGGTTAAAAACCTAAATTGATAATTCCCTCTTAAGTTATGCTAACTTCTACGCTTAAGTCCGAGTATATAGAAATGGGTTAATGATAATATTTTTAAGTTTTAACACATTAAAGGGTGATTTTGTCTAAAGTGAGGATATTTTAAGGTTATAAAATTAAGAAATCAATTTTTCAAATAACTTTTGTTTTTTCTTCTTTAAACCAATTCCTCAACAAAAAAATATATAAAGATAAATTGGTTTAAAAGGGACAAATTCAAAAGTAATTTGCAAACTAGCTTTCTTGCAATAATGTCCTATTTGACAAAATGTCTCCTAAGTGTAAAGATAAATCCCAACATGATAACTAAATGTTGTTGAGCCATTGTCTTATCTCAAACATTATAAACTAAAATGTCCAAGGGCATTTTATTTAACGTGCCTTTTGTACTGTGGTTTCGATTTCCACGAAAGATGTTAGTTTGTAATTTATGTTAGGATTTGTCCCCTTAAAGGGTTATCCCAAAAAAAAAACTTTAGGTCAAATGAAAATTCGTGATAATTTATGAATTAATTATAAATTTTTTTCAGATATTTAGTCACTGAGGATGTTGACACCCCAAATATAAAATCCCTGATTCGATTATAAATATTTGATGAATTTGATGGGGCAGTAGGGCTCACCGTACCACTCGCCGCGCTTCCAAAGGAATGGTGTGTGCCCATCGCAATATCCAGCCCCTGCCAAATTCAATGAAGGTCTGGCCCGCTAGGCCCAGAATCATCTCGATAATTTGGAAGCGTCCATATCTCAAATCAGATTGTATTTCACAACACGGAAAATAGAATAATCCTAGCAATATATTATCTCGACAATCATACCAAATCCTCACTGCAAGGAAAGAAAAAATGATGATGTGATCATCGCCATTGATCCCTCCAATAAGGAAGGAAGATTGTCCCAAATTGCTCTTTTCTAACCATTACCAACCCGAGCATCGATAACAAGAAAAATCCCCTCAAATGGGAACTCAATCCTACGTCACTATCCAACCTGTTGAACATACTATAATACATGGCCACCCCACCTGCAAAGGTATGCTCATTCATACACATACGCCCTTATACTAAATCTGCATTTCCCTCTTTTCTCTCATAAAGAAATTGACTTAGGGTATCGATGCGCCACAGTTCCTCCCCGACCCCCCTTCTTTCTTGTTTTTGTACAGGAAAGCCGTCTTCAAAGCCAGCAGCAGACCAACGGTTATGGACTCCATTTTACACCGGGGGACGATCCGATCCTGCACAAACAACCCGCTTAATACCCAGATCGCCCAACGCCCACGCGACCGCACCGGGCTCGCTGAAAGGCATCATCACGAAACACCGTAACCAGAAGGCCTCAGACAAGTAAAACTGATCGATTCGCCATCGATGGTATCGACTCGAACACAAGCAAGAGCCGCGCCTAATCCGTCATGATGCGTGGATCCGCCAAAGCGACAGCACTCTCGACAAGCAGGTTAATGCAAGCTAACACGAACGGCGGGAAGCACTTCGCCGCCAATCAACTCATAGAATTTAGAACAACTACCGTGCAAGATACAACATCCACTGGAGACACGACACCTGTGAAGGTCATGATTCCCCCCGTGAGGAACAAAGACGATCACGACATTCCCGAGGTGTCGAGAGACAAGGCAGAACCAAACATCAGAGGGGTAATGACACGAACTGGTCCCTTACAGAGGATGGAAACGGCTAATGCTCTGAGGACACGTCGGGAACGAAGAGCTACATCACCCACAAATGCAGAGCGTAAGAGCAACTGCGGAGCAGAGGTTGTATTTCCACAAGAGCTAAATTTCAGCAAGGAGGGTTAAAGACGCGCCCACACCTGCGTGGACACCTCGCACAACAAACTCGAATCAATCTTCACAAATGAGGTGCTACGCCATACCTTTAAAGAAAATTTTAATGCTGCGGGAAGCATTCGATGGAGCCAAAGATCCCGTCGACCATCTCAATACTTTACAAAAATCAAATGGAGCTGTACGGGTATCGTGACTCGTATGGCGCGTGGCTTTCGCTACCACACTAAAGGCCTGGCCCGGTTACCGTGGTAATTTCACCTTCACAATCTCTTCATCTGAGAGGAATATCCATGAGCTCGTTTCCTACTTCATCGGAGCCAGGACGTACAGAAAGCCGAGTTACCATCTATTGACCATCAAGCAGGGCTCGCAGGAGAGTCTGAAGTCCTACGTACAGAGATTCAACGCCGAGTCTCTAAAGATAGACATACCCGATGAAAAATTCGCAATCACCGTATCTATTGTCGGGGTTAGGAGGGCAATGGTTGATCTGACAGGTTTCATCTCGAACCCCCAAGCATGGCCGAGGTGCTCGCAAAGTAGAGAGAGAAGTATATAAACGCGGCATATCATATCCAAAAAGCGAGAGCTCCTCCACACATAAAGAAAAAGTGGACCGAGAAGCTGGCCACTTTAAGCCCCAAAAGACAAAGCGCACTGTGAGTCCTCGAAAGATCGAGAACCTCGTGCGCGGGGAACTCGTAGATCGCCCGTCCACCGCAGCGTAGAAGACGATGACGCTTACTCCGCCCCGGGGCCGGCTCCTACCCTTAAAGGTACGTGATCAGTCCCGCGAGTATATGGAACGAACAAATTCCGAGGTGGCCAACTCAAATGAAGCCTGACCTCCAAACACAAGGGACACCATGCATTGCGAGTTCCAGGGGACTATGGACACCGTGACTGGGACGACCAGATACAACTCCAAGAGAGAATAGAGTACTTGGTGGCGCTGGCACTGACGCTTCATCTCCCCGAACAGCTCGTGAGTCAAGCCCAGAACACGGGCCCGACTCAAAGAACCGCCGACAGATGACGATCAAAGATCAATAATCCCTAGGTGAAATCCTGTGGATTCGGAGGACTTTAGGAGGAAGCAGAGTCCAATCTACTGGAAGGTACATCTCGTAGCATCAGTCAAGTAAATAAGGGAAATACAAACGGTGTCCAAACTACCACGTGCTCGACACCGCCCATCACTTTTCTCGATTCGGGATTCGAAGGATGCCAACACCCCCATGACGACCTGCAGGTTCGCAAATGTGGCCAACAAAATGGTTCATCTCCGGGTCCTAATCGACACACACTGACATCATCTTCGTGGTCACCTTCACAAATGGGCATTGGGGAGAACTAGGAGCCCGTCAACACACATCCGCTGGGTTTTTTCTGGAGATATATTATCTTTTGGTTCGACATACCTAGTGCTCACTCTGTGGAGAGCCCTCTAAGCGCACACATGCTGAAGATTCTTATCAGACGTTTCATCGCCATAACATGTTGCTAGGTTGATCCTCTCTCAACGCAATAAAAGCCATACCATATGATGATTAAGTTCCCTACCAAAAGAGGAGTTGGGATGGTTCGAGGAGATCAGCGGCCGTGGAATGCTACCTCAAGATCCATAAAACGTAGTGTTTGGCCGGCTGAACGCAAATGGATGAGCTGGGATATGCGTGACGAGGTGCTTACCCGACTCGAACCTTCAAAAGAACTAGAACCAGATTTAGATGACGCACTGAAAGATCTCATTTATATCGGTTCCAAGCTAGCAACGGACCCCAAAGCCTCCCTTACCCACTTCTGAGACAGAATAAAGACGCTTGCGATGGAAGCAGCAGACATGGGAAGAACTGACCTTACAAGAATCACTCATAGGTCGAACACCACCGCCCTTCAAACCGGTCAAACAAAGCCGGCGAGCTTCGCTTTTAAAGGCAAAAGGCCATCAATGAGGAGGCTTCAGAACTCTCAGCAGACATCGTGAGGCAGTGGTTCCTGAGTTGCCACAATGTCAGATTTCGCTAAAAAGGCAATGGTGGCGCGACTCGTGATCGACCATTGATATAAACAAAGTATGCCTAAAGGATGCCTTTGCAGAGAGGATCAATTTCATCGCGGGACGGCTAAAGAAAGCCAAGAACCTCGCCACGAAGCATTTTCTCGCTACAACCAACCAAGAGGGACCCGCACGACCAAGAAAAACACTCTCGCTCGTGATAAACGAGTAGAACTTATTTTTTGGTCGTGGTGATGCCATTCCGGGCTCAAGAACCAGAGCTACCATCGTATAAGGTTATGAACTGTGATGTTCCGTAACAGATAAAAGATCGACCACGGAGGTATTACATAGATGATATGTCAAGAATCCACCACAAATTTAGCCCACATCGCTTCATCTCTCCGGGGTTGCCTAAATCCTAATAAGTCGAACATGAAGCTAACCATCCAAGTGTTCTGAGTATCACCGAAATTCCCGGGTTTCATTGTCAACCAACGGACCAGGCAATCCAGACAAAATAAAGGTGGTGCTCGATACGCCATCACCCCTCGTGTACGAAGTCCAAATGCCCGACGTGGGATGGATCGCGCTTAAGCCGCCAGATCCAGGCAAGTGATAAATGCCACCCTTCTTCCAAGTCCCAAGGCCTTTCAATGGATGGCGTAGTTAAGCATTCTCAAAAGATTAAATACTCTAGGTTCCCTCCATCTTAGTAAAGTCCTATGGAGTTCTACCCACTTAGCTGCAGGTCGACTTCTCAACCAAATACGTGTTCTCGCCAGAGACAAAGAACGAGTACAAAGACCAAATTACTTCATCACAACGAGCTCCTGGGAGATGAGCGGAGGGAGAGGTACCCAAGGATGGAAAAGTTAATTTCGCATTGGTAACCCGTGCCCCAAGCTCCACCCCTATTTCCGTGCTCATACTATGGTTCCGTAACCCGACCTACGAAGCAGACATATGCTTTAGACCTCTGGGGAAGATCATGAAGCTTACTATAAATGAGCAGTTGGTTACATCCGATACAAGCCAAAAACTGCAATAAAAGGGCAGGTCTTAGCCGACTTCGTCATGGAATTCACCTCGGCGGAACCCGCTAAGGATGCTCAAACAGTAACCGACCTCTCCATTTGGAAACCTCTGTACACGGAGCATCAAATGCATTGTGGGAGCGGAGTGCCTCATCCTACCTCCCTGCAGGGCAGACGAGCACGACTCGTATCTGATTTCCACGCTCCACAATGAGGTCGAGGCATAGGTCACACAAGAGCCTCAACCTCGCCCATTCACTAGAGGTCGACCAACTGGAGGTCTGCAGCGACTCCCAACTGGTAGTTAGACAAATAGAAGACACCTACGAGGCCAAAAGCGGAAGGATGATCTTATACCTCCAAAAAGTATGAGATTTATTAAAAAATTCTTTGTTGGTTCAAATCAAAACACGCCCCCGAGCAGAATTCCGAAGTCGCTTGTCAAAGCGAAGCTGAGCTCACAGAATTCCTCAAAGAAACATACTGTACTACATTCCGCAATCTTCATCGATCTCGTGACGTGGTCGCTAAGGTCGGATCCGAACCGAAATCGGATGGAGCCCATTTAGATTATATAATCGATGCACGCCTCGCACGACCGTGAAAGAAGCAAACAGCGGCAGGTTTGCCAGTTTACCAATCACAAGGAAGCCTCTACAAGCCGGTGGATTCTTCACACCTATCCCAGTGCATCACAAGACACCGAGCACGCGGCTGAGAAGTACATACGAAAGATATGAGGAAATCAATACATCGAGTTTCGAGCATCAAGTGCGGAAAGGTCTTTGCATTAGTGATACTTACCGCTCACACACTTTGGCGACGCAACACTTAGCTGGAAATGCGTGGATCTACCAGAGCACGCCAAGATCTCTACGCTCCCATCGAACCCTTGACAAGCCGATCACAAGCCCATGGCCCTTCCAACAAATTGCTTGATATCGGGGACCACTGGCGCCACGTAAATTTATCATCACGGTGAGATTACTTTCACCAAACGTACGAGGCTTCAGCCGCCAATTACGTAATAGAAGATACTTAATTTGTATGGCGAGCCATCATATGCGTGCTCGTATCCCAAGAGCTTCCGCATCGATACAACCAAAACAATTCGACAACGCTTAAATTCGTAGGGATTTCTGCGTGTCAAGCTCGGACAAGAATATTACTCGCTCCAAAGACATCCCCGCCTAATGGTCAGCCGGTCACCATCGAACCCTTAAGGCCACTGTTACCAAATTGAAAATCTAAATGGGCGGAGTACCTCCCCGAGGCAATACGCCTACATGACAACGCGCAGGTCAAGAACTGAAACCCCATTCGGGCCGAAGCAGAATCAAGTATCCTCGTCACCTGACAAATCCTCAAGATCAAACGAAACAGAGGAACAGGTAAATGAGGCTCTCCGTCAAATTTGATCCCTGATGAAACGGAGCAAGTTCTAAGGCGCATTCAAGACTATCAGACTACGAGGTACTACAACCAAAGAGTCAACCTGTGGAGCCATATGCTGTGCGACTTAGTCTTTTAAAGAAGCCCGCCAGCAAGGAAGAATCTGAATGATGGAACTCGGGACTTTTAACCGGAAGGCCTTATATCATATCCTTGGTCGTCAGCCAGCAATTATGAGTTCCAAATAGTAGGCTGAAAATTTTATGACGCGTGGGAATGCGGAGTATCAAAGATTTTTGGCCAAGTGGAGCCGGTTTGTAATAAAGTTTTTATCAACTCTAGGGTGATGTCGCCATTCATTAGTTATTTTGTTAGATATCATCCCAAACGGATCGATATATAAGATCTTAAAATTCACATAAACGAAAGTCCATAATATTAAAAGGAAAAGTCTCTCTTTATTACAACTTATTTAAGAATTTATTTGCACTTAGTTACAATCAGATGTCACTGCAGACTTTGAAGACAATGGTACAAGCAAATTTCAAAAAAAAAAAATCTGTGAAGGAAAAGGAAGGATAAGGGAAACTAAAAGAGTAAGAAGGAGGCAAAAAGGAAGAGGAAAAGAGGAGAAGAAAAGGTGAAAGGAGTTTAAATGAACAAAGGGAAAGGGGAGAATGATGGAAGAAAGACAAAAGCAGCTATATGATGGAAAAAGAAAAATTAAAATGGAGGAAGGCCATGAGGCGAGCGCACCGTTTTCTAAACGTATTCTATCACGGTTAAATAACATGACTCCCATAAAGTAGACTAGAAAACACAACCCCACAAAGTTGGTAAATCCAACAAAGCCGAACTAACCTTTAGATGAACCCCGCAGAGACTCAAGCTTCAAATTGCATCCCGCAAATTTGGCTTATACACCATGAAAGGCATAATTCCAAAGGAGAGTTACGGTGCCATCAGAACACGATTATGGGGTAAGGTCAGAGAACTGGTACCACGTAATCGTTCAAATTCTCCATAACCAAAAGATTCAAGGCACCCCGTGATTCGGTGAATTGAAAGTCATCAACACGAAACGGCTTTGATCGAGCACTTCACCACCAAAAGGCATAACGCCCGAGCACCGCAGCTACTTGACGAAGACCTACTCAGACAGTCACGCTACCCGAGGGAGTCGATCGTCAGCTGGACGCCACCAAGGCCAATAAATCAGGAGCCCAAGAGGCTTCACTTTGGACGAGCTCATCTACTCCGCACGTGCCACGTCAGGAGTCGACTGTCTGTGCTGAACGCCACCAATAGCTACGCCGTGGAGCCCATTAGCTCACTATCGACGAGCCCATCTACCTTTCATCACAGCGCCACGCTACTGAGTGGAGTCGTGATCGTACCGTGATCACATCACACTCGTCACGTAATGGCCTCGGAGCCCGCCAGAACCACTTTGACGAGTTCAGTCATTCTGAGAGGGTCACGCGACCCGAGAGTCGATCAGCTCAGTTACATCACCACTCGCCGAGGCTCGTGAGCCCGGGGCCGCACCACTTAACGAGTTCGCCACTCACGCTTACCCGAGGAGTCGATTAGCCTCAAAGATCGCCACCGCCATTACGTGGCCGCCAGAGCCCAGCGCCAGGAAATTTCAATTTCGACGAAGTTCACTACTTCGCACGTGTCACGCCACCCGAGATCGATCACTGTGCTATACGCCACTACTAATGGGCCAAGTAAGGAGCTCAACGCTCATTTTGACGTAGTCTGGCTTACTCGTGACAAGTCAGCACTGAGAAGTCGATCAACTCAAAGACATCGCCACTCGCCTCGCCGCCGAGCCCAAAGAAACACTTTCGACGAGCGCCCATCTACTCGAGACGTGCCACGCCGCCCCGTGAGTCGATCGCCCAGCCGGAACGCCCACTCAAGGCCCCAACGCCAGGAGCCCAAAGAGCTCACTTTTTGACGAGCCTATCTACTCGCGATTACCCACGCCGCCGTGGAGTCGACGGGTCAGCCGGAACGCCACCAAGGCCTCGGGGCCAGGAGCCCAAAGAAATCACTGACGAGCCCATCTACTCCAAGACAGCCACGCCTCAAGAGTTGACGGGCCAGCCGAACGCCACCAAGGCCACGCTGTGGAGCCCTGTAGGGGCTCACTTTGACGAGCCTATCTACTCCGCACAAAGCACGCCACTTCGTGAGTCATATCAATTCAGCCGGAACGCCACTAAGGCCTCGCGCCGTGGAGCCCGTGAGCTCACTTTACCAGTTCATCTACTCGCGACAGCCACGTCAGAGTCGACTGGCTTCAGTTGAACGCTACCAAGGCTCCTCGGGGCCACTGAGTCACAAATTGCATTGACAAGCTTCGCCAGCCGCAGGTCATGCGCTTTAAAAATCAGCCTGGGGCTTATGTACACGGATGGAGACTCGGCAGCTCGTTGACGAAATTTGCCTAAATATGCTATGCACTTAAGGAATCAGCTTCGCCTATGCAAGTCACTGATGGATCAGCAGCCAATTTGACGAAGCTCGACATGCCAGCAACAGAACTACCCGTACCGCCCAAACTGCATCACGAGCTCAACGACTCGCTTTGACGAGTTTAACCGGGCCCAACCTACAATTGTAATCTGTGCCACGCATTTAAACAAAAAGAGGGAGCTGCAAAATATTCTGAACAGAAATGCAAATGATAAAAAAAAAAAAGAATATTTATTAAATGAAAATCAGCTCAAACAACAAAGGAAACAAGTATACATGAAAAGAAAAGTATAAAAGTCGGCGTCGGGCGACGAGATAGTCTGAAACTTCCGGGGCGTCGGGGAGCAGACGGTGGGGGTGGGCTTGACGAGAGGAATTACCGGTTCTTGAGAAGATAATTTGCGAGAGAAAGATTCCCTACGCCTCCTCATCTTAGGAGGTCAGTTGAAGTCAAGTAAAGTATGTTAACGACCTTGGCGGCGAGCCACCCGAGGCCCGCGAGCAGCGGCGATCTGGTACCCGACTTCATCCCTACAGGCGACGAAGTTATACGTTACATTGAAGGTCCCGTGCGTCTGCTGACCTCCTCGCTCAAAGCGTTCGCCCGAATTTATGGCCTGAGACTCCGCGGCCGAGCCACTTCTAGCGGTGCCACGGCCTCGGAGGCTTCACGACGAGCCACGTCTAAACTGCGCTACTGCCATCGCCTGTCGCCTTCGTTATTGCGCGTAACTTTCCTCTTGGGACTCATGACCGCCCCGGGATGTAATGAGCTCATCCTGCCACACGAGCTCATCTTGCGGGATGACGCAGCTACCGTCGGTCTCAATCAAAATCATTTTTGTGCAACCGGGCTTACCGAACCTCCGGCGGCCTTCAACCAAACGAACGCCGGGCATACTACCTGCGTTCATGGGACACGGTAGCGTGGTATGCTTCATCAGGGTCAAGCCTCTCTACCTCCTACGTCATCTGTGCACCGCTTTCTTGCGGCTGGCCCTTCAGTAGAGACCTTCGCCTTATAAATTCGGGCGATTTTACGTACTTTTTCGTTTGATTTGGCCTTTCGGCCCGGACCCTTCAAATGAGTGGCTACGCATCAAACATGAAATTCGACATCCAACGGGATCCCGGCATGGAAATAGACCTGACGAATACGAGGACTGCAAGAGGTGACCCCCTGAAGGGATAGGGCCAAAGCTTCATCAACAGGCAGCGCTTTCGACCTCCCAAGATCAAAATCCTTAAGGATGGACGGAATTTGCGCTGTCGCGAGGATTCCGGCGATGAAAAGCAAAGAGCCCTCATCTTCGCCAACTGCTTGATTCGGTTTCTCTTGACTTTTTCGCCCTTCGAGGTGACTTGGCGCTCTGCTCTCGGCGGACCCGAACGGTAATGACATAAGCCTTGGCGGTACGCTCGACGGCTCCACGAGGGCTTTGGCGCCCCCGCGGCATTTCGGAAGGGGGGCGGCGGAGGCTGCGTGACCATGGGGCCTCGGCCTGAGCGGCTGCGCCAGCTCAGGCTTTCGGCCCAGTAGGAGGCCGTGATTTCGAAACCTTGACGGCGGGCCCCAGTCTTTCTCGGCGGGCAGGGACTCCGTTTCACTCAGGAGCCCCAGGGCAGCGTCCCCATTTGGACCAAAATCTCTCCCCCTGGTGGGAGTGGGTACAACGAGGAAAGCCTGACCGGAGAGACTCCCATGGTGGAAGGAGGCGAAGGCCTCGAAGCAGAGGAACGTGCAGACCTCAAATTAGATGGGCGAGGAATGTCGATTTTATCGGCTCCGTGGAGACGGCGGGGACCATGACGCTAGAGCTACGACATTATCTTCAGTACTGAGGTCAAGTCGAGCACTTGGGAAGCATAAGAATAATGCAAAATCAGTAATATTCAACAACCTTCGCACAAGCAGTTATCACCCAGAGCGGAAGCGGACACTGCAGGTGCTCGGGGGTGAGGTCGCCAGGAACGCCAGGGTGTCGTCTTTGTCGGGTATATATTCGATTCGCGACCACTAACAAAGAAATAAAAACGTCCCTTCCGACCTATGGGAAGAAGGAAGATCGAGATGCAGGAGCTCGGGGCACTGGAAAAGAAATAAAAAGGAAAGCCGGCGATCTCCTTTAGGCTAAAAGATAGAGGAGCAAAGCCACACTAGGGACAAGGCCCCTATCAAAAAGAGCCAATCGGCCCACAAAATACCCGGCAGTTGGGCCGCGAGTTGGGAAGGACGGTATATTGTATGCTGCGAAACTGCTTTCGCGAAGGGATGCGGTGAAGTAAGCCACCATTGCCGAAAGCAGCGAAAACATACCATCGAGCCGCGGAAGCTCGTAAAGGTCGAGCACGTTAGGGGTCGTACCGTACACGGGAGGCCGATGCGTTGAAGAGTAACCCATCTGAAGGAGCCAGGCCTTACTACCGAGTCCCACCGATCCGCGGCATGTTGGGCCAGTAGTCGAGGTGTCTGACCCCGGGATATTTAGTGGGGTTTATTTTCCGCGCATCAGAGGAAGAGGCGCCCATGGGCGTTCGGGGGTTCAACCACGGTCGAGCGGTGGAACATCTAGTAAGGTGTTCCGAGAAGCAGAGCAGCAGCTGAAGAGTCATCGCAATACGTAAAGAAGCTCATTTCGGACCCATGATAAAAGCAAACAGTAAAAACGAAATCCAATCAATTTAACCCTAGCGCCTCGTCGTACCAATTGAAAAGAAACGAAAGAGACCAGAGACGACGGTCCCGAAATAAGACGGAAGAAATTTCACCGGGAAAAAATCTGAGAAAAGACTACACACTGCAGGAGATTCAAACAAAATTAAGAAAATGAAGTACGAGATCGAGAACAAAGAGAGAGATGCGGGGATCGGAGGAACACAAGGCACGGAGGAGGTCGGCGAAGCCCAGAGGAATACTGGGAAAAACAAGCGAGCTGAGAGTCATCATTATCGCACGACGTATGATGGCAATCAAGCCTTAATTAACCCAACCCCAAACAGGCACGTGGAAATCGCAACCGATACGAGAAGAGTTACAGCCCTTGCCCTCACGCATTCATTACCTGGCACGAGAGCGATGGGGTTAGAAAAGCCGAGGCTCTGACCCACTCGCCAAGCACGGGGAATGGTGTGCGCCCACAATCAAATATCCGGGCCTCGGTGCCGGCCCAAAGCGAAGGCACGGTCGCTGGGCTTAAAGAGCCGGTCTTGGATATTGGAAGGTCCATATCTAAAAATCATATTGTATTTCGCTGTCTGGAAAGTAGAGCTCAATCACTTAGCAATATATTATCAGCCAATCCAGCAAATCTCATCGAGTAAGGAAAGAAAAAATGTCTGAATCATCACCCGGTTAGTCAATAAGGAAGGAAGATTATCCCAAATAAATTGCTCTTTCTAAATCCATTGCAAATCCGATACGATAACAAGAAAATCCCCTCAATGAGGGCAGTCTAGTCACTATCAGTTGGTTGAACATCTACTATAAATACATGGTCACCCCAACGGTGAAAGGTACACTCATTCATATACATGCGCCTATACTAAGCAATCTAGCCGGAGTCTCTCTTTTCTCTCGAGAGAAAGTAACCCGACAGAGCATCGGAGGCGACGCGATGAAGCCCTGCGACCCCCACTTCTTTCTTGTTTTGTATAGGAAGCCGTCTTCTAAAGCGGCGAGCGGACAACGTGTCGCGGACCTATTTCAGCAGACGGTCAGCATCCTGACTCAACCGCCGATAGTCAGGGACCGACGGCGGCTTCATACACGCTCCAGCTTGATTCCGGTTGAAAAAGGCATCCGCATCGAATTCATGCATGATCTCTTGGCATCGATATGAATCTAAAAGCTAGTAACAACTTCAAAACTTGCGGACCTAACAAATTTTATGTATACGTGTAACAGAGTGTAAGCAGAGCCGAAATTTGAAAAATGTAAGGAAAGGAGAAAATTTTCAAGTTTAACTTTTGGTTCTTGAAAGTTTTTAGAAAAAATGTAAGAAATAAATGAAAAGAAAAAATCTGAATAAATTTAAAACATATCTTTGGTGCTGGAAATGCGAAAGGATGTAAGGAAAAGAATTGAAAGTCAATAAATTATCTCTAAATGTTATTTTAAACTTATTTCTCTAATTTTACATCTTCTCACTTAGAATTAAATATTATAAGAGGAGAACCAATTTTAGTTTATGTTTGATTATTTTTTTCAAATGCATAAGAAAATCAAACATGAGAACCAACATATTTATTTATACTTTTTCCTTTTCCTTAATACTTTTAGCATTAAGAGTTTTGGTGGGCATCGGGAGGGGACCAGGTTCAAGTCCCAGTGGAGACAAAAAATGAAAAAAAAAAAGGAAAGAAATATTTACCTATAAAAAATAAATAAATAAAACAATTGAACATGACTACAGATACATGTAAATGCATGCATAACCAAGCATCGGGTATTGAACATACGATGAGTCGATGCCAGATGTACATGTACATTAATAAGAATCATATGAGTAAGGTGGCGTTTGTCATTTTACTTAATATTAGATATTACTTTTGTTCTGCTGCATGCCTGCGTTCTGCTGCTGCCGCCAATTTGCCATATCTGAATAGGTATAAAATAAGGATTCCAAGTATTTAATAGTTTGTTTTCTCTAAAAAAAATAAACTTTTAAATTTTTATCTAAATTTTGAGGTAAATACATATGATTTTATCTAATTAGTAGCATGAAACAAGTCATGAGAATTTCAATTGGATCATAAAAAAGCTATTTTGCTTTCAGCAAAACGCCACCCCTAGTCAATTAAGTTGCTGGCAATAACATATGGGGTATGAAAATATGTGAAAAAAAAAGAAATCTAGGGCTACTCACTTGATTGCCTGCGCAACTGAGGCTAGGTATCCCTTAAAGTAAGCAACTCTCAGTTTGTCATCAAGCATCTCATGGAGTGGAGAGGTGTCACTATCTTCATCATCCATTCCTATACACGGTACGTGGAGGAGGATAATGTTTGTTCAGAAAAATAATAAGATATGGTTTCATCTGAAATATATCCACAAAACAATATAAATATTAAAAAGAAATCTAAGAAATAATCCAAAACATTAGAGGAAAGTGTTTGATATATGGTTTCATTTCTATTCTTTATGCAATAAGTTAAGAAATTTTTAAAGGTCTAACTACAAAATTTATAATATCCATAGTAGCCACTCGAAGCCTCATGGAAGTGGAGCTTGTAACTTGGCATCAATTATAAACTTACTTGGCACATAGTGGGAGCTTGTAAGTGTATTTACAATTTTAAGGTAGGGGGTCTTCTAAAAGCAGCCAACTGCAAATGCATAACTAACATCATTTGTTAGATAGCCGGTTTTCCTGAAAGTTCAAGGAAATGTATATCATGCTCCAATGACACCCACTCCACAACCCACCGAACCCAATGCCACTCTCCGCCTTTGAAAGTGTCACCTCATAGGCCACAGTTTTAGAGAAAGTGTGAACCTAGACCTTCCAACTAATTGGATTTTAATATCATGTAAAGTCACTAATGTTTCTAAAGCATATAATATTGGGTTTTGAGCCCATAATGTATTTCAATACTCTAAAAATATTAAGAAAATATTCAAGTACAAAGTAATCTATGACATATTAAAATAAGGGATATGTAAAAGTATTGTTTAATAACTTAGGTTTGCAAACAGAGTTCTCCTCCAACTCAAGTGGCCGACTGACTGTTGATTAGCTTGGAATGAGAAAGATAGCAAAAAAATGGGTTTTTATTACAGCCTTTATTTGAAGGTCTTGGGTCTATTAGACCCATTAAGGAGCCTCTTGCGCGGTCATTTAACATGCTTAATTTATTAATCATATCTAATAAAATTTTATCATTTTATTATTTGTCATTTTCAGAGATGGAGTACTAGACCATATTGTTTTGATTTGTTCATTTAATTTTTTATTTTGAGTGTAATATTTTTAATGAAATTTATTTAATATTTTTAAAATAATCAAATTTACATATATATATATATATATATATATATACTTTCTATATATATATATATATATATAACTTATATATATATATATACTCTGCTAGTTTTACTTATATTTACTGGCATTATTTTTTTGTAAAACAATTTTATATACATAGGGGATTATGTAAAGGTGCATTGAAGCACCAAATATGATCCCCCCCAAATCTTTTTTATATCGATTTTTTTACAAGTTAAACTTACAAAATTTTAAAAAATCATAAACATGTTATAATCATAATTTGTTTTACATTATTCAATAAATTAACTTAATTAAATTAGAATATTAATATTAAATATTTCATTTCTTTTTCTATAACATACTAAGGCCCTAGTTTTGAAACTACTTTTGTAATAACACCTATAGTCCAAAACATTTTCCTTAATAGCACTTCTATGTAAACGTTTTATAGAATTCCAAGAAGCAATGGACTGTAACATATCGCGCATCGTATAAAAAGCAGCTTTTCCTTCAAAAAATGTTCTTTTCATCAAAGTAGGGATTTTCTTAAAACTGAAATTTTCAATCCCACTTGTCTTTGGATTGCTCGCATGGAAAACATCATAATTTGATCTCAAAGGTTTTTGGAAATTTTAGGTACTGTTTGGTTATAGTTTTTGAAAATTATTTTTTGTTACGAAAAAGAATGAGGAAAACATTTGGTTCTTTTTTTTTTTCTGAAAAACAGAAAGAACACCAAAAACAATAAATTAAGATCATAAAAATAGTTTTTCATAGACCATTAAAATGGATAAAAACCAAAACGAATATGATTAGGAAAATAAGCTAAAAAAATAATAAAATAAAATAAAAAGGAAAAGAAAGTAAAATATTGAAAGTTGTTTCAGATGTTTCTCCTTTTAAAGCAAATTTATGGATAAACTATTTGGTGAAAGAGGTTTTGAAATTCTAAAATTATTCTGTTATTGGTAAAAAAAAAATAATTTCCTATGGAGATACTAATTAAGACAATAAAAATATTTTTGTTGTGATCACTCATGATTTACAAATTTGGGATCATCCATATTTTAAATAAACCGCAACAAACTTTCTTAGTGTACTACATGATCATGATGTAAAAAAAAAAAGTACTCACATGATCTGATGGTCACAGGATAAAATCAATATTTTATTTTTGGATGCAATTCTTTTAAGTTTGCAAACATTTACCTCAATAAAAAAAAAAAAAGAAATTAGCTTATAACTCGAAGTTAAAATATCCATCAAAACCATAGAATAATGGTTAGCTACTCAAGAATATAAAAGGAATAATCGATATGCATAAAGTGAAACAAAATGCTAATGCCAATCCCAAAATAAGAGTGATAGATAACCAAAAATATAAGTATGATAAATCAAAAGATGAGAGTAAAGATGTAGAGATAAAAATAAACAATTCAAAATATAAAATAAAAGAAAATAAAATAATTAATGGCATGCATCTTAGGGTGGAAAAATTGAAAATAATAGTATATATATATATATATATACTACTATATATATATATATATATATATATATATATATATATATATATATATATATATATATATATATATAATATAGAAACATAATCTAATAAAAGAAAGTGTCTTCCTGCCTATGGATGTAAGTAAAATTAGCCAAACTAAATCTATGTGTTGTTATTTTTCTTGTTTATTGCAATGTTTTAAAACCCGGACCGGACCGGCCGGTCGAACCGTCGATCGAAAGGTTTTCCAATCCGATTCACCCATTGGTAGAATGTCATTTGAGCCGTCAAGCCGTGGAACGGCGGTTGGGTAGTGAACGCTTCGGAGCGAACGGTTCTATATGAACCCTAGCGGTCCAACCCAACTCAACCCATTAAACATTTAAGAGACGGCAGTTCTCCAGTGTTAAAACAAACACATTTAACAGCCCTCGCTTCATCTGGGCCCAATTCTAACCTATAGCCCAGACCTCATTGTATGCCCCTTGAGGAATGGCAAGGGTATATAAAGACCCTCAATTCTTTATCTCTATTCGATGTGGGACAATATTAAGGGGTTTGAAGAATAAAAGAAAAAATTTCAGCTTGCAAGATTTGAACCTGATAACCCAAAGTTTAATAGGTAGGTTCTTAAACCACTATACTTGGGTTTGAATTTTGGTGAATATTGGCAAACAAATTTGTAATATTCTCATTTCTAAAAATTATTACAATATAAATGTAAATATTATTTATTTATTCATTTTCAATAAGATTTTATGTTTTCCTGAAATTTAAAATACTAAATTATGTTTAAAAGAAATTTTAAAAATTTTACTTTTAATAAAGATTTAAATTTTCAATAAAATTCTCTACTTTTATATTTATTTCTTTTTTTCAACGAGAATTAAAATATTGATACGACTATATAAAAACAAAATAAATAGCATTATAAATATTAAATTATATATATTTTAAATAATTTTATATTTTAAAAAATATAATTATATATTTATGACATCAGGTTCAACCGCGATTCAACCGCCGGTCCGACCGGTGAAGCAAGTGAACCGACTTTCGGTTCAATCACGATCAGTTTTAAAACGTGGTTTTATTGTCTTTCTATTTGCCGTTTATTTTGCAACAAATATCATGACTAGATATTCCCCCATAGATTTTTGTTCCTTCTAGAATAATACTTTAAGATTTGGTAGTGAGGAAATCAAATGGGTGAAAAAACAACACCACCAAAATGCATACCTCTGCCAAAATCAATTTCTCAAATTTTAAACTTAGTGTGAATTTGGAATAATTTCTATCTTTTCGCAGTTCAGTTCAAATCGACTGAAATGCTCCAGAAATATTGATATACAAAGCCATTAATTTGGGACACCTAAAATATGATTAACAACATTACATTAAATGCATTTATAATATATATTATATTTAAGCTGCTGCATTGGAAGAAAAAATTCATAAAACTGTAATTACAGTTTGAAACTACTTATCGGCAGCATACATTAGTGTCTGTTCATGGCAGCAGATGGAAGGCTAAGCTCAGTAGCATCTACGACTTAGTTTAACCACAAATTTAATGAATGAGAGATAGGAAAAAGGACATCCAACTTCCAGTCAATCCATAGATGTAGTAGCGGTGACCATATTCAGCCATTTATTATTCCTGGATGGAGTTAATATGTAATCCTAAGCACAACATGGTCTTATGTAGTTCGGAAAATTGAGATGTTCCCAACACATAGGATCCAGGTTGGTTTTATACCAAGACTTGCATACCAAGGGGACATCCAACAACAGCGACTCCATCCCAACTCTTCCAAAGATATCAACTGAAAGGTCTTTGTTCAAATCTTCCCATTTTCCTCCTTCCATCTGATAATGAAAGGAAAAAAAATATTTCAAGATTTACTGTACAAATCAAACTAAATGATATTATAACAAAGTAGAGTACAGGATCGATCAAATAATGGGAAGACGAAATAAACATAGATTTGCCAGAATTTTGTGAAGAAGTAGAGATTTAAAAGGTGGGTAGCATCAGTTTAAGCATCTAATTATTTAAAGGGCCTGTTGGCCACCTTTTCAGCCATCATGTGTTTAAACTACCAACCTTTCAACTTCCATTCATGCAACCGTTCAGATGATTTTAGTGTGAAAAATAGGAGAAAAGATTCTTTTTATGACTAGTGTTTAAATTATTATTTTTTAAATGAGCTCTTTTAATAATAGTTTTATGTTTTGAATTAATTAATTTTAATAATAAGGGCCCATAAAGCCAATATACCTATTCTATGTTGCATCGTCGAAGCATATTTTTGTTTCTGTATCTGATTATGGTGTCGATACCTTAAGCTTTCAGTCTATACATATATTTTCTTTGCATGGTAAGAAAGATGGTGACTGAAAGAGAGTACAGAAGCAAGCACAGACCTGCACACAACTAAACAAAGAAAATCGAAAACAGACCCAAAAAAGAAAACAGCCTGCAAAGCCAGGCAGCCCCCAAACCACTCCTAACCTAAACTGAATGAAGAAAAACTAAGCAAGCACACAACTTCACCGAGGAATTCAGCCAATCTATGAACTCAACAAAAGTTTATGAGGACATTTTTTTAGTCTCGACAAGATTGTAAACAAAGGAACTCTTCTCACACTTTCCCTCCCCATTACCAAATACATTTTCTTCTCCTCTTCTCCCTTCATCTTCATCTGCTTGCCTCTGTCGGGATAGGCCCTCCAATGTCTTGCTAAGATGTGGGGCTGTTCCAGTAAGGCTATTGTTGTCCCCGCTCAATTATTGTTCCCTTTTCTTGAGGGGAAAAGGATATCTGTTGGAAAATTTCAAGAAGAGAAGAAAAAAATAATTTTGCATTACCCACGTAACACACTTCTTTTTATATTTTATTAAACACAAATACCTTTTAAATAGGCTACAAGAGATAAATCAAAATTTAAAAAATAAAATCCATTAATTATCACATTCAAAACTAACTCTCCATATTTATCACATAGCTAAAAAATCTCAAACAATCTTGGACTCTCCCACTCACAATTAAATAAATAAATAAAACAAAGAATTTCCTAATTAATAGAAACTATTAAAAAACGAACTTTAAATCATTCTTCAACACTCTCCCTTGATTCAAAGTTGCATAAATTTTAATTTTCATGCACTTTTCATGGAGCACTTCTCTCCACATTTTCAAATTTGTGAAGCACATCTCTTCAACTCATGATGCACGTCTCATCATCTCGTTGATGCATTCTCTCATCAACCTTCATTGGGTTTTAGAGTACTTCTCTCTAAAAAACTCTTCTTTATGCACTTCTCACCAATTAATTCAAAAAAGAGTTTCTTCAACCTCTTCTACCATATTTGCTTGTTCCATTTGTGTTCTACAATTTTTTTGTAGATGTCCAAATCTTTTACACTTGAAACATTGAGGCTTTCCCTTGTGCCAATAATCTTTCTCTTCATGTCCAATTTTTTTGCAATGATCACACCAAGGAGTCTTTCCTTTTCCTTGCGATTTAACATTTCAATATACTTCACATCAACCACTGTTCGTTTTTGCTTCGCCTCATAGTTCTTCTCACGTCCGACGAAGTGCATTGATTAATTTTGCAAAGCACGATAGATCCTTAGAGTCTTCAAAAGAAGAATTTTGGATTCATACCTTTCAGACAAGCTTACAAGAAGCATTTCTACAATTCTCACGACGGGAAAATCTTCACCAATATTGATCGGTTGACAATGGTCATGGGTTCTTTGCCATACTCCTTCACACTTTCAGATTCTTTCATTTTCTGAATCTCAAATTCCTTTTTGAGATTTAAAATTTGCATCAACTTTGTTTGAGTATTACCTTCAAAATCTTCTTTGAGTTTGTCCCATGCTTCTTTTGGCGATTCACAAGTCATTATGCTTGTGAAAACTGCATCTGATACTACTGCATGTATATAAGTGAGTGTCTTTGGTTTCTTTGCCAAATCTTCTTCATGCTTTTAATTTGTGTTAGTGTTGGTTGGTGGAAGCGATGAGATCAACATCGTTCTCAATAACCTCCCACAAACTCGGACCTTTTAGATATGCCTTCATTTTGATAGCCATATGTGATAATTTCTGGCTATCAAGTGGGTAGGAGCAGAAAAATTGTGCGATTGCCATCAAAATCACTTACAAACCCTCGAATCTATGTGACGCGAAAATCGGGGGTCCGTTATTTACCCGTCAACCGAATACAAGTAGAAGTGGGTTACCGGCGCTACTTTAGAAAATGTCTCTTTGTACGGGGGCTCTACTTACAGCGTATCTGCACGCTTATCACGCATCACAGCTTGATCAGTATAGTAATATATCGATATGACCACTTGTTATATAAACATTGCTCCAATTTACATGCCAACTCTGAAATCCAACTATATACCCAATAGTTACAAGAGTTAATATTTTACTCTTAAACAATACATATATTAAACTTAAAGAGTTCTAATACATACAGCACAAAGCCACATCAGGCTTTCTTCACGATAAATCTCTAGGACGAGCCCGAGTCTCCTCGCATGCTCCACATTGCACGTAAGGGGGATCCCACTGACGGGGGCAGGCTAAAGCTCGATGGGAGGCCAGCCTCTAAGTGAGCTACTCACCTAAGTGCGGTGCAATGTTCCAATTCAAACAAACATTCAGCGAAATACATGATCCTACTTGAATGTCTACGTGACCAACTCGGATCCAGAGGCCCTCCACGAGCTCTCTGCTTTCTAGCCTAAGCCTCGTATGAAATTACTAATTTGATGAGTGGGCAACCCTCAGATGAATATATATCAATTGGGCCGCTCAGGCGATTGATATATATTGAGTATTTAATGGACTACCCTCGATGAATAAATATCAAGCTGGGCGCTCAGACGGTTGATATCTTCTTTCGTTTGTGGACTACCCTCCGATGAATAAATATCAGCCCCGGGCCGCTCAGACGGTTGATATATTATTTAGTTGTGGACTACCCTCCAGATAATTTACATTTGAGACTACCCTCTCAGAACCTTGTTTCTCTAGACTCATCTCTTGCGCGCTCATTCTACTATGTTCTGGATGTTCAGGAGTGCATATGAATGCATCATATCTTGAGTTCCAATTCAGTCTAAATCATATGCAAATATATATACATGAATATATTTACATAGGCTTTAAAATGCATCAAATTAGCTCAGCAGATAATGATCATACCAGTAATTTAATTTAAATCACTCACGGTAACCGCGTCTTTACGAAAATATATATTTTAGAGCATATTAGAATAAGTGACACAATTTACTATTCACTAGGAAAATCTAAAACTGCCAGTTCCGCCAGTGAACCGCAATTATAAACCATTCGACTCAAGGCTGTCACCAACTCAAACATTATACAATTCGCGCTAATCAAAACCACACCAAACAACCATGAAAGCGATATTTTACCATAATCCGAAAAACTGCCACATCAGTCAGGTCATATTTGGGGACAGATCACTCTAACCATTCCAGGCCTTTATCATCTCAAACATGCATTTTAATATGTTTACAAACAGCCCGCTTCGATTATGGGCGATCCGCGGCCGACAAAATCCAAGAGAAGGATTCCACAGTGGATCCATATTTTGGACCGATCCGACATCAGCCCTCGAGCATCGAACTCTAACGACTGTCAAAAAACCGCCCGATGGGTAAAAAGCTCAAACGGGAAGAATACCACTCTTGGAGTTAACAAAACTTCGCAAACCACGGGGATCATGGCGTAAGCATAACAAGATAAGGCGTTTTCCGCCCTTAAAATTGAGGAATCAACGGATGATCTTCTCTATTTTCTGAGAGAATGAGACATTCTCTCACAGAAGAGAACTCCATTCCGAATCTGACGTTTCTGGTTCATCATTTGGTTTGGCTCTTTTGGTTTGGGAGAATTTTCATACGATCGAGTTTATCTTCATTTGGGCCAAAATCGATTAAATTCGCATAATATCGGTTTTGACATTGAAACCTATATGGTAGTCCATTTTTCCATCATTTCTCCTATCCAGTACAACTTATGGTGCATGGTACATACTATTGTACCTTTAAGTGGCGTAGAAACCAGTTTGCAGTACAGAAACCATGATCACCTTGAAAAGCGGTGCGAACTCGACCATCTGACCGAATTATGAAATTTTCTGTCATAACTGGATTTGCGAGGCAGTTCCAGCAGACCTGATCCGTTTAGTGTCAGATCTGAAGGAATTGTTCTGGATTTTTAACAGTAATTAATTTATCAATCAAAATTGTAGATTTTGCTTATTGAAGAATTGAGATTTCTGGGGTCTTATTCTCCCTCATACAAGAATTTGCGATCAATTGGGACTTCTCCTCATCCCATTTTTGTATAATCATGTTTTTATCTCTATCATCTCAAACAATAAATTAAACTTTCAGCATTCAAGCCCGTACCCTCATCTAGCTCAAGAAGGGGATCAGACAAACCATGTCTCAGCGCTCTAGTTGACTCCTCCATACAGAATCACCTTGTAAACTCTCACTAATATCACGGATCTTAAATTGCAAACACGTTCACATTCCTAACCAATACCCACAGGTCCTCCTCGAAGGGTCGTGGTGTCAAACCCTCAAATACATACTCAATCCACCCGCATAGCTGGATCACAGGAACCATATATGGTATGGAGAAGTGGCTTCACCTCAGTGGACCCACACGACATCAAGGCGTCGCCTTGCAGTCTATGGTGCCTATCATAAAGTGCCTCTAAGAAGGATCGATGATCTGGCGATAGCTTCCACGGTACTTTGCAGAACTGACCCACTCTCTGGCAGATCACAAAAGCGAATGCCAACCTCGGAACCTCTAAGGGTTGACCAGTCAAGTACATCCGCATAAGCTCTCTGGCGGAAATCTGGCGGTGAGGAAAGGCATTCTATGTGTCAGCTCACCTTCTGCAGAGTTCTCGTCAGATCAAGACAGAATAAATGAATTCTCTCCCCTGGTCAAACCTAGCGGAGTGACCTACATGGCCTCATTACAATGCCTCATGCGGTTGCCATCCGTATGCCTAAACAATCGAAAGCTATTGTTCATGGTAGATTTATAAGAACTTGATCAGTCACTCACCCTTGAATCCGGACACACATGTGGCAAATCTAATGCCCTCAACACTAGCCATATAGTCCACTTCAACCACATAACATACAGCCTGTAGCTTGGTGTGCCTCTTTGTGAGGCTCTTCCCAGGGGATCTGAATCATCAACTCGATCCGTGGTGTCAAACACAGTCCATATGCGGAATGACATCCCTACCACCAGGCCTTGCCAGCTCAACCAGCACCAATGCAATTTCAAGAGATATCCAGGGCTGAGTCACCTCGACTCACCTGTCACTCCGCCTCTCAGAATCTAAGTGATCAGCTTTATCAGTGTGTTTTTCATCTCTATTACATAAATTCTTGAAGCACTTGGGCCTCTTGTTTCACACAGGATTCAAACTATGAGATCTTCTTTGGGGCGTGATCCTAAGACAAACTCAGCCTGCTCTGAGTTGGGTGGTCACATGCCAGATTACTTCGACTCGTGGCGATGTTCACGGAATTTTTGCCGCGCCAATCAAGCCACCTGCCGTGACACCACTATCAGGGAACCACCGCCGGTAAGAATGGGGGTTTCTATCATAAATCCGTCTCAAGGTCCGGAAGCTCTCACTACATCTGGGAAGAACATATACTTGGCTACTCTAAAGGCTGTAACCTCTAAGCTGAGATTCAATGTGATGTGATATGACAACGACACAGGTCTCAGATCATGAAGCATTGATCAGATTTGTCAACTCATCCATATCAGGCTGACAAATCTTCAACCAATAAGGATACACCACCAAGATCCATCTGCTTCCCGTGACAACTCCACAGATAATCACGGGCTTTGAAACCACATAAAGCATAGAAGCGATCCATGTATTGGAGTGTATGTGGCACCACTAGGCAAGCTGGTTCCTCTAGCCCATACTAAGGTGGGAGGAATGAGATTCCACTCATCACTCTCTTAATTCTCGAAACTAAGCGGGTTTGCTATCCCAAGAATAGCTAGGATCCACGTGTTTTGGAAATCTCAAAATAACATAATCAACTCAAATCAGAAGCACTAAAGTGAAACTGGTGTGAAGCTTAGAGAATATAGCACGCACCTCTTCCACTGAACCGGGAGAAGCTGATAACCTCCCTCTTGCTACCAACACCAGCATCAAGTGTTCCCAGTACCCTGAATTTCTCTCTCTATGGTGGAGATGATCCACAGCCGCGGAGATATATCAAAATAGAAGTAGGGATCTACAAGCTTGTCCCAGTCAGGCGGGTGACCCAGGCCAATTCTCAGAATCTCTTGTAATGCCAGCCAATCCCGAAACTCGTATCTCGAATTCGACATTCGGTCTCTTCAGCTCAATCTGTACTCAAGCCTTCTCTGGAATTACGTGGCACTCACAGTGATACCCACGTGTCCCAATCTCCTGAGTAAGCTAAAACTCGCACTTCTTGAACTTGGTGCTCTGGTGATGGTCTCTCGGCAACTATAAAAGCAGTTCTCCGGTGATACTCATGCTCCCTCGCGGGGTGATCAAGGTGTCATCCGAAGACTACGACAAAGCGATCTAAATAGGGTTAGAATATCCCTGTGCATGAGATCCGCGAATCTTTGTTGGCCCATTCGTCCAATCAGGCATCATAAATGCTTCGAGTGCGTAGTAACGTCCTAACGCCGTCTTAGGGATGTCTGTCTCCTAACCCTGGTGGTAAGTAGCAGTGCGAGAAGGTCTAATAAACCCCTTGTCCAATAGCCCTTGTAGTTGGACTCTGAGTTCCTACAACTCAACCGGTGCCATCCTATGCGGAATCATAGAGATGGTTAAAGTACCAGGGTGTAACTCGATACAGAAGTCTACATCCCTATGTGGAGGTAGTCCAGGTAGCTCATCTGAAAAAAAAACATTCACGTACTCGCAAACCACTCGAGGTAGATCTAAGTCTGGTCTCACCTCGTCCTCTAGGGTAAGGCTCGCTAGCCAACCCGCCAACTACCCCTGACACTTGGACTCGTATCTTGTGCAGGGCAAAATATCGTGCCTTGCCACCACAGGGAAATCTAACCACAGTACAGGAATCCTGGCGTGTGAAAGGCGGTAACTCTCCTACGCTCTGTTCGATAACGATCCAGTAAACTATCAACTAAATCATCGGATGACATCGAACTCACGACATGTTCATAATCCTCAAGTCCCTTGTAGTAGAGTCAGGATCTCTCTTTGCAACCTCGACCTCTCGTGCCATTCTGCGCCCTAATCACAGGGAGGTGCATCTGCTTGGCTCCTACAGGTCTACAAAAGTTCTCATGCATTTCACTATTTGGGCCTCATTTTCTAGCCCAGGCACTTGCTAAACTAATCTCTGGTAGCGTCGGAGGTAAATCTCCTGTCAGCCTCTAACACTTTCTCGATCTTGCATGAACTTATGGTATACCGCGACCACGGATCTTTCCCCTATGAATGTCGAGGAGGATGATAAACCATAAACTCTGAAGGTTACCCCAAGATCTTCTTATCTAGCGTTTTCTTCCAGCTTTGTACTATAGCATTCGTTGTAATACCTACAACCTCGACGAAAGTGCGCTAATCAAACAGCGGTGGTGTGACGTTACCGGGTGGGCGTCCTCTGCGTCCTGTCCTCTATAACCATTTACCGCGATAAACATGGCAGCAATTCATCGCTTTCATTTCAGTCTAACTAATGCACATGCAATGGGCTCGACAACCATAGGCCGACCAGTTCTTTCACAAGTGGTGCTAGAATTCCAACCCACTCGATTCATTTATTTCAATAAGGTTCTAAACTTTCTTGTTCATTTCAGTACCCAAATCCTTAAGGTCATAATCTAACCTTAGCATTCACCCTTTCTATCGCATTTACACACCATGCATATAATTTAAATGCTATAACTACCAGCGTAATCCCACCATTTCAAATGGTAGTTAAAATCCAATACGGTGTCTCTAAGGCATAACCATAGCAGAGACACTAATCATACTACATAACCCGAGTGTATACGCAATCAATTTCAGCGTTTAAATTATAAATTCTAACAGAATTTTATTTTCAAAATTTATTTTTGAAAATTTTATTTTTCAAAATTTTATCAAAATTTATTTAGTTTTATTTGATTTTATTTGAATTTAATAAATATTATTTTTTTTTTGAAAAATTTTTGTTATAATGAGCAGTGTTCATTTGCGACTGGAAAATGCAAGGTCAGCCGGTTTGAAACCGTCGAGTGCAGGTGCACGATCAGCCAACCGCGCCCGGGCGCGCGGCGCCAGACGCGCGCCAGCCGGCCGCCCCGCGGCGCTCCGTAGCGCGCGTCAGCGTCTGGCTGCCGTAGCGCGCTACTGCCGCGCCCGTACTCGCCTTTCGCGCGCCTCCGCCGAACCGTAGCAATGCGCCTTTACTGCCGCGCATACGGCGCCCCTGGCGCCCGATGCGCTACGCGCCCCTTTGTCACAATAACATGTGTATTGAGATCTGATTAGCCCGACCTCTAATTTGCAATATAAACAGCATGTTACTGATATAAATCCCTATTTTGTAATACAAATGTTTTTTGTTTTCAGCTGTTCTCTCCTGATACAAAATGAGTAGCCTTTTCAAATTCTGCACCAAATTTTATTTATTTATTTTTTTTCATTATAATAATTATATTTATATTTTTCTTCTATTCCAGTGGAAAAATTACAAAAAATCACAAAAATCATTTTTTTTTTCCATTCTCTTTTACACACTCAAATAATTTTAGGGAATTTATTTTCTCTATTTTCTTCAATTTTACCTTAATAAAATCTAAAATATTTTTCTATCTCATAGCTTAAAATCTAATTCCATAAAATTTATTTTCTTACATTGGGTTTTCAACGAAAATTTTCTCCACTCAATGAATTCATAAAATTATTTTCTTTATTTTCGCCAGATCCTCGTCCAATAAATTTATCAAAATTTATTTTAACAATTTTCCAACTTAGAAAATTATTTTCATCACCTAATAGGTAAATAAATTATAAAATTTATTCTTTTTAAAATTTTCTTCTCCCGGTTTGTACTGTACAACTCAAAACATTTCTAAATCTTGCATTCTACACATCTCTGTGCTAATCATAAGCACACACACCTACTCATCTTATATACCACATGGCATACACACACATCATTCATATTTATGCATATATTTTCACACAACACTAATCAATCTCATCACACAACATAGTGCGCCTTACCACATTTCCCGTTCATCAAATCACCCAAAACACATCAACACACGCGTGCACATGAGTCTCACGTGATTTTCCTAGGTAACCTCGTACCTACACTTAACATCGAACCACCTAGTGGTGATGCTCTCATCAACTATGGCTAAGCCCAAATTTTCTATCCATAGGTTCCCATAAACCTATACTCACACCATACCACCTAGTGGTGATGGATACCCAAACAGAGCTCCCTAGGTATTCGTATACCTAGCTCGATACCAAGTTGTGACACCCCGAAATCCGGGAGTCAAGTTGAGCTACTGCGTCAACCTCGCGAGGAATACAAGTGGAGGTCGGGTTACCCGGCCACTTTAGAAAATGGGCGAGGGAGTCTCAGCATGCGGGAGCTCTACCAACGATTACGCATATACACAATCCCAAGCGGTCCAATATATGGCATATATATCCAATATGACCACTTGGGCCCATAAACATTTAACTCAAATTTGGCTGCCAATACGAAACCAACTATATACCCAATAGTTACAAGAGTTAATATTTTTTACTCTTAAACAATACATATATTAAACTTAAGAGTTCTAATACATCTGACCACCAAAAACCACATCCAGGCTTTCTTCCTGATAAATCTCTAGAGACGAACCATCTCTCTTGCGCTCACCATGCACACGTAAAAGGGGATCCTGACGGGGTGAGCTAAAGCTCAGTAGGAGAATCGCCCTAAGTGGACTACTCACCACCTAAGTGCGGTCACCGATGTTCGATTTAAACAAACATTCAAGCAAATGCATGATCCTACTTGAATGTCTCGTGACCAACTCGGATCCCGAGGCCCTCCAGGCTCTCTCACGCTCGCTGGCCTCGTGAAATTCTTAATTTATTAGTGGGAAACCCTCCGATGAATATATATCAATTGGGCCGCTCCGACGATTGATATATATTAATTGTTTGTGGACTACCCTCCGATGAATAAATATCAACTGGGCCGCTCCGACGGTTGATATCTTCTTTAGTTTGTGGACTACCCTCCGATGAATAAATATCCATTTGGGTAGCTCCTACGGTTGATATATTGGGTTTGTGGTTCACCTCAGATGAATTTACATTTTGAGACTACCCTCAGAACCTTGTTTCTCTAGACTCATCTCATGCACACTCATTCCTACCATTCCTAGGATGTTCAGTGCATATGGAATGCACATGTATGCCGGTTCCAAGTCGAGTCTAAATCACATGCAAATATATACATGAATATATTTACATAAAACTTTAAATCACACATCAAAAATTAGCTCGCTTGGGCTAATGATCATACACAGTAATTTAATTTAAATCACTGCGGCCAACACGTGCTTTCACAAAAATATATATTTTTAGAACACTATTAAGAGAATAGTGAAACCCTCGTTTACTATTCTGGAGAAAATCCGCAAACAGGTTCTACTTAGTGAACATGATTCCACGGCCATTCCGGCCCCAAAGCTTTCAAGCAAACATTTAATACACAAATTAAACAAACCACACCCAACGACCATGAAAGCGACTACGGTGCTGCCAGCTCAAAGAAAAAACCTTGCATCAGTGGTCCCATATTTGGGGGCCGTCCTTACGACCCGTTCGAGCCTTTATCATCCTCGAGCATGCATTTTAAGCGAAGCAGAATTTCCACACAAACAGCCCTTGAGTTCTGGGCGTCCACGTAACCAAAAATCGAAAATTCCGGTCGGTCCCATGTTTTGGGGCCGGAATCAAGCAACCCCTGGCCTGTTACTTAGAAACATCAAAAAACACTTAAATGGGAGTAAAAACTCAAGTAGGAGAAAATCCTACCTCTTGGAGTTGTCAAGCTACGCCAAACCCGGGGTCCACCGCGTGCTTTGCTTTCCGCGTGAGGCGTTTCCCTTCTTGCTCGGGTCGGGAAATCAACGATTAAGATCGCCTACATTTCTAGAGAATGAAGACCTTCTCTCTAGAAAGAGACTCCATTACCGATCTGCAGCGACTGCGGTTCTCCATTTACGTTTTAGCTCCTTTTTGAATTTAGGGAAGAGCCTTATCGTTAATTTGTATCTTTATTTGACTTAAATCGATTAATTCCTTCTTTCTCGGTTTTGACGTCGGCATATCTGGTAAATCGGCATTTCATCATTTCTCTACTCATACCACTTATGGTACATGAGTACATGTATTATTGCCTGCTATTCGCATCGAAAATGAGATTCCTGACACGGCTTAGCGATCACGCCAGAAAAGCGTCTTGGAAACTGATTGTCTCGACAAATTCTCGAATTTGCGTGCTAGCTAGATTTCGCGAGCGATTCAGCGGTACAATCCGTTTCGTCATCCGAGGTCTAGAGAATTAATTCGCAGACTTAGCAGTAATTATAATTTTATAATCAAAATTACGATTTTACCCTTATTCCAGAAATTGGAATTTCTCGGGTCTTACAATCTATGGCTCTGATACCATTGTTGGGAAATTTCAAGAAGAGAGAGAAAAATAATTTTGCACTACCCACGTAACACACTTCTCTCTATATTTTATTAAATGCAAATGCCTTTTAAATAGGCTACAAGAGATAAATCAAAATTAAAAAAATAAAATCCATTAATTATCACATTCAAAACTAACTCTTCATATTTATCACATAGCTAAAAAATCTCAAACAACCTTGGACTCTCCCACTCACAATTAAATAAATAAATAAAACAAAGAATTTCCTAATTAATAGAAACTATTAAAAAACCAACTTTGAATCATTCTTCAACAATATCTCTACCTCACCCGGTTAAGGCCTTACGTCCCGCGAGTGGCTCCGCACCTGATGACCTTTTACGTAGGGGCGGTAAAAAGAAGTTGAGTCGAGGATATGAACAAATTTTGCGAGGATGCTTTCAAACTTTCAAGTTTTAATATGCGGGCATTGTATAGCATAGAGAGAGATAGTGCGATCTTTTACGGGTAATTAGCTTCTGATAGGTTATATAGATTGAACATGTATCAGGGATCATCATTGATTTAGTATCGCGTTTTCGGACGAATCTTCAATGGTAAATGCTATCTCATCGATCCTCATACTCATCAGATAGAAAAACATTATTCGGTTCGTACCCAACCTTCCTCATCTTTGAATGGAGGTCGCGGATTAAAGAATAAATAAGCTTAGATTGTGAATGAGACTTATCGCCAACAACAAGCGCGCAGACCACATTGCGAACTTCAATCCAGTACTGGTATTTTGCTTCTTCAAACCCTTGTCCTTCATCTTCAGCCTCACTCTTGGAAATCTTCTTTCCATTTCGGTTCGATGCATATATGTTTGAGAGTAGCATACTCAGTGCACACCACCTCTAAAGCTTCTTTGCGGCCAATTTCCCAATCTTTGCATTTGCATGAACATTACATCCGGCGGTAGGCGCCGAGCGCGTGGCGTGAAGCGGTCTGCGAGCCGTTCAATGAAATCAACGGCCTCCGCCAAAGCCGCTTCACGCCCACGGTCACGCCGATCAACCAAACATGCATAGTGATCTTCTCTCCACTAGTATGGACCCGTCTTCTAAACTCAAATCAAAAATACTTTAGCCCCTCTTCCACCCGAGCCGGCATGCATTTTGCCATCTGAAGATCAACCCCACAAGGAGTGACATCGGCGGGTTTGAACCAGTTTCGCATTTCATTGAACAAGAGTATAACTTCTTTACCACATCATGATGGGCATAAGAATTTGCAATTATACCATTCCACGAAACCAAATCCAAATCAAATCCCTACGGCTAGTCATTCCATCATCAAACATCTTCTAGCGAGTCTTGACTCTCCACATTTTGAATACATGTTTATGAGGCGATACCACAAATGTGCTATCTTGATGAAGCAGTTTTACTATCGATGAATCACATTTGTCCCTCACAAGACCGGCCAAGTTACTACAAGCACCTAAAACACTCACAAAAGTTCCTTGATTAGGCTTTGCCCCATTCGTTGACAGCATCCTCGAAAAGATTTTTAAGGCTTCTTCACTCTGCGCCTTCTTGGACATAACCGATGATCATAGTAGTCAGAGATGACATTCCCATAGGCATTGCATTAAACGCTTCCTTGCTCTCCTTAGATCCCCGATACGAATAAGACACGTGATCATTGTATTCCATGAAAGGAAGATCCCTCTCAGGCGTCTTTTCAAACAAATCAAAGAGCTTCATCAATCCGAGGTTACAGAATAACCAGTTATCATCGCATTCCATGAAACACATTGCGCTACGGCGTTACATTCAAGCGACCCTAGCTTCATCAATCCTCCCATTTTTTTGACAACACGGCAATCGTGCGGGTCAATCACATCTCTTTGGGCATCGATCAAAAAGCACGTTTTCTCAATTTATGCCACACCAGAACCCGGCATGACCGCGGCCGTATTCGAAACCACGCTCCTCTCGGCATTTCTCGAAAGGTACATTGCGGAATCAATTCCTGTTTAGACATCGCCGATCATAGTGTTCCGAAACCACATTTTGTTAGGCATCTCATGGAAACAACTTCTCCGGCAGAAATCTTATTCGACCTTATATACCCACCAACCATAGTATCCGGTAACCACATTCTTCTTAGCATCCACTCATCAACGACCTCCTCGCTTCTTCCAATCATTCCACATTTGATAAAACCGATATCACCGGATGTCAGTAATCATCAAGATTACTTTTTCATGTCGAGCAGTCTACGTGCTTCCATAGTCGCCCTTCTTTCGTAGGTGGTGATCATCCAATTACAACGTGCCACATTTCCAGCTCAGCTGTGAAATCTTTTCGCAGCATAAGAGATTTTGGCACTTGTGGAACCATTGATGGAATGGTAAAGATTAAATCGGGGTCTCATTAGAAGAAGCTTGAGATTTGGTCAGGCGGGAATAGTGATGATTTGAACACGGTTCGAAAGGGTATTACGATAAACTTGCCAACTTGTACCACTTTCGAAAAAATGCAACATTTCGACCTTGCTTGAAAATCAACAAATAAGATCTAGGATAAGACCATTACAATTTACAGACGCGTTGATTGGATAGGAAGGACGAAAATGTTGCCGTTTCTTTCCGGGCCCCTTTAAAGCACCTGGCGTAGTCATCAGCTCGAAAGATTTAAATGTCATGGATTTTTCGATTCCATGCTCTTTCATGCGATTCATGTGATTTCTTATCCAGCCATATGGGCATCGGTGGCGAGGGCCGATTAATAATCATCTTATATTTTAGCAAGCTTCATATTTCTTCGCTTTCTTATTTTTCCATCACCGGCCACTACCGTCGTCGGAAGATTTTACGGTCAGTCACCATCGACTATCCATTGCCAGCGGCCTACTTACCCTTCTTTCCCATCCTCCATTTAGTCCACTTTTCCCCACCTTTTACTCTTTTTTCTTTCTCATTTCTCACAACTCAAACGCAACTTTTTTTCCTATCTTCTTCATTGCATAACCACTGCATCTACATATTTAAGTCTCCAAAAAGTGAGTAAATTTCTCTTTATCTTTTCTACGTTTTAGTTTGTACAAGTACTTGTTTGGGGTATAGATTTTCTGTTTGTGGACTTTCATGGCATGATTATTGTTAGATTTGGGCATGGTTATGGATATGGAAATTTGTTGTTAGGGAAATCTATTTGATTTGAGCTTAAATCTTAGCTTATATATATATATATATATATATATATACTCTGCTACTATACTCATATATATATATATATATATATATATATATATATATATATATATATATATATATGTTCGACTTCATTGTATTTGGCCTTAATTTTGAGATATTTGTGCTTAATCAAATTTTGGTTTTTAAATTAAGATGAAATCTCTTCCATGTATTAGGATTTCTTAAAATTGTAAAAATAAATTGTCTTTTTAAAAAGGTGATTTCTAATTTTTGTTTATTCAATATTCATTAAAGAAACGTTTTAAATGAAGTATTAAAAACTCACTGAATAAAATCTTGAATATCATTAAATAAATTTTGGCAAAAATTCATTTACTTCACTCTTAATCTTAGGACTTTTGGTTTACCATTTTCTAGGGATTGTTCATAATAATTTAAGCAACTTAAATTGGTTGAGAATAATTTTAATTTCTTTTCATTCAACATTTTGGGATTGAGATTTTCATATAGTCGAACCTTTTGATTATTCTACTAAAATATTTTCATAAACATATAAATCTTGAAAGAGCTAAATTTTGTATAGCATTGGTTGATTCAAAAGATCACAGTGTTGAATGCAAGTTGTTTTATGAAATCCCCGAAAATTGCTTAACTAGAAATCGTGTTTTTGTTCATGTGAAACTTAAAAGTGAATACAAAAATAATTAAAATCCGGCTATGATCATTAAAATTTAGTAGCTCCTACTTAAAACAAGCAGACAGTGAATCTGTTAATGATTTAAGAGTCATCTTGCTGATGATGATAAACTCCTAACACCATTTGGAGAATTCCAGGGCTCATCTACCATTGAATTTTGATTGTTTGTAGAATCCACACCAAATTAGCAACTGAAGTAAATCGTTTGAATTTGTTCAAATGTGAACCTTAAAGAAGTGAGATACAAAATGAAGTGAATACTAATATGGATCATTAAGATGGAAGTCCTCACTTAAGACAAATGGGACCGATTGAATCTACCATTGACAGATTTGAGACAATCTTGCGAGTGGTGATGAAGCCGCAGAGCACCATTTAGAGATTCCAGGATATCTCACCAATTGTTTCAGGAAGCAGGTTGGGTTGGGATTCAGCGGTGCTATAGGATTTCCTGCAAGAAGCTTGATCATACTTTATCAGTATTTTTTGAACTTGGATTCTATATAGGGTGAAACAGGACCATCTTTGAAGTGTGGAATTTGTCAGTTCCAAAAGCTAAAGGATTTCTTTGGTTTATAATCTTTGGTGGGACTAGATGTCACCTCATAAACTTGTTGGGGTTCATGGATGTTTCAGTTACCGGATGGGGTTATGTGGCACTTAGTTTTTCTCAAGCTTAGATTAAATAATAAAACCAAGAGGTTTGAGGCGCCAGATTTTACAGTGTTTCTTTTGAGATTACATTTTGATTTTTCTTTGTTTGTCTTTATCTCTTTGTGGAATTGGGATTATTTCTTGTCACTCTCTTTTCAGTCCTGCTCTTTCTTACCAACACAGAAAATATATATATAGGCCAGAAAGATTAAGTATATAGACACCATAAAATGGGTTCACAGGGAAGCAAAAAAACTCATATATGAACTATACAACACCAAAATAATTATTTTGAAACTCTTATAAGTAGTTATTAATTAAAATTTATTATTCAAACCATAAAACTATTATTTTAAAAGTATAAATTTAAAATGTAATTCAAACACTCAAGTCTGTAAGACAGAGGAATGATTTGCAGGAAAGACAAAAATCAAATAATTTGGTTTACAAAATTATAATTTGGTTAAAATCAAATTATCTCTAGATCTTGAATGGAATTGAAACAAGAGACACAGCTGGTGGATAGGTCTCGTGAAATATCTAACTAACATAATAGAATTTAGTGGAATTCCAGGAATATTAGAGTTGACTATAATTTTTAGAATCATCATGGGTTGAATCAAGCAAAAATGGATTTTAGTCTGAAGCCAGTCACCACTCTCAACAAAATACTCATATGCCATAAAGTGATATCATGGAAGAATGGTAAAATGGATACAGAGCAGAGATGGGCCGATCATCAAGCGGGGAAAGAATGGGCGCAAATGGGTCATTTTAGAGGTTAATTTAATGATCAAAGAGACAAGCCTTTCCAGGTGATGTTGCAAATATAAGCACCTGAAATCAGAGAAGATAGCAGTGTGGGAAGGGGGATGCAGGAGATTGAAATGGAGTTTTAGAGTGAGAGGGTTGAACTTCTCTCCCTGAGTCAGTGGATCATATTCTGAACAGAATGGAAGGTCAGGTTGGGATTCAGGAAGGCTTCTGGAGAGGGCTTGTGTGGGGCTCACAAGATTAAGAGGTTTGAATAAAACCACACCAGGAACGGGTTTTTCTCCCTATGGTTTTATTCTGATTTAAACACTTTGTAGATGTTTAGGTCAGAATGAAATATGAGAATGCGTTTAGATCAAATCAAGATTGTTTAGAAATTATTCAGAAACCATTGCCAAAATGGAGTGACCATGAGAACTACAGATTGCCATGGTTTCCATATGATATTATTGAATAAGTATGTGTTGGTTTGTATGAGGCCGAGAATGGTAGAAACCACGGTTCACAAAGTGAACCTATGATTGGTGATTTGCAGGGAATAGTAACCGAGGGTTTCACTATTCCCGATAATAGTGTTCACAAAATATATTTTGTGAATTAATGTGTTTGGTGAGTGTTCAAGTAGAATTGCTCGTGTTTGATCATTAGCACGTGTGAGCTAATTTTAATGTGATGAAATCTGCGAAATTACATAACATGATTGTGTGGAATTTAATTTTTATGTGAATATATGCATGTTTATATATTTGCATGTGATATAGGCGTAATGGAGATGGCATCATGCATTCCATATGCAGAACACCTAGGATGATAGGAGAATGAGTGCATGGTGAAATCCCAAAAGAAAAATGATTTCGGAGGGGTGGTCCGTGATGGTGTCGGAGGGTAGTATCCATACTAAAAAAGATATCGTCTTGGAGGCGGCTGATACCAAATATATATACATCGGAGTGTTATCCACAAATAAACTTATAATAATTCTCATGCGAGGCTTGGGCGGGGAGTGTGGGGGAGTCGGTGAAAAGTTTCAGTAATGATCAGTTAGACATTTAAGAGTAGGATCATGCATTGCGCAGATGTGTTTATTTTAGACATTGCATTTACGCAGGTGGAGAGTAACCCATAAGGTAGATTCCACACTAAGCATTAGCTCACCTGTCGAAGAGGATACTATTTTATAGGTACGGGGAGGAGGAGATGCGACTAGATCTGGGGGTGATTTTAGAAGAAGGCGGGCGTAGTGGCTTTGATGATTATCTATTGAATTACAGGTATTTAATATGTGTGTTTGTATAAGAGTAGATCATTAACTCTTGTAACTATGATATAGTTGGTATGTTTATAGTATTGTTTAAAGGGCCGGTATTTACTCATGTTATGGATTATGTTGGATAGTTGGGATATATGTTAATGATATAAATGCAGGGCGAGAGGTCATTTTACTCGGTTGTATATGAGACCCTGTGTGGTCATTGATGTTGATTGAGACAGGTTATACACAGGTTATGTATTTGGGTAGAGCTCCCCGTGATCTGAGAAGGGACTCTGCCCGACCCCCAAATGGCCTGTCGAGATCATAGGATGACTGCAGTATTCCACGGGTTGACGGGTGATCAACGGACCCGAATGAGCGTCACACGATCATAAAAAAGAATCTTTTTCTCCTCTTTTTCACACTAAAATCATCTGAACGAAGCTGCATGAAATTTGGAAGTTGAAAGGTTGGTGAAGTTTTAAATGAAGCATATGGAAGTTGAAAAGGTGGACAAATATGTTTCTTTAAATAATTAGATGCTTAAACTAATGCTACCCACCTTTTTAAATCTCTACTTCTTCACAAAAATTTCAGGTAAATCTATGTTTATTTCGTCTCATTATTTGATCAATCACGTACTACTCTTTGTTGCATACTTCTCATGCATTTAGTTTGATTTAATACGGTAAATCTTGAAATATTTTTCCTTTCATTATCAGATGGAAGGAGGAAAATGGAAAGATTTGAGCAAAGACCTTTGGGTTGTTATCGCCCGGAAGAGTTGGGATGGAGTCACTATTGTTGGATGTCCCCTTGGTATCACAGTCTTGGTATAAAACCAACTGGATCCTATGTGTTAGGAACATCTCAATTTTCAATACATAAGACCTTGTTATTACTTGGGATTTACATATTAACTCCATATCCGGGAAGGATAATAAGTGAATATGGTCACCGTCACTACATCTTTGGATTGACGGAAGCTGGATGTCCTTTCCCTATCTCTGCATTCATAAAATTTGTGGTTAAGCAGTAGTAGATGTGCTGCGAGCTTAGCCTTTCCATCTGCTTGCCATGAGCAGACTTCAATGTATCTTTGCCGGGAGTAAGTTCCTTAAAGCGTATTCTGAGTTTTATGTGAATTTTTCTTCAATGCAACTGACTTAAATAGAATATATATTATAAATGGCTTAATGTAATGTTGTTGTCTCGTTATTTTCGGGTGTCCCAAATTAATGGCTTTGTATATCAATATTTCTAGAGCATTTCGGTCGATTTGAACTTGAACCTCATGAAAGATAGGAATTATTTAGCTTCTTTGAGCAAGTTTAAAATCTGGAGAAATTGGATTTTGGCGGAGAGTATGCATTTTGGTGGTGTTGTTTTTTCACCCATTTTGATTTCACTACCAAATCTTAAGTATTTGGTTCTAGAAGGAACAAAAATCTATATGGGGGAATATCTAGTCATGATATTTGTTGCAAAATAAATGGCAAATAGAAAGACAATAAACCAATATTTTAAAAACCAGACCGATTGATTGAGCAGGAGAAGGACTATCAGTTCACGAGTTCCAGCGGTCGAGGCCAAGCGGTCGAATCGCGAGTTAGTAGGTGATGTCATAAATATATAATTCTATATTTTTTTTAAATATAAAATTATTTTAATATATATAATTTAATATTTATAATGTGCTATTTATTTATTTTTATATAGTCGTATCAATATTTTAACTTTCATTGAAAAGAAATTTCAAATACTATAAAGGAGAATTTATTGAAAATTTAAATCTTTTATTGAAAGTAAAATTTTAAAATTTCTTTTTAAACATAATTTAGTACTTAAATTTCAGGAAAATGATAAAATTTATTGAAAATGAAAAATAATATTTACATTTATATTGTAATAATTTCTTAGAAGTGAATATTATAAATTTGTTTGCCACTATTCACCAAACTCAAGCCGGCATAGTGGTTTAAGAACCTACCTATTGAACTTTAGGACCTAGGTTTGAATCTTGCAAGCTGAAATATTTTCTTGGTCTCTTCAAACCCACTTAATCCGTCCCCACATCGATAGAGATAAAGAATGAGGGTCTTATATACCCTTGCCATTCCTCAAGGCATACAATTAGTCTTCAAGGCACAATAGAATCGGGTCTATGATATGAAAATGTTAAATAAAAGTTTTATTTAAATGTATAATGGCTGCTCCTTAAACGCTTAATGAAACAGTCGTATTGGACCGTTGTCACACAGAACCGTCCTGGGCTCAGCACCCCAGCTCCAAACGGTTTTTGACTAACAAATGGCACTCCGGCCCAATGGGTAGCTAACCATTATTCTATGGTTTTGATGGATATTTTAACTTGGAGTTATAATCTAATTTCTCCTCTCTTTTTTTATTGAGGTAAATGTTTGCAAACTTAAAAGAATTGCATCCAAAAATAAAATATTGATTTTATCCTGTGACCATCAGATCAAGTGAGTACTTTTTTTTTTTACATCAGGATCATGTGAGTACTTAATGAAAGAAAGTCTGTTACGGCTATTTAAAATATGGAGGATCCCAAATTTGTAAATCATGAGTGATCACAAAGAAAATATTTTTATTGTCTTAATTAGTATTCCATGTGAACTTTTTTTTTTTTTTCTCTCAATAACGTACTAATTCTTAGAATTTCAAAACCTTTTCACTAAATAGTTTATCCATAATTTGCTTTTAAAAGGAGAAACATCTTTAAAACAACTTTCTTTATATTTTACTTTTCTTTCTTTATTTTTTATTTTTTATTTTTTGTAGCTTATTTTCCTAATCATTTCGCTTGTTTTTATCCATTTGTCTATGAAAACTGCTTTTATGATCTTAATTTGTTGTTTTTGGTGTTCTTCTGTTTTTCAGAAAAAAAAAAAGAACCAAATGTTTTCCTATTCTTTTTCGTAACAAAAAATACCTTTTCAAAACTATACCAAACTACCTAAAATTTCCAAAACCTTTGAGATCGAATTAGATGTTTTCCATGGGAGCAATCCAAAGACAAGTGATTGAAAATTTCCAGCTCTTTAAGAAAATCCCTACTTTGATGAAATAACTTTTTTGAAGGAAAAACAAAATATGTTTAAGGTCAAAATGTTCATCAACTCAATTAAGGAAATATAATATTATAGATTTATACTGCTCTTATGTGGATCTGCAAATCAATATTCCACATTCATATACTACAAAGGAACAAAGGGAGCATGTGTTACAAATTTGATAATATGAAGATTAGGAATACTCATTAGCTAAAAGTCACAAATCGTTAGAATATATCTCAAATTCCTATTTAATGTTAATCTTTTATAAAAACATTTACAGATAAACTAATGCTTTGATTTAATTACATTCAAAGATTTGAATTTACACACCTATACATAGTTCAAGACATTAAAATGAGTGTATTTTTATTTCTTATTGGTAATTTTTTTTTTTTTTACAACCACACGTCAGAGATGTTTAACAAGAAAACAAGAAGATCAAATTATGAAAAGTTAAAATTCTCAAAGATTCTTCGATACTAAGAATTGTCATATGATTGAACATCATTAGAACTTGTAAAATTATATTTTAGGTTTTTATTAATACAAATGTTTATGTATGTTTATTCATTAATTAAATCTTTTTTATAATCGAAAAAATAATTATTTTAAGTTTTTATTAATACAAATATTTATATATGTTTATTCATTCATTCACTTATTTAGGTAAATATTTTTAAATTTTTTATAATCATAAAAATAGTTGATTTAGGTTTTATTAATATAAACTTTTATATGTGTTTATATTTTTTGTATAAATTTTTATTTATTATGATTCCTTAGTTTATAGAATTTAAATATTAAAATGTCATTTTTGGTAATCTTAATGATATAAAAGCTGCTTTTATACGGAGGATATAAAGTTACAAAAACTTTGTAAAATCACTTTTGAATTCTCTATAAAAACGTTTATGATAGAAACATTGTCGTGAAAACGTTGCTATAAGTGTTATTACAAAAGTAGTGTCAAACTAGGCCTTAAGACGATTATAGAAAAGAAATGAAATATTTAATATTAATATATTCAATTCTAATTATTAAGTTTATTGAAGAATGTAAAACAAATTATGATTATAATGTTTTTATGATTTTTTTAAATTTGGTAAGTTTAACTTGTATAAAAATCGATAGAAAAAAGATATGGGGGTATTTGTTTCTATTTTTATCATATTTGGTGCTTCAATGCACCGTTACATAATCCCCTATGTATATAAAATTGTTTTACAATAAAATAATGCCATGAAATATATAAAATCTCTCCACATGTTTTTCAAGAATAAAGCTCCATTCACAAAGATGTTGATTCTATTTGCTGTAGACCAAGCAGATATTCAGCTACTATTTAAGTCTAATCCGATTTTGGTGAGAAAATTCAGAAGATTAGTAGTTGTGATTCACTATGACAAATTAGAAGATCAGCTAATGATACTAAAGTGATTAAATCAGCATTGAGCTAACTGAAGATTTTTCTATGGAAGGGAAATATTCCTAAACAGTGAATATGGAAGGGAATCAAATTGAAGGGCTGAATATGGAAGGTAGATTGCAAAGTGGGTTTGATTGGAGCTAAGAAAGGAAACGTATGATACGCATTTCTTGGTTTAATTCTTGAGATTATAAATAGAGATCACATCTTGAAGAAGAGAGGCAGAAAAACAGTGTGCAAACTAGAAGAAAGTGTTTTTATATCAGCATACCTGTTTTGAGGTATGACTCAACTCTCTCTTAATGTTGGGTAGATTTTTTATCTCTTGTTGAGTGAGGTATGACTCAACTCTTCCCTCTTCATGTTTTTTTTTCCTACTGCAAGAATCTTTCTAAAAATGGAACTCCATTAATGATTATGTTTTTTGAACACTTTGATCATTATTAAGTTTGAGAAATCAAATCTTATTTGTGAATGGTTACTTCACGTGTCGCTTCACCATAAAATTAGATCCCATATGTTATGTGGATGTATGAATAAAACTAAATGTTCAATAGTGAAACAATAAAAATCTAAAATTTCGTAATCCCGGTATCGTAATTCGCACAAATTTCTACAGTCGTAACGGGATCGGTCGAATTTGCATCGCTTCTTAACACCACATATATTAAAGGCCCGCTAGTAACCCCCGTAATCCTCTATTCTTCGCTTTAATGCTCTTCTTTTTCTTCTTCTTTCCTATCTACTGGTCCACGCACATAACTTCTCCTTTGGAGAGAGAGAGCTTGTAACATCTGAGGTAATTCATGCATCTGGTCAAGGTCATTACACTGTGCCAAGCCGAAATCGTCCACTACCTTGGTCCGATTTTGCTGTATGCACAACGGCCATGCCTAAATCCAAGCAAGTCGCCAAATTTGACTCCGCTTACGACCAATAAATTAACAGTCCAACCTGGTCCCAATTTAAGGTGGACCAAGCTAGCCTAGCGGGGTTAAATTGGCACCTCTATGAATGACTATGTTGTGTGGTTTTGCAACAAGTAAAAATGAAAATAAATGGCATAATTGTATGCCCCAATAAGTGCAGTGGCCACTGCAACTTGCAGAATAAGTGGCCATTGCTTGGATCTCATGTTTTGTGGGATATAATGGCAAGCATCTATCTCCTCCAATCCTTCATCCTCAACCTCTCACTCTTTTCATCTTTCCTAATCTCCGGAAAATTATTCTAAAGAAAGAAACTGTTTTAATTTCTCCTAAATTGCTATTCATGAAGATGACAACATTATGTATGCATTAAGAGACCATTTTGTAGAATCTCATAAGATTTTTGCTTTTTATTGTGCATTTATAGCAGAACATTGCTTGAAATTTTTTTATATATATTTGCTCCACGGCTCAAGGAGATCTAGTGCTACACAAAGCATGTTTGAGAACTTCTGCTTATGTTTTTCTATGACAACACACACCTAGTTCCACTTTCCTGAAGCCTTTTAGATTGAGTTCTACAAACATATGTTTTTATTCTCGATCATCATCATCACTATTGTATTATTATTTTTATCGCATGATTAGTTAGTAGTTGCCATTTGCCAAAGTGGTGGAGCTAATCTCATTGGAGCACACACCATCATTGATTTTTTTTTTCATGGAAATACCATTGCCTGTAACAACTGGGACATTTTAAGAGATGACAAGAAACAATTTATTCTCGCCATTGATGCAGAGTATAGAGCATATCTTGACAGCACTAAAAAACTAAGAGTGACTTTCAAGATTTATCCAAATGGGAAAATGAGAACAAACAAGTTAGGCATGCCATTCTAAGACACTTACTAAATGAACTCTTTAATGCTTTACTAAAAAATACATAGTAGAAGACATTGGAACACAAAATAAGTCATATGAAATTTTAGAAAGCTCTAAATGACTGAGGATTTGAGATGTATCATCTCAAATCCATGACTACCATGTCGGTCAATGACCTAGTCATTGAAGACATAAACACCCTCGAAAAGTTCTCAACCTTATGATGTTCTGTGCCGATATTTGAACTAGTCTTGTCTTTACTTGGGAAAGCAGGAGTTAGGGTCATGTTTGATTCAGATAAAATAGTGTTAACAAAGAATGATGCTTTTGTTGGAAAGGGTTGTTGTAACCAAGGTATCTTTATGCTGAATGTTGCAGAAATTTTGAATAATAAAGCACCTTCATCTTCTGCTTGTGAGAGTCTGATGGACGCTGAATCAACTGTAATGTTTCTTCTTCTTTACTTTTGCAATATCCATTAATTTTACTTGTAAAAATTCATATGTTAATTTTATTTCCTGACATGAATCATTTAACTTCAATGAAAAAAAATGATAATTTAATTTTTTATAATAAATTTGGTTCATTTTAGTTTTTCATGCAGAATCATGGTTATGCTTATGTCTATGATATTAGTGATGTTTCCTAGAATATATTTATTCTTTTTGGATTTAAAAAAAAAAAAGCTAGTTAGATCGGGAATATTCATTTTTTTTTAGTAATTAAGAATGAAGTTCATCTTAAGGGAAATGGATACCCGATTTATTTCTCGATGCATGAAAAGGAAGAGGAAGACAGAGATGGTTCTGTTGATTCCAAATTTTGAGTTTGGCGGTGGAGGAGAAATGTAGGTGTTCATAATAAAGCGAGAAGTGGGACGGGTTTCTGATCCGCTTTCTCTGAGAAGAAGGCATGAAAATCTTTCTAGTGGAGTCGAGTTGTTTGTAGCGGAAGCTTGCACGAAAAAGAGGCTTTGTATGAAGGAAATGAAGGAGTTACAAATTGAGTACAAATAAATGACGCCGGATCGCTTTCTTTCTATGTTCTGGCCACAAGCGCATATGGAAAAAGGCACGTATGTTCTTTCCCGAGGGAAATGACCTGATTAAACGGGCACTCGTTAGTAAAGGCACAAAGATTGGGAGTCAAGGCAAGCTTAAGAAAATAGAAAGCTAGACGACCAAATCCAAAATAAATGAGAAGATTTATTGGGAGGCCTAATTAAAGATCAATCCTTTCGTAGATACGAAAATGGTGGTAAAAACAGGATATAAGCCAATGATATTAGATTGCATAAACAAGTAGTGGATTCGGGATGTTAAAATATGGAGTGGTGGGAAGATAGAAGTCACAGACATAAACAGTCCCGACCCCACCGGAGGTGGAAGCCTCTGCCAAAAGGGCTTGGAGATTGAAGGGGAGTGTGCCCTTTTATCCTTTAAACCAGAACCTTTCTTCATGGAGTTTGATTCATTGAAAGAGGTAAAATGGGTCCTAGAGAATGGAAACAGGATTTTTAGGGGTGAAGGGATGCATTTGGAATGGTGGAACCCTTCAATAGGATGTATAGGAAGGAAAGACCAAGCAAAGGAAGCTTGTATCAGAGTGGTTGGGCCTCTCACACCCGGGGGGAAGAGGAATCCGAAAAGGTAGGAAACAACTACGTGGTTTTCAGAGCCATGGATAAAAGGAATAGCCTAAGGACGATTCCCATAGGCAAGAATATTTAAAGATGTAAGGTAAGGAGCATTTCATCTATAATGGCTTGTGAGGCTAGGAAGTTACTTAGCTTCAAATATGGTGGGAGATCCAACCAAAGGTAGTGGAGGTGTTCGCCCGAAGAAACAAAACAATGGGAGTTTTTGCAAAACCCATGGAGGAAGAAGAAAGTAAGACACGCATTGTAGGGCGCATGAGTGCTAAGAAAGAAGAAACAAAAAAACAATTTTTGAGAGGAGCTGTCCAATGTGGCTATGTAGGAGGATCTGAAAAGACGTGGAAGGCGGACTCTCAAAGAAGGGTCCACCCCTTTCTTTGAATCTTCAAAAGGGTTTAGATTTAAGCACAAGGAAGGCGGACTCCCCTTTTTCTTATGAAAATGGGCTTGAATCAAAGGGTATTTTTATGTCGTGAGTCTCTTTAGCCCATTTTTGGTTCCCTTTGATGGTCAATTCAAGGGTTGAAGACCAAGCCCTACTCAAGGATTTGCAATGGGCCGAAGTCCATGATCTTCTATTTTTGTGACTAAGGCCGAGCATCCCATAGAGAGGGCCTTTTTGTCTGATCAAAATGAGTGTGATTTGGGTTTGTCGGTGGAATTAGAGGAGGGCTCTTTGTGTCTTATAACATCTTCTCCGTGGGGCTGCAACGAGTTTGCAGTAGATGAGGGGGACAATCAAGAGGACTTTCCAACTCCTCATTCTGGAAGAGTATTCGAGCGTGAGGAGAGCAATAAACCAGAGGTAGATCCTCTAGATCAAATGTACGAGCCCTTGTGCTCCCTTGTTTCTACTACCCCTCTTTCTTCCTCTTAGATCGAGTCCCTAAATGGAGTGGACCTCTTGGGTCAAGGGAGTTTTCTCGGACTGGCATAATGGAAAGAAGACCGACCAATCGAGCCTTTCCCTTGTTTCCCTATGAGCCCTGTGAATCGCCGAGGAGAGTGGCTGAAAGAGGTTCCGATGTTGATGGAAGATGCGTTCCCCCATCAGGAGGAACAAGAGGAAGGATTCTGGAGAGAGATGTCATCTTATTTAGCAATGGAGGGTTTTTTCTATGGACTAATTATGAGGACAAAATCTTCAATCTGATGAAGAGTATTTATGAAAAGAGAATAATGGCGAAAGGAAAGAGGGTTCAAGGGACAACAAAATTCGACAGAGATATTAAGAAATTATAATGGAATGTGAAGGAGAAAGAAAAAACCCGAAGAGGGAACACTAGCCATAGAGGTAAGAGAACATTCAGGTTGGTAACAAAGATCTGAATTTTATCTTGGAGGGGCAAATGATGAAATAAAAAAGAAACTCATTAAGATCTTCATAAAGACTTATAAAGGCATGATTCGCATCCAGAAAACAAAAATGGAAATTTGTTCCAAGGGAATGGCCTGAGTTCGTCCCAAAGATATTTATGGATCAGGTCGCGTCTACTCAAGGGGCTCTTGGAGGATTGTTATCCCATGACAAATTGCAGAGTGGTTTAGTTAGTTGAGGCGGAAGAGATTAGTCACATGATATCTTGCATATTTAGAAATTGTGTGGAAGAGTTAGGGTTATTGGGAGGAGTTTTATTCCCTGGGAGATTGAAACTTTATGCTATTCGTTTTCTTTACTAGGTTGTCTCATACCGGCGCATGTCTCTTTTGTTAGATTGCTTTTGGATAGTTTTGCATATGCCTAGTATTGGCCTGACGTGCTCAGATGTGTATCTCTTTCTTTTTGTCTTTATTGGTCCTAGGGCCTTTATACCGTCCTTTTATCAATGCATTGCTTTTTACCGAGATAAAAAAATCTTAAAGGAATTAACAATTTTTGCAGACAGATACAATATTTCAAAATAAACCAACATTGTATTTTCATGTCACAGCATCACTTCGCTCAAGGTTACAAAGTATGACGTGCTTAAAAGGGTGGATATGGAAAGATTGGAACTGTGATGACCATCCGTGCTCAAGAAGAAAGGGATCATGACTATATTTTTCATTTAAATCAAGCCATGATTTTGACTCCGCTTCATTCCGAAACCTATAATGCAGATGACATAACATGGGCAAAGAAAAACACCATTGACATGAAAATTTTGGACACCACGCCGACACAATGGTTAGTGGACAATAAGTTCAAGAGTGAGGGTGGTGTGTCTCGCCTGGGATTTTCAAATTATTCTATAAGGGAGAAAACTTGTTTTATCTTTTTGAGTTTTAAAATATTTAAAAATATTTATTTGATATAAAATCAAATTTTGGCAAGGATATACCGAGGCCTCGTTATCTTGCCAAGGAAGAGAAAGACATTGATGACGTGGACATATTGTGAAACACTTAGCATCAAAAGTGTTGTGATAAAATGGAAGAGAAAACTAGTTAATATTAGAGCCGCTTATGAAGTAATCACGCCGGTGGTGGAGGTACCCCATCGCTAATAGCTTATGACAATGCCGCATTCAAATCAATAATAAGAGGATATCTTCAATCAAAGGAATGAGTTGGTACCATATCATCTAGAAATTCATCGACTTTCCTCAGTCATGATAAGAAAGGGGTGAAAGGTAAGATTATTAATTAAAATTGGTCATATAATTTTAATTCCAATTTATGTTTTATATGACCCACATTTTCTTTTGTACGTTGTGAGACACGACAGTTAAATATCAATACACCACCCAATTTTTTTAGGAGATAAAGGGAAATTGTTATACGTGGTTCAAGTTAAAACCATGTTGGAGTATGAATCATGGAAGACTGGTCTTTTCTTTGGGATGTTAAAACATTTTAAGAAGTTAACCACCCCAAGCCTAAGATGATATTTTGTCAAGCATAACACCTCGCCTTGACTGTTAAAGATAAGGCTCAAATGAATATCAAGTCACCAGAATGAAAAAACCTCCAGCTTCCTAGTTCAGAAATGATTGCATTAAACGAGGTTAGATTAATTGATGCAATTTAATGATTTAATTATAAATCACAATCAATTGATTTTATTCTAATTTTTTTATAGGATATAAACTGTCGATCCCCAACACAACTTTATATACATAAACAACAAAAGTCGAGAAAAACTTTTTGGTGAAATGTATGTGTTCGTGCACAAGGTTCATGAACTATCTAACATCACGAATTTACACATTGCTTTTGACGAGTTAGTGTTATTTTATATTTATTTTTAAATTTTAATATTGAATTTATTTTAATTAGAATTAATTAATATGTCTTGTATTTCTATGGTTTTTTGCGCTTTTCTTAATGACCTCGTATGTACATCGTAAGTCCTAAAGGCAATGTGATTTTCTTCCCCTGCCGAGATCAAGGGATGGAAAATCATGGAAGAAAAGCTTAGGGGTCAGATAAACGAAAAAGGGGGAAGAGGAGTGGAAAAGAGCAAGTGAGAAAGACAAAGGGGTCATTGATAGCGCCCAACCATAATGCATCCAAAGCCGCGCCCCAAAGAAAACGATGACTGATGGGAGACCATTGCACCGACGAGGTGAACAGATAGCCGATCGAGAGGACTACAGAGGAAATGGAGCTCGACCTTTTCTTTTCTATTTTTTTAATTTATTAAAATATTTTGGAAATAAAAATAATGTAGATACTAAGTTGATGAACCTACACTCTAATCCAATGTATAAGTGAGATGATTAATGATTTCGATATTTTTTAACTTAATTTTTCGAGTTCGAATATGAGAATATAGTTGTGTTTTGTGATAGAATTTTATTGTTACTGTTCTTGTGGTTCATCTTCGACCAATAAGGATTAACATGAAGTATGATATGGTTTAAAAATGTCTTCCATGGTACAAAACATCTCATGGCTCAGCATGAGGAATGTACAACCGGGGTCATACATAAAAGTCTCCCCAACGTAAGTGACTGTGGGCCAAAGGCTCAAATCCTACTCACTGCAATGCACAAAAGTTTAATTTATACTAAGTAGAGTCAATTTGACAATGCTTTTTTAAAAAGTGTTTGTAGGCATAAAAAACACTTTTAATGTTTTTAGGACAAAACAAAAAGCCAAGGTTTGATAATACTTTTAAAATAGTTTTTGTTCAAAAAACACTTAAGAGTGTTTTAGGTAGTTTTTTTAAAAACATTTATTTATTTTATTTAAAATTTTAAATAATTCAAAATGTTTTTATAAATATTTTAAAGAATTTATATAATCATACAAATATTATTTTATAAAAATATTTATTTTAAGTTTTTATTAATACAAATGTTTACATGCACTTTATTAATCAATTCAAATCCTTTTTTAAAATATTTTTTATAAACATTTGAAGTAATGAATAAAACATACAAAAAACATTTTTTATAAATATTTAAAAAAAATTATAATATTAAAAAAAAATTTAGGTTTTTATTAATAGAAATATTTATTAATTTGCTTATTTCTCGTGGTAAATTTTTTATAATCATAAAATAATTTATTTAGGTTTATTAATATAATTTTTTATATGTATTTATATACTTTTGTAATAAAAAAATTTGTTTATTATGAGATCCTATTTTTTGTAATTAAATATTAAATGTCTTTTCTTGTACTTTAATAATATAAACGCCTTTTATTATACGACATATTATAAAAAAACTCTTAATATAATACTTTAGATCAGATAAAAACATTTATGATTAAAACAAGTATTTTGATTATAAATGTTGTTATAAAAAGCAGATCAACACTTAGAATATGGGGCCAAGTGGGTAATTATCTCAAAGACTCCTATGAGTAGAACAATTTTATATGAAAGGAGTATATTAGCTTTTATTGTTTCCAGAGTCATATGTCTAAATCACAAAATAATATTTCCCCTCCCGATGGATGGTGTAAGATTAATGCAAACAACTCCATTTACGCATAAAATTGACTCTCAAATTGAATGTTACTTAAAAAATAATTATTATAGTTCCTTATATGAGTGGAAAACATCATGATAAACGTTAATTAAGTCCTAAAATGGTTAATTTTACAAAAAAAAAAAAAAGATAAAGAAAAAGGAAAATATTTTTTTCACCCACGAGCATAATTTGAACATATTTAACAAGTTTTGTTATTTTGCTTCTCAAATGTACACATTTAAGCTTACTTTTTGTACCTTAAAAGAATAAATTCAAATATTAGTCAAGTAGAACTAAATAACCACTTATATCACCATCGCTCTTATCCCGATACTTTATTAAAGTCAAATATGGCTAAATTTCACCTTTCAAAATAAAAAAATTATTAGTTTCGTGTAATATAGAAAAAGTCAGTAACTAAATAATACTGAAAAAAAAAAAAAAAATTAGGAGCTACCTTTCCAATCCACATTACCTTTGAATCCCTGGTTTTAAAAATCCATTTGTCAATCAATGAGCCGAGACTCTAGTAGTGGAACAAGTCTCAAAATTTGTAGACTTATTGGCAACCAATCTTTTAGTTTTGGTATGCTTTCCTTTACACATTCAACACAAATATTAAGGTTTGTAAAATCAAGGAATCTAGATCCCATCAGACACAAGTCGCTAGATTATATTTCTAGAAATAAATCTAGTCGCTGTGTCATAGTGAGGTTGAATTGTCTTTATTTAATTTTGTGTTTAGTACCACGTGATTCCACATGCAAGGCTTCTTTATAAGATGCAATAGTTTCGTTGGATATAGTTATCATAAGCATTTAGGAAACATGTACCAACACATTCGAATTTAAAGATAAATTAATCCGATTGTTTCAAATGAACAAGAATAACCAAATTCTGTCCAATAAAGAATTGAAACCAAATTTCGTCCTAAAAGATGGTACAATGAAAGTATCTTTTAAATCCAAATAACATCCATTTTCTAATAACAACCTAAAGTGCCCTATCACCTTACTTCGACTTCGGCTTTCCGTCACCCATAAAGATGTGTCTTTCACCATTACTTGGCTTTCAGGAGCTCATGTTGAATCCCCGCATAGAAACACTTATGTGAGTAGTAGCACCAGAATCTAACCACCAAGTGTTTCTAGGTACTAAAGCTAAATTACCCTTAGAACATACCAAAGCAAGAAATGTACCTTTCTTTACATGCCAATCATGGTATTTTACACATTCCTTCTTTGTGTGTCCTTCCTTTTTGCAAAAGAAACAACTTTTGTTTTCCCGTCAAGGTTTCTTTCGGGTCGGGACCTCATCGCGCCTTAGTATTTTTTTTTCTTTAATGCCCATATCCTTATTTTTGTGAGGTGGTAGCCAATTGGCACCTTAGCTCGGCTCTTGCTTCACCCAACTTCTTTCTCGCACACAATACCTAAATGAGCTCATTAAGATACAATTCTATCCTTTGGTGGCTGTAACTAACCTTAAACTGGTTGTATTGTGTAGGAAGTGAGAGCAATACTAGATGCATGAGCATGTCATCAGAAAACTCGAGCTTTAAAGCTTTTAGTTTTGAGACATTTCCATGATGTGCTCCCTTACATTACCTTTGTCTTTATTCTACATGGTAATCGCTACCACAAATGTGTGCTTGTTTCCTCCTTATCACTTTGCAAATCGGTTTTTCTGACATGACAAGGAATTATTTTGCATTGCATTTCTCATACTCAAGCACCCCTAAATGCCTCGAACATCGCGCTTAATGATCTTAAGACTCATGCGACCGAGTGCTCCCACTTATCTTCGTTGCTCACTCGCCGCCAGAGAAACTCGAATCAGGGAGTAGTGGGACACTCTATCTCGAGTGCAAGATCTAGATCCATGGAGCCGAACAATAAAAATGTTCTCTTCCCGCCCTAAAGCTGTAATCTATCGAGTATGGGAATTGAATTTGGGATAGCACATAGTAGCAACACTAGCTAAATGTAGAGAACAGACAAATCAAACAAACAAGCTTCACATTAATTATTCAGTATATAATAAAAGAAATAAATTCATGTAATGGTTAAACCCCATATCAAAATACCAACCACAACATTAATATCAAGTCAATGACAGTAATATTAACTATAAGTGGTATTCTTGTTGTAGTAATCAAATACTAATAATAACTAGGCCTATCGTACCATTCACATGTAAAACCTAATAATTGTCACATTTATTACTACATGTATATGGGTAATTCGGCAAAGCAATAACCTTCCTTTGGGCCAGCTAATACCCGCATGAAATAACACACACATAAACATTAAACATCACTTTCGAACTTTTTCCACAAGAGATTTCACTTTGGTGAAATCTTGTTTCAATGAGTCCAATCAAAATGTTATACAACTTATAACAAGTCATAATTGATGTATCAAATTATTTGAATTTGATTTTCTATCTTCATACTTATCTTTTCAATAAAATCAAATAAAAATTCTGGATAAATATATATTCTAAAAAACTATAATTATATATAAAAACCGCAAGTATAAACCCAAAATCTTCAAGTTTGAATCAACTCGTAAATCAAATTAAAAAAAAAGATTTTTTAATTTAAAACAAATTATCCGTAAGTTTGAATTTCAAACTCGAATCAATATATATATATATATATATATATATATATATATATATATATATATATATATATATATATATATATATATATATATATATTAACTTTCAAAGCTTGAAGCCAAAAAGATGAATTTTCAGAATCTCGAACCCATACAAAAAAATATATTTCTTTAAATCAAGGATTTTTTTAAATTAAAAAAAAAATTAACTTAACTTCTAAAACTAATCCTAATTTTTCTTTTAATTAAAAAATCCTTTAATAAAATTAAACTCTAAAATCGAATTGTAATATAAAATCAAATCAAATCACTACACAAAACGGAGGAAAAGTGATTTGATTTGAATTTTTTTTTTTTTATCAACCCTTTAACAGACCCACATGTTTCAATTCATAGTCTCGGTTTCTCCAAAGATTTAATTACGAATCACATCAAACAATTTTTGAGTGCATGATAATATGAATCCATATAACAAAAAAAAAAATAAAAATAGATAAATTTAATTAAATCTCTCAAGAATCAAATATGGATTAGATTGGCTTTGATACTGCTTCTGTCAGAATTCTTGATTCCCCTACCCAAATAATAAGAAAATCCTTCTTTCTTTGCCCTTCCTTCCATGGAAATTAAATTTGCTTTTTTCTTCTACCTGGTAAAACGATATAAAAAGTCATTCTTTTGTAAACCGTAGCTTTAAGCCCATGTTTTTTCCTTCCGTTTTTGCTTCAAAAATAATTATTCCTAGCGCGAATTGATGGATTTTTTTCACAGGACTTGAATTGAAGAGGAAGAAATGTTTGCGCTCAAGTTTTGATCCCGATTTGTACTGGACTCATATTTGCTTGATGTGAGGTGGCTAAGGTGATTTTTAATCATATATTTTCAAACATATGTTTCAATCTAATAATATTATAAACATACTAGAAATTCCTTATATATTAGACATGAAACATACATGCGCAAACCCTAAATAATCATGTTTCTACCCATTTAATTCAAGAGATATTGTCTGTATAGCTGAAGCGCATTCTTGTTTCCATCATTTAAAAGTCATCGAATATAACGCATTCCTCCAAATTTGGTACCGCCTAATGACAAGAGGAGGATGGGTAGAAGAAGAAAACTAGGTTCCTTTTCGCCTGTATGAATTGGGACCATAACCCTAATATTTATACTAATTAGATATTTACTTGGTGCCTCATCAAATTAGAAATATTCTTATGCATCCACACATTAATTCCATCACACTATGCCCTTAAGCCAATTATTTATTTCCAATTAGATCACTTTAAATAGACTTAATTAAAATTGATTGCATGAAAATATTTAATATTTACATACATGGCCCATCATAATTATTGAAAACATCCAAAAGATATCATAAATATGAAAAAACCCTTCAACTTGAGATAGAAAATCATCGAAAAATTTCTTTCACTAGAATAAAATGGAGTTACAAATCCATCACCCTTGAAACCCATGAGTGGAAAAACTGAGTAAAAAAAAGCATTGGGAAGAACTTATAAGTTTACTCTTGAGCCTTATAAGAGTGCTCAAAAAACAATCTTACCGCCTATTTGGTTACAGTTTTTGAAAACTATATGTTTTCTATTCTCAAAAACAAGGAAAACGTGGAAAACACGTTTTGGTTCCCAATTTATTTTTTTCCTAAAAAATACAAAAAAAAAAAAAAACCACTAAATTCGAAGAATAAGAATACTCATTGTTATGATAAATTTCCCACACAATGGGAAAGTCACGCCACTAAGGTGTTATTGACGAATCAAAACCCGATGAGAAATACTTTGGAATACACAGAGAGATTTCTTCAATTAATTAGAATGGGAGTTTTTTTAAAAGTATAGAACTAGGAGTTGAAGCTGTGCTCACAAACAAGTAAGAAGAAAGATTTTGAAACAACTCCTGTGTTATAATAATGCATGGAAACTATGCAGGTATCAATTTCAAACTATCTGCCAAATGAGGACCAAATAATCTTATTTCATGCAGAGTTTATCATAAAAATCAAATATTTGATAAAGAAGTCCAAATATCTTATATAGATGGTGCAGGTGTGTGAGTCTTATTTAGTACCTAAAATTTACATATGTTGTACTATAGACACATCATAGTTGTACCCATTTGTTACATGACTTGTACTTTAAGGCTCATACACATACAACTCTCTTTATCAAATATTTGATCACATGTTGGATTGGCTTCAAATAAGATTATTCGGTCCTCTTTTTTCAAATAGTTTGAAATTGATATCCGATAACATAAGTTTCCCTTTTTAATTCTCTATATTTAACTTCCCACAAGGTTGTCTACTCAACAAGTATCACGACTCCCCTGACTCTAATCAGTTGTAAACCTTTCAACTAATGAACAAACTACCCATCAGAAGAAGGTGAAGAGAGAGTAAATATAAATGGTTGTTTACTCTTAAGACATCATTTCGGGAGATAGATCTCGTTTCCAAGAAAACGTAATTGACAGATCTAGCTAGGTCACGATTTATGTAATATAAAAGGTGGTGTTAAGACTGTCATAAATTTAACTTTGTTTCTTTTAACCTTTGTTCCAAATTTTAAGATATATACGAAAAGAATGTATGAATGGAAATGTCATCTTCAACCCAAGGTAAACGAATGGGGGTAAAATTCCAAATTGAGGAGTTAGTCATTGGAATAGAAAATGAAAAATGAAAGTTTTGAAAGAGAAAGGAAGAACATCTAAAGCAAATACAATCAACCCTAAAATTATCTGGATGCCATCAAGTTGCAGGTTATGCATCCATGAAAAGAAAATGAAAATAGTCTAAGAGGTCTAAGATTCTGTTCGGAAACTGAAAAGCACTAGGAAAAAAAAATTAAAATTCTTTAAAATTTTACATATTTTAAAATTTCTTAGCCCTTATATAAAAAAGAGAGATAAAATGAGTTTAAAAATAAATAGAATTAGTTTTTTGAAATTAAAATCTATTTTTTATTTTCTTTCAAGCTTTCTTTCCTCCCAATTTTCACTTTTATTTTCTTTCCTTAGTACTTTTGGGTTCCAAACATGACCTAAATATATGCAACAAGCACTTTTATAGATGATAATTAAGAACTGTATATTATTTCAAATTCTTCATGTTACATCAATTAATAATCAAATATGAAGCTTTGTTTGCCAATAATGCTAGCTCGAGTGGTTAAGGGCTGAGGGGATCAGGGTTAGAGTCTCGGGACAAAATTATTTACTTATTAAAAAAAACATGAAGCTTTGTTTGCCGATATCGCATTAATTCCATCACAATTATGCCCTTAAGCCAATTATTTATTTCCAATTAGATCACTTTAAATGGGATTTAATTAAAATTGGATTTGATGAAAATACCAATATTTACATACATGGCCCATCCACACTTTTATGATTACTCAACTATTCTAGTGGTGGTGGATGGGATGGGTTGTCTAAAGTTAAAAAGGCACATTTTGGTGTCGGGTGCTTATTAGAGGACTTGGTCTTCGCCTCCTAATTAGGTGGTCAATTGTTTGCTCGGATATGGTATGGTAAGTTGCATGGTCTTCCAAGATCAATAGTGTCTCACAGAGATGTAGTGTTCCTTAGTAAATTCTTGTCATAACTCTTTACTTTCACTGGAACTCTTCTCAAGCTTAGCACATCTTAGGCAATTTTTGGTAGAGAACCGCCATCTATTCTTGACTATATTTCTATCAGCAGATCTGATTTGAGGATCATTTATCATTCTGATAGACAAGAGTTATCAACGCACTAGAATGCAATCTCGATAAGGCTCTCAAAGCCGCAGGAAATGCCGCACATATTTGAAACGCACGACAAAGCCCATTTTTTCAAGGAGATATGGTTTTAATCAATATTTGAAAAACCAAATTGGTGATTGAATCGAAAAAGTTACCGGCTCACGGTTCAAGGGCTGAACCCATGATCGAACCGGATTAAACCATAACCAAAAAGGTCATCGATTGATGATTCGATCGATCAGACCTATCTCGGTTTGGTACGCTCTTAAGCATTAATCGGTTTTATAGAAACGCCGATTATTAAAAAAAACCATGCAAGTTTGGTAAAGTTGATTATATATAAAAATAAATAAAAAGCGATGTACCTGATTAAAAACCTATATAGATCTGTGTATATATCGCTCAAAAATGATTATATTAGTTTCTGCTTGATTTCAAAGAAAAGTAGAGGAAAAAATAGAAAGGACAAAGAATTTTGAAGGAAAATAAAAAATAGTGAAGAGACACATGTAGTAGATTCAAACTTCAAAGCTTCATCGAAGACACTTCCCCATCATCTCACATTTCGTGGGTCGACCTGCTAAGAAACTTTGATTAATTAGTTTACTTGTAAAATTAAATAAATAAATAAAGTACACCATGATTCAATACTTACAAATAAATAAATAAACTTTGATGACAAGAATAATTACAAATGGTCTTTTTTCTTTTTGATAGTTAAGTATTGTTTTTTCTTTTTTCATTTTCATGTCCCCTGGATTCAAACTTGGAACCTCCCCTACTCTTACCACTCAGCCACCCTTGCCTCAAGGGTAATAATAACAAAAGCTTTAAATTAACATTGGAAAGGGCATGGCAAAACTTCTTCGTATCAAGTATACAACACAAATATAAGGTGTTCGCGACACAAACATAACAAACAAGTTGCAAAGTTTAATACACATTTCGCCACCGGTATCACTCTGGCAACCGCTAAGGCAAGGACAAGAAAAGAGACTCAACAATACAAGGAAACATAAGCCATTCTAAAATCGCAAGAAAGCTCTAATTTTTCCAAATTCTTTCAAGAGGTAGCAATGATAATAATTGTTTCGAGTCTTTCAATAGGTAGGGTTCCTCTTATGATAATAATAAATAAAAGGCCTATCGCTTAGGCTGCCTCTAATCATGAACGAAACCCCATCACTCTTCAAAGGACTTCTTACGCTTGCACCTAGGCTCAATAAAATAGATAAATAATAACCGATGAGGTTCAATTTTTTTACCTTTTACACTTATTCAAGTACCGTATTATTAAGTAATTTATCAACTGATCAACCTTTATATCCCCTATTTAATAGGGGAATACTGGCTGCTGAGACTCCTAATGTAAAGTCAATAATTCCTGTATATATCGGCTTAAATTAGGAAGTAAAATTAGAAATCACATGATTTTTCAGGCAGATTTCTAGAAGTTAATTCGTTCCTCACACATACCTACATGAAAATAAAGCTTCAAGTGTTTTTTATGAACAATGATTCAGTTCAAGAAGTTCAAATTTCATATTCTTTTTCGCCACGAATAGGAAAACCACCCGATTTGTAACCCAAATCCTTATGTATTCAACGTGTCAAAAATTCTGAGGTGGATCACCAAGTTGCAACATATCATTCAATGACGCCACAACAACATGCAAGTGAGCATCAGAACCTTCAATCGGTCTATCAACTAACTTGAAAGATATGTAAGCATGACCTCCTCAACTGGTTCGAACTTTCATAGAGGGGGAAAGCCAAGTTGAGCCCTTCGACTAATCCAGGGTTCCAACCAAGATTTTCGATTTTGGAATATGAAAGACCCATGACAACATTTTGGCAATGAAACCCTATGCAAACCCTACAGTATTTGAACTTGTATGTTTTTTTACCACAACAAAGAAAGTCTAGGAAGCAATGACGCGAACTTATTCAAAGGACCCAGATGCTTCACAATATATGAGAGGAATATGAAATTTTATGAACCAAACAAGGTACCATGTGTATTGTACAATATTATAGAACAATGAAGATACTATCCCAATGCTTACCCAGGAAGCTTTTGGGAAAAAATTCAATTTTATCAAAAATATAATTAATTAGAATATAAGGAATAGGCAATAAAGCAAAAAACACATATTTCCACTTCTAAAACCAACCAAGAGAAGAATGGATCAAACAAATTTGAGCTTGACAGACTAAGAAAAGTGATTTCACCGCCTTCAAACTCATGCACCACTTCCTGATAACTTCTAGTGCCTCACGCTTCCTTACAACCTCACATGTATCTCTCTTAGTCTCATGCTCCTAGTGCCTATGAGAACTGCTGTTAATAATCACCACTTGTTGGCTTGTTGTGAGCCCTCCAACAAGTGTCACAAGTATGCCATGGTTTCTCATAGTCATCACCCCATAGTCCATCAACTTTTAGTCTTTATTTTTCCTTCTAGTCAGCAGCCCATTAGTCATGGGCAACTATCTTCATATTCTTTAGCCCTTGGTGACTTAAGGTTCATCATGACAAATCTTCTAGCCTCTTCTCTTCTAACTCTAGGGAAAAAAAAATTTCAGCAATGCCCATGATTTCTCCCTAGGATTTGACCTCCCACTTCATCAAGGTCTTAGTTGAGTCGCTCTAAGAGAAATAGAAAACAAACACATTGTCATTCTATACTCATTTTATTTACTCCGCTATCCCTAGTTTTTTCCATTCTTCAAAACACAAATCCAACCTCTATCGTGCAAATCAACATCTCTTTATAATACCGTGATGCTACTATTCCTTCATTTGGTTTGCCACAACTTTCATTTAAAAAAATATCGAATCAAAGTTGTCCAAATATGAATATGTTTCTGCACTCACTCTATACTTTCTGGCGCTTCATGAAGAGATGTAGCTTCCCTATTTTTAGCTTCATCGAAGCTGATAATCTAAGTTGTTATCATGGAAAAATTTTGAAGGTAAATATTTTTTTTCCTTTGTCCACAATGGGCCTCAAGCCTAGAATTCCGTTATCATCTCATCCCTTTGCCACTGGAGAACAAGGGCTGTTATCATGAGATTTTTCATCCTCATGCTACTACTTTCGATCATCTACAGTCTTCTTTCACTTACTTGTTAGGTGCCCAAGTTTCCTCTCTTTCCATTGATTGCTAGTTTCATAATCTAGCCTATTTTAAATAATTTACTACCAAATTTATGAACTATTAAATGAAGGGTAGAACTAAATGATACGATATCAGGTCCATTAGAGGAAGCACTATTATGGTCTGCTCATCACCTGTTTGTAACCGAGGATGGCGAGTTTTGTAACGCAGTACAGAAAATAAAAACCTTTATTTATTTGTCAACTAAGGTGAAGGCCTTTTTTTTTTTCAATCAATCCTATCTCAATTCATAAAAGCATACATGAAAAAAGGTAAAAACAAAACATGTCATGCCCAAATGAGAGTGGTCTTGCGTATAAGGCTAATATAAAGAGATATGGAAGCCATAAGTAACCCCATCAATGTCTATGCAACAAACACACAAACATTAGTTCTATCAAAAATGAGTGCACATCCCTACATGGGTAACTTAATAACCTTTTTCGTAGTGCCTATTTTAGATTGAATACCACAAAGGGATGCATATTCATAGGAATGAGACAAAGGGGATGCATGTGAGGTAGAGTATCTAGCAATGCACTAAAGTACATGCATACGCAATAGAGAAATCGCGAGTATCACAAAAATGAAGAAATATACACATAATATTGAAAAGATAAATAAGTAGATCAAGTATGAGAGTCATGGTTTGTTGAAAAGCACAAAGAGAAAAGTAGAGAAGACATACAATTGATGGAAGAAGGCACTACAAATGTAAGATGCCTCAAAATCTCATTCATCAAGGGTATTAGAAACTCGTTTCAAGCAAGTAATAGACAAGAAGGGAGCTCTGATGTCTTAACATCTACGACATAAAACTAAAATCATTCGTTAAATAAAACATAGAAATTGATATCATAGCTCTGGTCGAAGTGTATAATGACATGCGCAATTACCATTATCATGATGAGAAGAAGTTTGGGGAAACATCAGGAAGCATGACGGATCCACGGAAGTAAGCTTGGGGGCCACGATCTTGGGCTGAGGAGGAGGAATGTAGTAGTTTCTCGACCTTGAAAGTGGCCATATATAGAATGATGTGGCAAGGACGAAGGCTTCCCTCCTTTGCTTGTACTGACCCAGGTTTCATGATGCACATCTCATGCTCACCCAATTGAACAACTAATCCACTGTATGATGCCACTTGGCGGTGATATAAAGCCCCATCCACTTCATTCAAAGCTTGATAACGAGTAGGACTCCTGTCGTTGGAAGGGATCAAAGCGGCATATGGGATGTCTCCAAGAAAGAAGATGTAGATGTCATTGTATCCAGGCACAAACTTGCCAGTAAACATAGGCGTGAAGTGGTACGGGACGGGTAACTTATCCTCTGATTCTCCAAGAAACTTCCAATTTCCGTCATTAACATTGTAAGAATAATAATTGTTTTTGCGATCGAAAAAAAAAAAAAAAACATTGTAGAATAATAATGATAGAATTGATCCATCAAGTTGAAAAGTCAACACATAAATGGGTAACCACAGCGAGTGATCAATTACCTCGAACTCTTGACAATTAGAAGCGACGCTACATAGAAGGAGAATTTGGTGAGGGCTTCCGTGTTGATCGATGGGTGTAAACCTCAGCGTTGCGAATTGTCGGCGGCTGAGGCAGGTATGGTACGCGAAGGAGTTCCGAGATAGCACATAGAATTTTACCTTGATCTCACCGACAATGGGAGTTGGTTTCCTTTACCCGGCATGGAGTATGATGCTTAAGCGAGTCGAGTCGGTGGAGGAGTCCCGGCCCGGTCAAGATCTAAAACATATACGTAAGGGGAAAGCCTCACATCCCCAAGCGACTCATCAGTGACCCCACACTCTTTAAATGACGATACAATTCAGGTGATGCTCCTCGTAGTGGTTGTTTCACTCACTTAGCCGACCATGTAGAGTTTGGAGTCTCTTATGAAGAAGCGCATTCCAAAGGGAAATTCATTCTCTACCAAATTCAACATTCTGAATACAATTAGAATGTATCATAAATCTCTAGACTCGTAGTGATTGATCTTCAATTTGCTCGTCCTACCGTGATTGATCTTCAATTTGCTCATGTCTTGTAAGCGATCGAGACGTTGAGGAGTGGCCACCCTGCAACAAGGGGTTTGGGTTGACCCTCTAACGCCATCTCCGTCTTCTTCATGGTTTCTGTAGCAACACAAATAAATCAATCTCTAGGGTTAGCTTAATGCAATTTGTAGACATGGTTCAAAATCGGTATAAATAGGTATAAATCGATTTATGTCAGAACTTAGCATGAGCTGATCTTGGTTATGGAGCGAGAATCACGAAAGATAGATCTGAAAAAGCATAAATTTCTTAGACCGGAACTGAATGGGATTTCAAACTATGAAACGAATCAACAAAAAATCGATTAACGAGGAGAGATTCTATGAAATTGAAAAGTAGAATCTAAAAGCGATGAACATAAACCTGGCAAAAATCAAATTTTTCTGATGAATCGGAGATTCCTCTCGAGGAGATTGAAAATACGATGGAAAATCGATTTCGTTCCTCTTCAATCCTTTGTTCCCTAATACCAATCAAAGCAAATAAAATTCATTTGTTCAGAAATCGGAGATTCCCTCTTCGAAAAACCAAAAATCAACAAATTTTCACCATCATACCCGGGATTGACTAGTTTTCTAGCCTAAGCGATTGCCACGATGGTGAGGTTGAAGAGCTTGGCTTGGCGAGGCAACTCTCACCAAGAACCGAAGGCTATGTTGGGGCTTGAGATGCTATTAAGACGAGCGGGGCATGGTGCGACAAGGCTGTAAGATTGGAGGTCTTGTGATCTGTGGAAGAGAAGTAGAGAACTCAGGGAAACAGGAACGAAGATGAAAGAGGCTTGGAGGGAACGAAAGGGAGGATAAGTTAAGGTATATGATATTAAAAATTATTTAATGAAAATAATATTTTAGCTTTTATCATTAATTTAATATAAAAAATAATTTAATTAATTATAGGCATAATAAAAAATAATTTAATTAATTTTTATAACAAATTGGATGAAAAACGGATTTGAAGATAAAAATAGATCTTTTGGATAATTTTAGTATTTTTTATAACAAATTTGGATAAAGCATTATCTTTTATAATAAAAATCAATTTTATTTAAATTAATTTAAAAGATAAAGATCAAATACTTTAAAATTAATATTTAACTTAAACAAATGCTATAATAATACATATTTCTATAAATTATAAAATAGTGTATTATATTGTAACTAAAATATTTAGTCATAAAAAAAACATAAAATAATTTTATTTTATTAATTTTTTAATTTACTTATTTTCATCTATTTTTTAATAATTTTATAACTTTTTATAATTTTATTTATCTTGATTTACATATTGTAGATATCAGGCCCGATATATCGAGGCCAAATGCAAGAGGCCGTCGTCTCGGGACCTTCCAAGTCGGTGACCGATTAGCGACTTCAAATATGGCTCATAAGTTAGGTATATGATATTAAATATTATTTAATGAAAATAATATTTTAGCTTTTATCTTTAATTTAATATAAAAATTAATTTAATTAATTATAGGCATAATAAAAAATAATTTAATTAATTTTTATAACAAATTGGATGAAAAACGTATTTGAAGATAAAAATAGATCTTTTGGATAATTTTAGTATTTTTATAACAAATTTGGATGAAAAACGTATATTTTATAATAAAAAATCAATTTTATTTAAATTAATTTAAAAGATAAAGATCCAAATACTTTAAATTAATATTTAACTTAAACAAATGCTATAATAATTCATATTTCTATAAATTATAAAATAGTGTATTATATTGTAACTAAAATGTTTAGTCATAAAAAAACATAAAATAATTTTATTTTATTAATTTTTTAATTCACTTATTTTCATCTATTTTCTAATAATTTATATAATTTTTTATAATTTTATTTATCTTGATTTACATATTGACTTTAGTTACAATATATATTAAAAAAAAATTTGTCTTTTGAAAAAAAAAAAAATTAAACTTTCCTTTTTGTTTATATATTTATATCTTGTTCTCGTTCACCAGTCTGATAATTATCGATCAAAAAAATTCATTAAAATTGTAAGCAAAATCGAAATAAAATATCCTAGAAAGAGTATCCGGAAAATAAATTCTGAGAAATAATACCGAGAAATCCAAAAGTCCTAAGCCCAGAAAATGGAATTAAATGTTCATTAATTTCATAGTCGAGATTATACAAATCAACTCCACTGTTCTATTCCAAGAAAATAAAAAAACAAGGAATAAATGTCATAAAAATTAAACGTGGATGAGCTAAGAATGCATTATTCTTAAGAATTATGAAAAAGTCTTAGAAAAGTTATGAGAATTGAAACTTTTTCAAAAGTGGCACAATTTGAAAATAAATTCTTAATCGAGTTGATTAACTTTACTCTATTTCTCTCCTTTGATTTAAATATCTGCTTTCTCTTCATTATGAACTTTTACTCTCTCTCTCCTTTGATTTGATTTAAATATCTGCACACCATCAATATGCATGACGTGACCGGCGAAGCGACCCGGCCTCTTGATTTGATTTATTTGTATATAGGCCCAGGGTCTATCCCTCCCGGTTGAACTGATTCGGCCGGTTGACCCTCGACCCTTTGACCCTCTCTCCCTCCTCGAATTGATAGGCGGGAATGCGAAAACCTTATCTAAAACTTATCTAATTTTAAGCACATTTTCATGACTATTTTAAGGCTTAAAATCCATTTTCATTGAAAATATATATCATGTTCCCAAATTTGTGTTTTGGAAAGGTTTTAATGAAAAGCAGAAAAGCAAAAGAAAAGCAAAATTTTGGTTCAAAATAAAAGCGACAATTTTGGGAATATATCACAATAGAAGGGATTGAATCATGACATGATTTGAAGAGGCTGACTTTTGTATCGCAGAAGGAGGCTCCTGGAGGACGGAATAAGTGTATTGCAAAACACAATCTTTTGTATCCTGATACAAAAAAGCAGTCCAAGTTGTATTCTGCACGAAGCCTTTTTCTCACCTGTCTGATACCAAAGCTGATAATGTCTGAGTTGTATCGTAATACAATATTTTTGTATTGCGATACAAAATCTGATAGTGAAACACATACAAAGTATATATTGTGATACAAGTTACACCTGTTGTAATACAAGAGAAGGAAGTTGTTGTATCATAATCTGATCTATTGTATTCTGTCCCTAAACCATTTGGGCTTACCACGAAACCAATAAAATCATGGCATTCATTGATAATGATTGGAGATTATAAATACGCATCTAGGGATTTGAGTAAGGCAGCTGGTGTTTAACTTTTTTAGAGACTTTGCTCATCAGGGAGTCGTGAAGGAGATTCAGTAGCCCTCATTAGAGTAGCTTAGAGCAGATTTTATTTCCATTTTTATTATTTTATCTATTTTATTTTTATTTTCTTGGAATAGAACGGTGGAGCTGACTTGTATAATCTCGACCATGAAATCAATGAACATTTAATTCCATTTTCTGTCTAGAATTCTTGGATTTATGGGATTATTTATGGAATTTATTTTCTGGATACTTTTTCTAGGATATTTTATTTCGGTTTTGTTTTGCAGCTTCAATGAATTTTCTTGATCAGATAGTCATTGTAGACTGTGAACTAAAACAGATAATAAATATATAAATAAAGAAAAGTTTAATTTTTTTTTGTTTGTATTTTCAAAAGACAAAATTTTGGAATATATATTTTTAAAAATATAAATAAAAGATAAGTTTTTATTTAACAAGATTGTATTAACGTGCATAGAGGGAGGGTAGTTTGGTATTATTTGAATAACTTTTTCCTTTGGTTCCTCAAAAACAATTATTTCCTTTGCGATACAATTCCTTGTATTGCGATACAACTCCTCTGCAGCTCAATGAATCATATTGCGATGTAAATAAGGGTTTAGGACCTTTCTATCAAGTGAAACCTGATCCTTGTAAGGTGGTACCTACAATACATTAAGGTAGTACTTGCATTATATTATACTAGTACCTTTAATGTTTTCTTTTTTCTTTTTTTATTCCAGCTATAGTAGTAATTGGATTACTAAGAGGGGCAAGAAAATTGTGGTAAATAGGGGTTTAGGGCATTTCTATTAAGGTAATTTTTGATGTTTGTGAGTAATCTTTCTGATGCATTAGGTAATCTTTGCGGATTTATATTATCTTAAAATCTCTCTAGCACTTTCGTCAAAGGAAGGGGTTTCAATATATTGCAATGATTGTTGAAAATTTATAATTTTTATTCAGTAGGTGTGATTGGATTACTAAGAGGGCATTTTAAATTTGTACTTACTCATTACTTTGTTCTCGAAACGATTATTTATTTTTTTCAAATGTCTTGGCGATGTATTTAGAATTCTTTGTATGCCTTACTTCCCATTTATTTTCAAATAAACAACATGAAACATATTTCTCCTTTTTTTAAATTTATTAAAATATTTTGAAATAAAAATAATGTAGATGCTCACGGCTTTGGTTTTCCTGTAGGCCATGTAGAGTTTGGGTCTCTTTGCAGAGCGACTCATTCGAGGAAAATCCTTCTCACTTAGTTCAGCATATTGAATAGGGTAGAGGAGTACTTCAAACTTGGGAGACTCGTAGTGATTGATCTTCAATTTGCTCATGTCTATGGCAATAAGACGTTGAGGTGTACCTGACACGGGTTTGGGTTTGGGTTTGGGGTTTACCACTCCTGCCATCTCCAGTCTTCTTCATGCTTCCTGCGTAACCTTCAAAATAAATCAATCGATCTCTAGGAGTTTGGAGTGGATTTAATGCACATTTGTGGAGATGGACCTAGAGGGTTTGTTTATATTGGGTTGAGATCTCTTGGGCCTTTAACCTTACCTCCTCTAACCCGTAAGATTTTATACAATCACGATACAAATAATTAAATTAGTAGTTTCTTTTTATGATAAATAATTAAAAATAAAATTATTTTTGTAATAAGACATAAAAATATTTTATTTAAATTAATTTAACAATAAATTTCAAGATACAAGATAAATATCAAAAAAAATTTCTAGATCAATATAATTAACATAGATATTATTTTTCTAATTTTAATGCTAAAATATTTTATATTTTCTATTTTTCTGATTTTTAATACGGCTATTATTATTATTATTATTAAAATTATTAATTATTGATCAACAGTATATTCAATAACTTTAATTATTCTAATATTTTAAGTATGTATATCCATATTTAAAAAAAAAAATCTCATTAAAAATAAAATTATTTTTAATTTTACAATATATTTCAAAATAAAACCAAAAATTTTTAGATGAATATCCAAGGTCACAGGCACAACGGAAAATCTATACCCCAAACAAGTACTTGCCGCAAACTAAAATCTATACCCCGAGCAAATTACTTGTACCAAACTAAAACGTAGAAAAGGTAGAAATTTACTCACTTTTTGGGGCGCTTAAACATGTAGATACGTGGTTATGCGATGAAGATAGGAAAAAAGTTGCATTTGAGTTGTGAGAAAATGAGAAATAAAAGAAAAAGTGGGAAAAGTGGGCGAAATGGAGGATGGGAAAAAGAGGGTAAGTAGGTCCATTTGTGATGGATGGCCGATGGTGGCCGGCCAGCAAATCTTAGAGCTGACGGTAGGTCCGATGGAAAAAGGAAGAAGAGAAAGAAATGGCGAAAGAAGAAGGAAAAAAAATAGAAGTAGGCTAAGCGTTGGCTTTTCTTTGAGAGTGTTTTAAAGTTTGCTTTCATTACAGTGCAAAGGGAAAAAGAAAGAATGAAGATGAAGGGGGAGAAAGGGGAAGAAATGGTCTTGGGTAATGGGGAGGAAAGTGGAGAGAGAAGATAGGTGGGTATAGCCATATAGGGCATAGGGAATGGAAGGAAAGAGAAAAGCGATCTGCCTTCTTTGCTGTACAACTACTTAGAATGTTTTAATCAAAATCAAGACTTTTATAGGTAAGGTATGGCCAGGTATAGGGCATAAGGATTTCTTTTGAAATTAAAAGCACTTTTGAAAAGTTTCAGTTCTCATAACTTTTCTAAGCTACAACTACTCTTTACTTTATTTTAAATATTAATTAACGTCACAATTTCGCCATTGTCTATCATAAATGTACCCTCTGTTCCCTTACCTATATTTGCTAAGGACTTTTGGACATATTTAAATTTTTTTATAAAAAAAATTACTCAAATAATTTAAAAACCAAAATAATGTCCAAACTATTTTTGTTAATCGAAACCTAAATCGAAACAAACTGTTTTGTTCTGTTTTAACCTATTTTTCAGTTTGGTTTTGCTTTGGTTTTTCAATTTGTTTGATTTTTTAGGTTTTTTTTTTAATTTGATGTGTTTACATATGTTTTTGAAAATAATGAGTTATTTTACAAAAAAATAACGAGGGTATTTTTTTCAAAATCAGGTAAAATTACACATATTTGAAACAATAAAATTTTATTTGAAACTTGAACTTCTGAGTTTTAGGAAATACATAAAAAGAAATCACTCAAATAAATCCCCTCAATTTATAGGAAATTTGACGGATTCCAAACCTTATGAAGTCCGTGGATTTGAAAATAAATTTTGAAATCATTGATTCACGTGATTGCTTTTGAAAATGTAGGACAAAGAATCTCGTTTGAGTCGGCGCTTATCACCAACTTCGAGTAAATATATCTTACTTTTGAAAATCATCCTCTTTTAGGTGAGCCTATAATTATTCTTTGTCTTAATTTGGAAATGGGAGACATTATTGTGATCTGCTTTTGAAACGTTCGTCCACTTGCCTAATAAAGCGATCAATTGATAACTGAAGAACTTAACGTTTGTGAATGAAAGAGCCTTTAATTTCTCATAAATAAAGGCATTTGAAAATGAAACTAGGGTCCCCGTGTCGAGGGTCATACGAGAGCCTTAACACATGTCCTCGTTTTATTGGAAGGCAGAACTTGAAGTGTGTCTTCTTCTTCTTCTTCATCATGTCCCGGAAATCAATTAAACTATGAATATGAAAAACTACCGGTCCATAGAAGAGCAGAAACCAACGAAAACAGCAATGACAAATAGGAGAAGATGCGAAATATGGAGACTAATAAAGTAGATGGTATGCCTTTAAAACGGAGAATGATATATGAAAAATAATATAATTGTATAAACCATTGTCCACTACAGCGGATTCTTAAGAAGCGAGAAGATGAACTCTGGAGGTGGTAGAGCGAGAGATGAAGTTATCCCAGTTGCGGGTGGAAGAAAAGTGTTTCAATCTTAAAATTCATTTGAATTTATAGGTAAACTTATGGTCGTTGGCCATTAAGAATAAAATTTAATTCAAAAACGTTGTGAATTAAATGTAAAATTAATTTTATAATTTGAATTAAAAATAAAAAAAGGTTATGGATTAAATGAATTAAAAATCAAAAACATTGTGGATTAAATGCAAGAAAAAACAGATTAAATGCAAAATTAATTGTTAGAATTTTAATTAAAAATAATAAAAAAGGTTATGCATTAAATGCAAAAAAAATTGTTACAATTTGAATTGAAAATCAAAAAACGTTATGGATGAAATTAATTAAAAATAAAAAAACATTATGGATTAAATGCAAAATTAATTGTTAGAATTTGAATTAAAAAATATTATGGATTAAATGCAAGTGGTATTACAATTTGAATTAAAAATAAAAAAACAGAATGTGTCCCGGGTTTATTCATTCCAAAATTCATTGATTTGCATTGAAATGAGGCTTTTATTAATTTATTTTGTCTTGTAGACTTCCCTCTTCTCAAATTAATATGCGAAGCTATAATTGAATTTAAGTATATAAGCGATATAAGATTGTTTTTCTTTCCATGCTAGACAATACATTTTTAAAAACTATTGTTTCAGTAAACAATATTTAGGTTTTTTAGAAAAATAAATTACTAAAATAGTTTGAAATAGAAATATGTGGCCCAGATGCGTGGCAGTAATGTCTTAGTCGTGGCTACGGCATTGAAATTTTTTTTAAGTTAATGTCGTAGTCACTGTGACATTATAAATGTTTTAAATTTTTTTGTAAGTTAATGTCGCAGTTATTGATTACGATATTAGTGTTCACACACTAATTTTTAAAATTAATTTAATTTTTAAATTATTTTAGTAATTTTTTTTCAAAAAAACTAAATATGTCAAAAACTCCCCATACAATTTATAAGTTTAAGAAATCATTATATTTCTTGCCATAATTCTAGCTCTTAAAATTTTAAAGATGTTGAAATTTTAAAATGTTTAAAATGATTTTATCTTAAATTTTAATTAAAAATTTGTTATTGTACTTGTTATTTTTATTTGATTTTCATTTTCTGTTATTCAATATATAAATTTAAAAACCTAAATAATTTTGTAAAGAAGTTAAGCTTTTGTTTAAATTTTGTTTTCAAAGAGTTTTGGCTTATTTGACGTTTAATAGAATAAATTTTTTTATAGTTTAGTTTTTATTTAATTTAATGTATTTTATATCCTAAAATAAACTTTATTCATAATAATTTGCTTTTAATCATTCTTGTATTTAGAATATTATTTTTAAAATAAATATAGCAGTAAGTGAAACCAAGAAATGGGCTAGAAGCACGATTTCAATGCAAATTCGGTTTACGCCCTATACGTAGTGGCTTCGAGGCAGTTCGATTTTGCTCCAAATCAGTATTATTTTTGTTTGGTTATATAAAAACGTTGGTTTTTTAGTATTTAAAATCAAAACGGTTTTTCAATTAAATCTTATTCTTACCATAATTGGTTTTCAATTAATGTTTTATTTATTTATTTAAAAATAAATAAAAATGAGTGAGTGTAGGTCCCACTCAGTATCATCGTTACCCGGTAAGGCTTTTTATGAGTGGTTTAGAGACGATCGCATTCATTTCTGTCTACTTGCGGATGCTATTTTGTAGTAACGTGTTTGGATTACAGGAAATATGGGAGAAAGGATGATGAGAATAAAAGGAAACTAGTGAAAATAAAGAATAAGTTTATGTTGAATAATTTTGTCTTTTCTTACATTTCTTCTCAACTCCATTTATTCTTTTATCTAGCTAGTAAAGATCAAGCTTGTCAATTTTCGACTGATTTCTTGGTTCTTTTCAGCAATAAGACAAATAAAGAGCAGTTTTTGATTCCTTGGTTTTATTTCTATCTCTTAAATTTTGTTTCTGAGATTATTGGATATTAATTGATATGTTTTCGGCGACAAACAAATTGGGTAGTTTCTTGTTCCTTCGTTTTATTTTTTCCCTGTCCTGTCTCTGCTAATATCTCTGAGATCCAATTCGAGGAATAGAAAATAATAAGGAAAGGAAGAAACGTTGGTTTTAAAAATCTGCTAATTTCTTTTTAATGAAATTTGGATTTTTATGTACAGGAGAAGACGTTGACATCATATCAAGTTGGGGTTTGGTGCTTATCGTTTTCCATTTTATATTCCTGGTAGTATCCTTTTCTTGTATATTAATTTAATTTTAGAAAAAGTAGAATATAAAACTGGCATCTGCCATTTTAAGTGTATTTCCGGCACATTTAACTTGCAAGTTCTATGTATAGATTGAATGCATAAACTCATCTATTATCTGGTAAAAATATGATTATTTTTCAGTAAATGCATATTTGAATCTAGTTCCCATCTTCTTTTCCCTTTCTCTTTTAATATCAAAATCAACACTGTATTATATAGAACTTGATTTCTAGAGTTGTAACAGAATACTTATCAGTTGTTTCCCAAATTTTCCATTTTTTTTTTTTTTTGTCTTAGATTCGTTGGAATGATATATGAACTCACTTAGGTTTTCTCACATTTGCAGATGGTTTAGGAACCAAAGTCGATAGCCCGAAGGCATTGCTTACTACAATGATCTCTTCTTGACAAAGGTATGGAGTTTTCAAAAGCCAACACGGGAAGATAATGAATAAGATAAAATTATTTGATTTTCATTAATTTGTCCTTCTCACTAAAAATTGCGAGGATAGAACAACTTACATGCAATGGGAGCGGGAAGAACTAATTCCCTTATATCTAGGAGTAGAACAATTTAAAAGAAATAGGAAATTAGGAATAGAGCAGCTGTTCTTAGAGCATCTCCAACCCGTCGGTATAACAGTCGGCAAAATCTCATAGCAGTCAAAATGGAATCAACGCGTCGGCGCCAGTCACCGGCGGAGTTCCATTTTGATCATCAAAATGGAACCCCGAAATTTGAGGTTCCAAATTTGCAGCAGTTTTGAGAGTGCATAGTCGGAGGAAAAAAAAAAAAAACACATGTTCATAGGTTGGGCCAGGAGAAACCGAAATTTTGAACTCCCAGCGGATACAAAAATATTTTATAAATAACCAAAACAAACCAAATATTTCATACACACGGTTGAGGGAAGAAGAAGAGGGAAAGACGGTGGCCTCATCGCCCAAGGGCGTTCGGAGTCCAAATTCACTTTGCTAGCCGTAGTCATCTCGGAGCTTAGGTATGGTAACCTCTTCACTCCCCATCGGGCAGTGGTCCGGTCCCGTCGCGTCGTAGTTCCTCCTCCCCTCTCCCCCCTTCCCTCTTTCTCATCCCTCTCCCCATCTCCTCCCCCATCCCCCGTGGCAGTCCCCCTCCCTCCCTCTCCCCGTCTCCTCCACCCATCCCTCACACACTTTCCTTCTCCAGTAGTGATCTTCCCCCTTTGATGGCAGAGTCAACCCCACCACAACACGATTTTTGATTTTTAGTAATGAAACTCGTTTTAAGTATTTGAATTGAAAAAAAAAAAAACTTTAAATCATAATTTATTTTTTTGTAAATGCTTTAAAATACAAATTTAAAAAAACATTTTTATTTGATATGAATTAATTTATTTTATTAGCCTACAAATATTTTTATTAACTTATAATTATTTAAAAAAAATAATATTATTAATAAATGAAAAAAAACCATAAATCATATTTTTTGTGAATAATTTAAAATAAAATGTTTTATTTGATATAAATTAATTTATTTTATTAACCTACAAATATTTTAATTAACTTCTAATTATTTTCAAAAATAATATTATAAATAAAATATTATTAATAAATGAAAAAACCGCCAATCATATTTTTTGTGAATAATTTAAAATAAAAATTTAAAATAACATGTTTCTTGATATAAATTAATTTATTTTATTGTACCTACAAATATTTTAATTAAACTTCTGTTTTGGTTTTTTTCTCTGTAGATGGATTATGCGATCGATGTTCGTTCACTAATTTATTAATGAGCGATGACAGCGTATATGATGAGATTGGAGCGATAATCCCAACGTACTGCGCCAAATACCAAATAAGAAATGTTATTTGCACCTACTTTGAGAAAGAAAAGCACAAGGACAAAAATTTCACTCAGTGAAGATAATCTCCTTGTGTCGGTGGCTTTCAACACAAGCAAAGATACGTGGCAGGGAATGAACAACAGTGGGGTCATTTGGAAAGAATTTTGAATTACTTTGTGAGTAATGGAAATCACATAAGAAGCGTTCTCAAAGCTCTTTGAAAATCATTTGGTGCGATATTAATACGAAGTGTGCAAAAGTAGTTGGTTTCTGATCAGTAGAGAGAAGGCAACAAAGTGGATACAGCAGAAAATGGAAGGGGTAAGGTTCATATTTTTATATATAATTACTACTTTTAAATGTGAATTTTTTTATCGTCGTTAATTCATTTATAAATTTTTAGCTTGTTGGAAAACCTGAGTACACTTCATTGGTTGGGAAACCGTTTAATTATGAGCATTCTTTAGGAAATATTGAAGTCGAGGCGAAAATGGGCGATACTATATCAAATAATAATGCCATACAAGTATGGTCTACTTCATCTTCCATCAATGACCCCACAATCCGTTTTTTTAAGGGATGGCGAATTCTCCCCAGTCTCGATAGACAGCTAGAGCGAAAGGCTTCCAAGAAACAAGCTAAAGATAAAACGACCTCATTAATGACTCTGAGGCTTCGATAACAGTAGAGGCGATGTGACATAGGATAGAACTTCGCACATGCAAAAGGCGAGGCGACGGGGAGAGAGCATTAGCTCCCGACATGCGAACAATTAACTCCATGACGAGCAATTAGTGTGATCGAGGAAAAGGAACGAACTTGAGGAAAAGCGTTTAGCATTGCAAATAATGCAAACTGACACAACTAACATGGATCCAGCCACTGCAGAGTATTGGGAGAATCTCAAGTTGGAGACCATGAGAAAGAGAACTTTTAATTTGTAGTGATTGATTTCTACTATTATTTCTACTATTATTGTACTGACTTTTCTACTCATATAATAAAATTACTAGTTTATTGAATTTTGCAAATTCAAATTACACATCATATCGACCAATTTTATTGCCCGTATCATTGCCGTAAATGTTGTCGTCCGGTATGAGTGAGAATGACTTGCATTGCTCTAATCGATGATGAGTTTGAATAGAAGTTCACGAACTTCGGTGTATGCACATAGAGATAAGCGAACTATTCGGAGTTTTCACCACTTCCATCAATCATTATCGTGGTGGCTCCTTCTCCTCGATAATATATTATACTGGCCCATACATGCTTTCATAATTTATGCAAGTGTTTCTTCATCCCAAAAACGTGCTGGTCCACGTACAATTGCAAAACGGGCTTGAAGCACCCCAAATGCCCGTTCTACATCTTTTCTTATAGACTCTTGTGCTGCAGCATAATGTTTTCTCTTCAATCCTTGTGGACATGGAATTGTTTTCTGAAAGCGTTGACAGTTAGGATAAATACCGCTCTGGCTAGATAATATCCCGGTAGCTATGATCGTGACCGGTAATTCTATAATTAATAGGAGAACCGCGACCTTCGATCGATATTTGCAAATCTGAGGATTGTTCTAAAACATTGATGTCGTTAAAGAGATCAAGGGAAGCCCGAAAGAAGGCATGCCATATCAAAGACGAAGCCCGGCTAAAAATTGTAGGTTCATGGCAATGACGGTGTACATACCTTTCCATGCGGTCGGACTGATTCTTCCGCTTCGATGCATACGGTCGATCGCATGACATGCGGAAAGCCGGGTTGTTCTGTCGCTAACCAATCCCGAGCAATGTCGTTATTGTTCGGTGGCCTCAAGTACTCATCGCCAAACACAGCAATAACTGCTTGCACAAACCTTCTAAGATTCTGTATTGCAGTGCTTTCTCCCGATCAGCGCGTATTCATCTCTGAATCACGGCGGTGTTCCATAAGTAAGAATTACGAAAGCGGTGACATTTACCTTTTGGAGGAAGACAATCAGAGATTCCAGATAGCATACATTGTTTAGACGAAATATGGATCATATTGTTCCACCAGTTCCTGGTCGAAGGAAAGAAGGCGACCCATCAAAACCTCCTTCGAAAAAAAGCATCATATACACAATTCGGAGCGAAATAATCGTGATAGAGTCTTTCGTGACCTTCAACTCGACCACGACGAATGATCCTGTGGCCTGGAACGGAACCACGATGCTTATTCCTTCTTTTGCTCCTTGACTCTTCTTCTCTTTTGGTTTCGGCTAAAAGCATATCCCATTCATCATCAGAGTCTTCATCAAAATGGAGGATATCTTCTAAAATATCAGGATAACGATCCATAAGAATTTGGAGTTTATGGAGACAATCGAGTTTGGATGAATGAAATTGTGAGAGGCCATTGTCATATTTATAGAAGATTTTGAAGTTATGAAATTTTGAGTTTTTAAAATTTTGAAAATTTGAAAATTTGAAAATTTAAAAATTTGAAATTTTGAAAATTTGAAAATTTGGAATTTTGAAAATTTGAAAATTTGAAAATTTTTAAATTTCAAATTTTGAAATTTTAAAATTTCCAAATTTAGATATTTTAAAATTTGGCGGTTGATTTCAAAATTTTAAATTTTATATTTGATTTATAATTTCATCAATTACATTTGATGACTAAAATAAACATATTTAATAAATAAAAATTATAATATTTTATATTAAAAATATAATAAAATATTAAAATAGATACTCATTTGGAGACTATGGTTGGAGTGATAGAAGACAATTGGTTCCATTTGGGGTTTCAAATATTTGTTTGAGTTATTTATAACTTTTGGAACCCCGAATGGAGCTTTACGATGGAGATGCTCTTAGTTTGCGTGGAGGCTTAATTAATAGTCCTTGAATAGAACAACTTACATGTTTTCTCTGCATATTAAAAGAGACTCTTGTATCTATTCTAAAAAATATATGACATATTTTTTCCTCATATTTCGAGTGTGACCACACACGATACTGTCCACTTTTGTTTGCTCGAGGGTCTCCTCATGAGATTTTGAATGGCTTCTTGACGAATTTTTGGCGCTTGGCATGGGGCCTCCCATCTCGAACATCCTCTTTCAAGTCACCTCTCTTTGACTCCCTGGATACCTCTTGATAGTAGGTAGTGGTTTTATTCCAAAATTCATCCTTATACTTCATCAAGTTCTTCATTGGAGTCTGCCGGAAAATCATGAACTCTTTCCTTAGTTTTTTGTACTTCATTCCACTCTTAGAACGCACCATTCACAGTTGGTGGATGGCTCTAATTCTTATACAACTTAGTCATGACGTTGAAATCTTGCGAGTAACATCAGCTCTCCTACCTCATGCTTCATTTCAATGAAACACTAGAGCAATAATTTCTAATCTGGTATCTTTAGTCACCGTGTCTCGAATTTCCTTTGCACTTGAATATCTGGATATGTCTTGCGATTTTATCCTCCATAAAAAAAAAAAAAAAAAAAGACATGCTCTCACATTGAGTTAAATGCATCCCATATTTGTGTCAAGGGATCATCTATGTTCGGTTTGGCCTATGGTGGCATCTGAATAAGCCTAGCCAAATTCTGCATCCAAGTACCACCATACGAAGAAGGCGTGACCATTGGAGAAAAAAATTTCATTTAATTTATGGTACTATTTTTTGGGAGAAGTTTTCGGAAGAGATGGTGGGAGTAATTATTGTTTTTCCTCCGCTGGATCTTTGGCTATGATATCATAAAATCCAACAAAAGGAAGATAACGGACAAGAAAATTCTAATTCCCTCCATTTATATATATATATACTATCGTGGCTTAATGTAATATTGTTAATCTTTATTTCGGTGTCCCAATTAATGGCTTTGTATATCAATATTTACGAGCATTCGGTCGGGTTTGAGACTTGAGCCTCATGAAAAAAGATAAGAATTATTCCAAAGCTTCTTGAGCAAGTTTAAAAATCTGGAGAAATTGGATTTTGGCAGAGGTATGCATTTTGGTGGTGTTGTTTTTTCACCCATTTTGATTTCACTACCAAATCTTAAGTATTTGGTTCTAGAAGGAACAAAAATCTATATGGGGGAAATATCTAGTCATGATATTTGTTGCAAAATAAACGGCAAATAGAAAGACAATAAACCAATGTTTTAAAAACCGAACCGGCGATTGAATCGGAAAAGTTACCAGTTCACGGTTCACTAGTTGAATGAAACCAGTCGAGCAAGCGAGGATGAGCAGAGTGGCATCATAAATATATAATTTATATTTTTAAATATAAAATTATTTTAAATATATATAATTTAATATTTATAATGCTATTTTATTTTATTTTTATATAGTCGTATCAATATTTTAACTTTCATTGAAAAAAGAAATTTCAAATACTATAAAAGGAGAATTTATTGAAAATTTAAATCTTTATTGAAAGTAAAATTTTAAAATTTCTTTTTAAAACATAATTTAGTAATTTAAATTTCAGGAAAACATAAAATTTATTGAAAATGAAAAAATAATATTTACATTTATATTGTAATAATTTTAAGTTAATATATTATAAATTTGTTTGACATTCACCAAAACTCAAGGTGGCATAGTGGTTCAGAATCTACCTATTGAACTTTAGGACCCTAGGATTCGAATCTTGCATTAAATTTTTCTTTTATTCTTCAAACCCCTTAATCTTGTCCCCTTCGGATAGAGATAAGAATTGAGGTCTTCCGGAAAACCTTTCGGTCGGCCAGTTCGGCCAGGCTAGTCGTCCGGGTTTTAAAACATTGCAATAAACAAGAAAAATAACAATAACACATAGATTCCTGACTAGGTGTGACTTACGTCCATGGCGAAGACACTTTTATTGATTAACGGCTCATATAAACCTTAGATCGTACAGGGTTCTTCAATTGGGTCAAGTACATCGACGGTGTTGCCTCACCCCATGAGATCGATCATTAGGCCTCAGGTTTGAGCCTTGCCTCGCCTATATATATATAAACCTTAGATGTCCTGAGGTTTCTTCAATTGGGTCAAGTACATACGGCCGAGGTGTTGCCTCCACACCCCTATGAGATTAGTGTTAGGCCTCGGTTTGGGCCTTACAGCCCTCCATAGATCTTGCAAAATTCATTTTGGGGTTGATTTCCCAAAATATTTATGGGCTGGAGTCATAATTAGGGTCGCCTGAAAATCTGAAGCCATTCTAATTTTGTAAGGCTCTGAGAGTTGTTCATCTGGACGTCGAGATATTGCATTGGCTTTATTATTTTGATTATGAGATATTAAAACTGCTAGTAGCGAATAGAATGCTCCCAGATTCCTATCTTACAAATTTGATGAGATGGTGGATAGAATGCTCATAGCGCGATTACGATTCTTTCCATATGGATGCACGGCCTACATACTATTATTTTCAATTTTCCACCCTAGATGCATGCCATTAATTATTTTATTTTCTTTTATTTTATATTTTGAATTGTTTATTTTTATCTCTGCTTCTTTACTCTCATCTTTTGGATTTATCACTTTTTATATTTTGATTATCTATCCTCTTATTTGGGATTGGCATTTAACATTTGTTTGCTTTATGCATATCGATCTATTCCTTTTATATCTGAGTAGTTAACCATTATTACATGGTTTTGATGGATATTTTAACCCGAGTTATAAGCTAATTTCTCTCTCTTTTTTATCGAGGTAAATGTTTGCAAACTTAAAAATTGCATCCAAAAATAAAATATTGAATTTATCACGTGACCATCGAATCATGTGAGTACTTTTTTTTTATCATGATCATGAGTACTTAATGAAAGAAGTTTATTCTGATTTATTTAAAATATGGATGATCCCAAATTTGTAAATCATGGTGATCACAACAAAAATATTTTATTGTCTTAATTAGTATCTCCATAGGAACTTTTTTCTCAATATGAATAATTTTAGAATTTCAAAAACCCTTTTCACTAAATAGTTTAGCCATAATTTGCTTTAAAAGGAGAAACATGCGAAACAATTGGATATTTTACTTTCTTTTCCCTTTATTATTTTTATTTTTTATTTTTGTAGCTTATTTTCCTAATCATATTTCGTTTTGTTTTTATCCCATTTTTAATGGTCTATGAAAAACTATTTTTATGATCTTAATTTATTGTTTTTGGTGTTCTTTCTGTTTTTCAGAAAAAAAAAAAAAAGAACCAAATGTTTTCCTCATTCTTTTTCATAACAAAAATTAATTTTCAAAAACTATAACCAAACAGTACCTAAAATTTGCAAAAACCTTTGAGATCGAATTAGGATGTTTTCCATGGGAGCAATCCAAAGACAAGTGATTGAAAATTTCCAGCTCTTTAAGAAAATCCCTACTTTGATGAAAGAACTTTTTTGAAGGAAAAAAAAGAATATTTAAGGTCAAAATGTTCATCAACTCACTCAAGGAATATAATATTATAGATTTATATTTGCTCTGATGTGGATCTTGAATCAATATTCCACATTCATATACTACAAGGGAACAAAGGGAGCATGTGTTACAAATTCGATGCAATTATAAGATTATAAATATCGTATTAGCTAAAAGTCTAAAGCTGTTAGAATATCTCAATTCCTATTTAATGTTAATTCCTTTTTATAAAAAATATTTTATAGGATAACCAATGGCATTGATTAAATTACATTCAAAGATTTGAATTTACACAACCTATACATAGTTCAAGACATGAAATGAGGTACTTTTTTTCTTATTGGTAATTTTTTTTTTTTTACAACCACACTTCTAGAGATGTTTAACGATAAGCAAGAAGATCAAATTATGAAAAGCACCACCTTCAAAAGATTCTTGATACGAAATTGTCATATGATTGGAACATCATTGGAACTTGTAAAATCTATATTTTAGGTTTTATTAATACAAATGTTTATGTATGTTTATTCATTAATTCAAATCTTTTATAAATATTTTTATAATAGAAAAAATAATTATTTTAAGTTTTTATTAATACAAATATTTATATATGTTTATTCATTAATTCACTTATTTATGTAAATATTTTTAAATTTTTTATAATCATAAAAATAGTTGATTTAGGTTTTATTAATATATGTTTATATATTTTATGTAATAAATTTTATTTATTATGATTCCTAGTTTTATAATTAAATATTAAATGTCATTTTTTGGTAATCTTAATGATATAAGCGTTTTTATGGGCGATATGTTACAACAAAACTTTTTGTAAAATCACTTTTTTTGAATTCCTATAAAAAACGTTTATGATAGAAACTCTGTCGGAAAGCGTTTTGGCTATAGTGTTATTCTAGTAGTGTCAAACTTATGGCCTTAATGCGATTATAGAAAAAGAAATGAAATATTTAGAAAATATTAATATACTAATTTAATTAAGTTAAGTTTATTGAAGAATGTAAAACAAATTATGATTATAATGTTTTTATGAATTTTTTAAATTTGGTAAGTTAAACTTGTATAAATATCGATAGAAAAAAGATATTGGGGTATTTGTTTCTATTTTTATCATATTTGGTGCTTCAATGCACCGTTACATAATCACCGTTACAATAAAATAATGCCAGTAAATATAAGTAACATCTCTCTCCACGTGTTTTGACGATCAAAGCTCCATTCACGGCATGTTGATTCTATTGTTGGTAGACTGACGGGATATCTAGGCTTACCATAAGTCTAATCCGATTTTGGTGAGAAAATTCTGAAGATCGGTAGTTGTGATTCACGGTGACAAATTAGGAAGATCGATTAATGATACTAGAGGATTCATCTGGAAGATTGAGCTTAAATTAATGATTTTCTATGGAATGGAAATATTCTAGCAGTGAATATGGAAGGAAATCAAATTGAAGGGCTTTCTATGGAAGGTAGATTGGCAGTTGGCTTGGTTGAGCCAAGAAAGGAAACTTGTGATACAGATTTTCTTAATTTAATTCCCTTGGAGGATTATAAATGGAGATCACATCTTGAAGAAGAGAGACAGAAAAACAGTGTGCAAACTAGAAGAAAGTGTTTTTATATCAGCATACCTGTTTTGAGGTATGACTCGGCTCTCTCTTAATGTTGAGTGGAATTTTTATCTCTTGTTAGGTGAGTATGACTGGCTCTTCCCTCTTTCATGTTTTTTTTCCCTCTTGCAAGAATCTTTCTAAAAATGGAAATCGGTCGATACATTATGTTTTTGAACACTTTGATCATTATTATTAAGTTTGAGAAATCCGTCTTATTTTGTGAATGGGTTACTTGACGTGCTGCTCACCATAAAATTAGATCCGATGTATGTTGCAGGGATCTTATGAATAAAACTAAATGTTAATGATGAAACATTAAAAATATAAAAATTTGAAGCGGTGCATCGTAGCAGATTTCTTCAGTAGAGTCGTAGGGATCGGTCGGAGTTTGCATCGTTCTTTAACACCACATATATTAAGGCCCTAGTTAAGTAACCACTATCAATCCTCAATTCTTACGTTTTAATGCTCTTTCTTTTTCTTCTTTTCTATCTTGTCAGCGTGTCTCTTCTCCCTTTGGAGAAGCGTGAATGACTAGAGGTGGTAATTCATGCATTCAGGTTGGAGTTGGGCTTAGTTACTAGACGGCTGGGGGTAGATCGGAGCAAAATTTGGTCGATTTTTCGGATGAAAAAAACCGCAGTCATGCCTTAAATCGCAGACGGCGGGTCAATTTGACACACTTTTACGGACAATAAAGTGCCAGTCCAACTGGTCCTAATTTAGGAATTGGACCAAGCTAGCCTAGCGGGTCGAGATTAAATTGGCACCTCTATGAATGACTATGTTGTGGTTTTGCAACAAGTAAAAATGAAAATAAATGGCATAATTGTGTGCCCCCGATAAGTCTGATGGTTTCTTTAGTAGTGAGTGGGCCCCATGGCCCGCTACGACTAGGCATAGTGGTCATTGCTTGGATCTCATGTTTTGTGGGATATAATGTGGCATCCTATCTCCTCCAATCCTTCATCCTCAACCTCTCACTCTTTTCATCTTTTCCTAATCTCTGGAAAAATTGTCTCAAAGAAAAAAGAAATTGTTTTACCTCTCTAAATCGCTATTTCATGAAGATGACAACATTATGTATCATTAGAGACCATTTGTGTATTAGAAATCTCATAAGATTTTGCTTTTATCCTTAAGATTATGTTGGAGAACATTGTTTAGAAATTTTTTATATATATTTGCTCCATGGCTCAGGAGATCTAGTGCTACATAATAAAGCATATGTTGGAGAGCTACGTTTTGATGTTTGGTGACAACACACACCTAGTTCCACTCACCAAGGAAACCTTTTAGATTGAGTTCTAAGCGTATGTTTTAAATACGATCATCATCATCATTAATATTGTGGCTATTTATTTTATGATTAGTTCGTAGTTGCCATTTGCCCGAAGGTGGAGCTAACTTGGGCTTTGGAGCACACACCGTCATTGATTTTTTTTCATGGAAATATGCAATTTACTGTAGCTCAATGGGACATTTTTTAAGAGATGACAAGAAACAATTTATTCTGTCATTGATGTTGTGAGCCTAGAGCATATCTTGACGGACCGAAAACCTGGTGACTTTGAAGATTTATCGAATGGGAAAATGAGAACAAACAAGTTAGGCATGCCATTCTTATGCAGCTTACAAATGAACTCTTTAATGCTTTGACTAAAAAAATACGTAGTAAAGACATTGGAACACAAAAATATGTCATAGGGAATTTTAGAAAGCTAAATGGCGAGGATGGAGATGTATCATCTCAAATCCATGACTACCGCATGTTGGTCAATGACCTAGTCATTTGAAGACATAAAATTACCCGAAAGTTCTCGTCCTTAGTGATGTTCTCCATGTACTAGATATTCATTGGAACTTAGTCTCAGTGTCTCTACTTGGAAAGCAGGAGTTAGGGTGATGTTTAATTAAGATAAAATAGTGTTAACAAAGGAATGATGCTGTTTGGAAAGAGTTATTGTAACGAGGTCTCTTTATGCTGAATGTTATAAATTTTGAATAATAAAAGCATCTTCATCTTACGCTTGTGAGAGAGTCGATGGACCCCGAATCAAGCGCTTAATGTTTCTTCTTCTTTTAGCTTTTGCAATATCCATTAATTTTACTTATAAAAAATTCATATGTTAATTTTATTTGACATGGTCTATTTAACTTCGATGAAAAAAATGATAATTTAATTTGTTTATAATAAATTTGGTTCATTTTTTAGTTTTTTCATGGTGAATCATGGTTATGCTTAATATTTCATGATATTACTAAGTGATGTTTCATAGAATATGTTGTTCCCCGGATTTAAAAAAAAAGCTAGTTAGATTAGGGAATATTCATTTTTTTTTTTTAGTAATTTGAAGAATGAAGTTCATCTTAAGGGAAATGGATACCTGATTTATTTCTCTCTTGGGATGCATGAAAAAGGAAGAGGAAGACGGAGATGGTTCTTCATTGATTCCAAATCTTTTGAGTTTACGGTGGAGGAGAAAGGTAGGTGTTCATAACAAAAAGGAGAAGGGGACGGGTTTCTTGGATCCGTTTCGGAGAAGAAGGCATGAAAAACTTTCTAAAGGGAGTCGAGTTGTTTAGAAGGGAAGCTTGCACGAAAAAAAGAGGCTTTGTATGCAAGGAAAATGGAAGAACTACGATGCAGGCCTAAAGCCTACATTTATTTATTTAAAAGGGAGAGTTTTATTTGTACTCAAGACTATGCTCCTTCCATTTTCACTCATGCAAGCCTCTTTTCGTGCAGCTTCTCTTCTAGCTTAGCACAAACTTCCTTTGAAAATTTCATGCCTTCTTCTCACAGCGGTTTCCGAAAACATCCCCTGCTGCTGTTATAATTCACCACCTTTGCTCACTCCACTTGTAAACTCAAAGATTTGAAATCAACGAAGAACTAAATGCCGTCTTCCTCTTTCCCTTTCATGCATCCCCAGAAAAAGGAAATAAATCGGTATCCACTAAAAGGTGAGCTTTCATTCTTGAATTCTAAAAAATGAATATTCCCAATCTAACAACTTTTAAATCAAAGAATAAATATATTCTAGAAACATCACTAATATAGCATAGACATAAGAATAACAAAATTCACCAAAAAAACTAAAATGAACCAGAATTTAATATAAAATATTAAATTATCATTTTCATCGTAAATAAAGTAACATATATTACATAAGTAAAATGAATAGACATTGCAAAAAACAAATAAGAAAGAAGCATTACAGTTGATCGGCGTCGATACATAGCAAATGAAAGATATGTATTCAAGAACTCTGCAGCATTCGACATAAGACATGGTTACAATAATACTCTTTTATCGTGAGCAACATATTTTATCTTGTGAAACATGACCCTAATATAACTTTCCCCAAATAAGGCTGCGAACTTGAGATTCAGCGATATGCATGAAGAACCTCGCGAGCGCTTCGGGTATTTATATGTTTTAATATTCAGGTTGATGACGGCATGTGGCTGGTCATGTGAATGATATCTCCGTCTCAGTCGGCAAACACAAAACTCTATGACATATTTTTGTGTTCCAATGTCTTCTACTATGTATTTTTTTGATCAAACTTTAAAGTTCTTTATAAAATGTGTAGAACTCTAACTGTTTGTTCTCGGCACCCGACTAGACAAATCTTCAAAATCACTCTTAGAGTTTTTTGGTATCAGATTCATTTATAAGTGTGCTAAGAATGGCATGCTAACTTGTTTGTTCTCATTTTCCCATTTGGATAAATCTTCAAAGTCACTCTTAGGTTTTGATCTTGTCAAGATATGCTCATGCTCACAACATCGATGGCGGAATAAAATGTTCTTGTCATCTCTTAAAAAATGTCCCGGTTATTTACAGACAATGGTATTTCCAGGAAAAAAAATCGCGGTAGCGATGCTCTTCAAAGCCGAGTGCTTCACCCCTTTGGCATAATCATGTGATAAATAATAACTGTAATGTATTGTGTGTCAGAAATAAAACATTTGTAGAACACCGATCTAAAGCCGAAAAGGCAAGATGTGGCTGTGTTGGCTCACCAAATCAAGCTACCAGCACAAACCAGCACTGGGTCTCGCGAGCCACATAGGCTAAATATAAAAAGAATTTCAAGCTTTTATGTTCTCGACATATTCACGACCAAAAAAGCAAAAATCTTATTGGAAATTCTACATAATGTCTGCTATGCATACATATGTTGTCATGCTCATGAAATAGCATTTGAAAGAAGGTAAAGCGATTTCTTTCTTTGAACAATTTTCAGGAAAAGATAGTGAGTGTGGGTGGAGGAAGATAGATATTCTCCATAAAACATGAATCAACGTATTACTGATACGAAGTTGCGTAACTAACTACAACAGGCCATACAATATGCCATTTATTTCATTTTTACTGTTGCAAAACACACAACCTGGTCATTCATAGGGTGTCAATTTAACTCAGGCAAGCCAAACTAACAATCCACCAGGTGAGCTGTTAATTTAGTGGTCTGTAAGGAGTCAGAAGCTAACCGACTGCACGAATTTAGGCATGGCTATTTTTCGTGCTGTCGGACAGAAAATGGCAGACCGACCGACTGGCACGGTGACGACCCTTGACCGAATGCATGAATTACCACCTGCGGGCATTCTGGCTCGCCTGCTCGAAGGGAGAAGTCTGTGTGAATGTAGATAAGGAAAAGGAGAAAGAAAGAGCTGATAAAAGCGATGGAAGAATTCTGAGATTTTTAACTGGGGCCTTTGGCATCATATGTGAGGTGATGCGTAAGCTCGACCGATCTGTACGGCTCGGCCGGGTGTACCAGTTACATTCACGTCCCAAAGTACAGATTTTTAATGTTTCAGCTATTGAGCTGTTAGTTTTGATTCATACATGGGATCTATTCCCATGGTGATAGCCATTCAAGCCTGTGTTTGTTCTCAAACAATAATGTGATCAAAGTGTTCAAACGCCAATGCATTGGCCCATTCCACAGAAAGACTCTTTGCGATAAAGGCTAAACTATGAAGAGGAGAAAATTGAAATCGCCCACAGAACAAAAAAAATCTACTTTCCAGCATTAAGGACGAGTGCTCCCACTCAAAAGCTTGAAATGCTCTTGATATAAAACACTTTCTTAGATTTACACCTTGACTTACAATCTGCAACGTGTGATCTCTTATGCTCTCAGAGAATTAAGTAAGAGGAACAACATCCTGCTCTTATTCGACAAGCAGCGCGATGCAGCCCTTGATTTTGATTTCCTTCCATTCAGCTGGGCCAAGAACTATTTCCCTTTCCGCTCAGAAAATCGGCCAATTTTAGCTCCAGTCTTCGATTTAATCACTTTGTAGCGATCTTCTGAGTATCGCCGGAGTGGAGAAATCTCACAACTGCGACCTAATTTTCTCGTAAAAAATCGATTGGGCACAAAATGAACGAAAACACAGATATGCAGCAGCGACCAAGATCAGCTCTTCCAGAGTTTAACATGCAGTAGGCATTTACCCTGTTCTTGGCATTGTGTGTAAAGCTAATTTATATACATAGGGGATTATGTAGCGGTGCATTGGCACACCAAGCAAACAAAAATAGAAACATTTATATCTTTTATCATTTTCCTTCTAAGTTAAACTACCAAATTTAAAAAATCATAAAAACATTATAATCATAATTTATTTTACATTCTTCAATAAGCAACTTAATCAAAACCAGAATAATAATATTGAAATATTTCATTTCTTTTCTATAATAAATACTAAAAGAGCAAAATTTGTACACTACTTTAGCAATAACACTATGTAGCAAAGCGTTTTCTTTGACTTTGATGTTTCCATCATAGTTACATAAAATTCAAAAACGATTTTACAGAGAGCCTGTAACATATGGCTAAATATAAGGCACCTCTGTAATAGGCCCACCAAAAATAGCATTTAACTATTTAGTAAAACTTAGGGTATCGCAATAAATAAAATTTTATTACAAAAATATAACATATATTAATAAAACCTAAATAAGCTATTTTTATGATTATAAGAAGGCTAAAAATATTTACATAAATAAGTAGTATGAACAAACATCACCTATAAATATTTGTATTATCAAAACTTAAAATAACTATTATAAAAATATTTATAAAAAAATTTGAATTAATGAATAAACGCTACATAAACATTTAACGACAATAAAACACAAAACCTGGAAATTTCTGAAGACTATGATGTTCAATCATATGATAATTCTTGAAACATCGCTCTTTGAGGAAGCATGCTCTTTCGCCAATTTGATGCTAACTGAACACACTGATAAACATGCAGACGTGTGATTGTAAAAAACTACAATAAGAAAAGAGTCTCATTCATGTCAACGAGTACCATCTTCATAGGTTGTGTAGAATTCAAATCTTTGAATATGACTGTCAAGCCGTGAACATCTATAAAATGTTCACATAAAAAGAATTGGCGACAAATAGGAAATTTGAAGATATATTTCTAGGTTATGACATATACGATATTTATAATCTTATAGTACATCGGTAGCAACACATGCTCCACTGTTCTGCATACTTATGAGCAATGGAAGACAACAAATTTACCAGATCTCCACATCGAGGCTGATATAAATCTATAATATTGTATTCTGAGTGAGATGATAGCTGACACGACATAAGCGCATTTTTTTCCTTCAAAGAGTTCTTTTTCATCACTGTCTTTGGTGCTCAACTATCTAGTCGATCTCAAGAATTTTGAAGACACAGGTCTTTATTTGAACCCTCAGACCACAAGAAGTATTACATTGCGAAAAGAATGAGGAAAACATTTCAGTTCTTTTTTCTTTACGAAAAACCGAAAGGGCACCCATAATAAATTAAGATCATAAAAAGAAGCTGTTTTCATAGACAGTAAATGGATAAAAGCAAAAAGCGATATATTAGAAAATAACACAAAAAATAAAAAAAACAAAAATAGAATGTTTCACTTGCAAAAGCAGATTATGGATAAACTAGTGAAAAGGAATTTTGAAACTACAAGAGCATTACATTATTGAAGAAAAAAAAGTTCTTTATGGAGATGCTATTAGGCAATAAAAAATATTTTGTTGTGAGGTCACTGCATGATTTACAGAGGCTGAGATAAATCCCTTATTTTAGAAAAAGCTGTAACAACTTCTTTCGTCACATGGTCATGTTAGCGCAAAAGGTACTCACATGTCGATGTCAGCAAAATCAATATTTTATTTTGGATGCAATTCTGAGACTGCAGCTTATTACCTCGATAAAAAAGAAAGAAGAAATTGGCTTATCGAGATTAAGCTTATCCATCAAATATCGGTTAGCTACTCGAGATATAGGAATAAATATCGATGCCAAAACAAGCATAAATACCAATCTATAGAAGTGATAATAACCAAAATATAAAAAAGCATCAAGATGAGAGGAGAAAAGAAGTAAATATAAAAAATAAAACGATTCAAAATGTAAAATAAAGAAAATAAAGCAATTAGTAAAATACATCTTAGAACTGAAAGAATTGAAAATAATAATATAAGAGAGTCGGAACAATCCATATGGGGAAAGAATGGCCAATCGCCGGCCAAAACATTCTATCCTTCGTCTCATCAAATACAACAGATAGGAATGTGAAGACATTCTATAAGCTACCGACAGCATAATCAAATAATAAAAGCCAATGCAGCAAACGGCGATCTGATAATTTATTTATAACCTTACAAGGTGTTAAATGGCAACGTGGCGGCCTAGTGCTGTTGACAGAAAATATTTTGAGAATCCAACGAAAAATGGTACGCAAGATCTATGGAGGCTGCAAGAGCTCAGGCCGAAAGGCTAGCTGTCTCGCCAGGGGAGTGTGAGGAACAACACCCTAGTGTGCTTACTGTTGTGAAGAGGCCTGTGCGATCCTGGGTTTACTGCTGGGGTCGAGGGGTACATGGTAGTCGGAGGCTAGCACTGTCTCAGGGGTGTGAACAGCTACCTAAATAAGTACTGACCCAATTGAAAATACAATAACCTAGAAATTCCAATTTTCCTGAGACCTAGAAAATTCCAATTTTCTAAAGAGCAAAATCGTAATTTAGTAAAAATCGAAAATTTTCTAGATCTCGGATGATGAAGCGGACTTGCCGTTGGAATCGTCTGCTTGAATCCCAGGCTCTGCATTGAATTTGTCGAATTAGGGCAGTCGAGGAATTTTACCGTTTTCAAGGAAGCGGCGAGTGTAGGGTGGGACACTTGGGCATTTTTGAGTGGCACACGGGGGTGACCTGTCGGCTCAATTCAGTCAAGAGTTGAGCTCAAGGTGGGATACGTTGACACATGGCATGATGCCATTGGGTTGAAGTCAAAATCCATGAGAAGGGACATGGATGAAATTAAGTGAAATGTAAATGAGGAAAAGGACAAAAAATGCAATAGTGGTCTTCTTCTTAGCACAAAATTAGAGACCAGCGTGGGAGGAGGAAAAAGAGTTGTAGAGAGTTAGGTTTTTATGTTTGGAGAGAGTGCCACTTCTCTACAGATCCGGCAATGTCGGACTAGTCCGGTTCGACGAACAAGAAGGAAAGGCATTCTCTGTGATGAGGACAACGTGTGGACTCAGGTTTGGGAGTTTTGAAAAACTCAGGGTATGGGTTTTATCCTACTTGTTTTACACTTTATTTAAGTGTTTGTAATGTTGAGTTGGTTTGAGGCGCGTGAGGGCCGTTTGTCCGATCCCAAAACTTGGAACGGGTGTTGGAATTTTAGGAGACTTTTGAATTTATCCATGACGGTCAGCTGATGGGCTAGTTGTGTTGGAAATTAAGCATTAAAATTGTATGTTGGTATGTATGAGGCCGGGAATAGCCATGGAATTGGTTCCACGAAGGCCTTGATAGGAGGAGTTGGCTGCTGTGGACAGCCCACTTGTTATTTAGGGTGGCAAAACAGTCCTAGTTTGTATGAAATGGACCATGAATGTCCATGTGTTTTGGGCATTGAATTGTTGAAATGAATGGCTTGGTATGTGTGGAAATAGATAGCAAGACATGATTTTAATAAAGACAATGACACAATTATATAAAATAAAATTGTGTTGTAAGCTATTGAGATGGTATTGTAAATTGCCTGAAGTGAGCTAATTTGGGAGTTGGTTGATCAAAGAAATTAATAGGCTAATGCTTGATGTGTTAACATGAAGTCACAATTATATGGAATATAATCAGGTGTAGGCCATCGGAGACGATTGTGATTTGCTCAAGGAAGTTAAATCAAAAGGTTGATGTGTTGGAATTACATGTGTGTAATTGTAATTGATTGAAAATATGCATATTGACGTATTTTATAAATGGTTTTGAAAATGGCATAATGCATTTCATATGCACCGGTAACCTAGACGTTAGTGAGTGCATGACATGGATTGAAAACGGCATGTTTGCGAAACGACTTCACAGATGATATTCCTGAGAATCGCTGGGAGATGGGCCAAAAGATCATTTCGATGAGGACCCGATCGCTTTCTGGAAGCTCACCAACCACCCGCCCCTGAGGGTAGTCCCATATTTTTACCGACATCGTCGCAGAGTATATTTCAAGAACAACAAGATTTGTTTTGAAATGATTTATTTTCATACATAGCTTAGGCAAGTGAGAGCTGCGAGGACTCAAGGACATGGGGTGATCATGTAGACATGCAAGTAGGATCAATGTGATTACTGAGTGTGTGTTTATTTTGAGCATCGTATATGCACTTAGTGAAGAGTAACCTATTTAGGGTGATTCCACTCATCGAGCATTAGTTCATCCCTTGCCGAGGGATTTTATATTTTTTCAGTAATGTGGAGCGCTCGAGGGGACGGCTCATTTTAGAGACCGATTTTGAAAAAAGCCGGGTTGTGGCTTTGATGGTTTTTGGAATACATGTATTACGATTTTAGATTTTAATATATGTTGTATTAAGAGAAATTTTAATAACTCTTGAACTATTAAACATAGTTGTGATAATTGTTTTTAAGGGAGTATTATTTATGGTTTCCAAGAGGCATTTTTATCAGTATGCTTCTCGATACGAGACGTATAGAATTTCCGCAGTTGATTCGTAGTCAACTGACTTCGAAACGGGTCAGTAAAACCCCGTACGATTTGTTTATATATATATATATATATATATATATATATATATATATATATATATGGTATATATATATATATAGGGTGAGGGCCGTAAGGCTCAAACCGAGGCCTAACACTAATCTCTCATAGGTGTGAGGCAACACCCTCGTCGCATGTACTTCGACCCAATCAAGAAACCCCCATCATCTTACAGGTTTATATGAAAGCCGTAATCAATAAAAGTGTCTTTCCGCCATGGACGTAAGTCAAATTAGCCGTAAATCTATGTGTTCTTGTTATTTTTCTTGTTTATTGCAATGTTTTAAAACCCGGACCGGACTGGACAGGCCGATCGAACCGTCAACCCAAAGGTTTTCCGGTCCGATTCACCCATTGTGCCGAAGTGCCATTTGATCCACCAACCATTGAAACGGCGGACACCGTGGACCGCCTCGAACCGAACCCGGTTTCTATGTGAGCCGAATCTGCTTCTATGTGAACCAATGGTCCAACCCAAATCAACCCATTAAACATTTAAAGACCCAAATTTCATTATACATTTAAATAAACTTTTATTTAATGTACTTCATCACAGCCCAATTCTAACGAGCAGCCCAAGACCTCATTGTATACTTCTATGAGAATGGCAAGGGTATATAAAGACTTCAATCTTTATCTCTATCCGATATGGGACAAGATTAGACCTCATTGTATACTTATGAGAATGGCAAGGGCATATAAAGACCCTCAATTCTTTTATCTCTATCCGATGTGGGACAAGATTAAGGGGGTTTGAAGAATAAAAGAAAAAATTCCAGCTTGCAAGATTCGAACCTAAGTCCAACGCTCAATGTGGCAAAGTTCTTAAACCACTATGTCAGCTTTAGTTTTGATGAATGTTGGCAAACAAATTTATAATATTCACTTCTAAAAATTATTACAATATAAATGTAAATATTATTTTTTCATTTTCAATAAATTTTATGTTTTCCTGAAATTTAAATTACTAAATTATATTTTAAAAAGAAATTTAAAATTTTACTTTCAATAAAGATTTAAATTTTCAATAAATTCTCCTTTATAGTATTTGAAATTTTTCAATGAAAGTTAAAATATTGATACGACTATATAAAATAAATAAATAGCATTATAAATATTAAATTATATATATTTAAAATAATTTTATATTTTAAAAATATAAATTATATATTTATGACGTCACCTGCTCAACCGCTGTCGACCACGGCCCGACCAGGAACCGTGAACCTGCAACTTTTCCTGCTCAATCACCGTCCGGCTTTAAAACATCGTTTATTGTCTTCTATTTGCCGCTTATTTTGCAACAAATATCATGATTAGATATTCCCCCATATAGATTTTTGTTCTTCTAGATCCAGCTCAGACTTAGTAGAACAAATAAGAAATACACACTGAAAATGCATACCGCTAAAATCCAATTTCTCCAGAGCTTTAAACTTGCTCAGCTTTGAATAATTCCTATCTTTCATGAGGTTCAAGTTCTAAATCGACCAAATGCCTAGTCATTGATATACAAAGCCATTAATTTGGGACACCCGAAAATAACGATTAACAACATTACATTAAGCCATTTATAATATATATTCTATTTAAGTCGTGATTGAAGAAAAATTCACATAAACTCCAATTACAAATTTTTAGGAAACTTACTCCTAAGCAAAGATACATTAGTGCCTGCTCATGGCAAGATGGAAAGGCTAAGCTCAAGAGCACATCTACGACTTTGTTTAACCACAAATTTAATGAATGAAGAGATAGGAAAAGGACATCCAACTTCCGCTTTCAATCCATATGTAGTGACTATGACCATATTCACTTATTATTTCTTCTCGATATGGAGTTAATATGTAATCCCAAGCACAACAAGGTCTTATGTATTTTAAAATTGAGATGTTCCAACACATAGGATCCAGTTGGTTTTATAACAAGACTCGGTGATACCAAGGACATCCAACAATGGCGACTCCATCCCAATCCTTCAAGATATCAACTAAAAAGGTCTTTGTTCAAATCTTCCATTTCCTCCTTCCATCCGGGAGCAATGAAAGGGAAAAAAATATTTCAAGATTTCATCAGATAAATCAAACTAAATGCATGAGAAGTATGCAACAAAGAGTAGAGCATGTGATCGATCAAATAATGAGACGCAATAACATAGATTTACTCGAAATTTTTTGTGAAGAAGTAGAGATTTAAAAAGGTGGGTAGTATCGCTTAAGCATCTAATTATTCAAAGAGACATATTTGGCCACTCAACTTCCATATGCTTCATTTAAAAACTTCACCAACCTTTTCAACTTCCAAATTTCATCCAAATTCTTCGCTCAAATGATTTTAGTGTGGAAAAGAGGAGAAAAGATTCTTTTTTTTTTTTTTTTTATGACTGAAAGGTTTGAATTATTATTTTTAAATGAGCACTTTTAATAATAGTTTTATATTTCAAATTAATAAATTTTAATAATAAGGGCCATAAGAAGCCAATATACCTATCCTATGTTGCAATCGCTGTAAAGCATATTTTTGCTCTCGCTATCCGACATGGTATTCGACACTTAAGCTGGGCCTATACATATATTTTCTTTGCATGGTAAGAAAGATGGTGGATCAAGAGAGTACAAGAAACAACCCGAACCCACAACACACAAAGACAAACAAAGAAAATCGAAAAACGCACTCCAAAAAGAAAACAAATTTCAAACCTCCCTAATACCAACTGCATGAGAAAAACTAAGCAAGCAATAACTTCACCAAGAATTCAAATTTAATCTATGAACTCAACAAAGTTTATGAGGGACATTTTAGTCTCTCGACCAAAGATTGTAAACAAAAGAACTCTTCAAATTTTTTGAATGGACAGCCCATATCTTCAAAGACAATCTTGTTTCTCGCCACATAGAAATCTCAAGCTCAAAACATTGATGTCAAGGTGACTTAAGTTTGTAGAACTATAGCACTCTTAACCCGACCACTCAAGCTCGAAACAATGGTGAGATGAGTCTTGAATTTTCAAACGGGTGTTTGTGGTTTATCAATATCAAGAAGATACCCCAAATATGCTTGAACGTATTCACCGGTCCGTTTGTTTTAAGTAGAGCGCCTTTAACTAATGATCATTGGGATTTACTTATTTTTGTATTCACTTTTAAGGTTCACATGAACAAACACGATTTCTAGTTAAGCAATTTGTGTGGGATTTCATAAAACAACTTGCATTCAACAATTTATCTTTTCAATCAACCAATGCTATACAAAATTCTAGCTCTTCAAGATTTACATAGGCTCTAGGAAAAGATTTTAGTAGAATAATCAAAAGGTTCGATTCATATGAAAAATCCAATCCCAAAACGTTGAAATAAAATAAGAAATTAAACACCTCAACCAATTTCAGTTGCTTCAATTATTATGAAATCGTACTAGGAGAAAAAAAAAAAATGGTGCAAACCAAAAGGTCCAAAGATTTAAGTAGTTAGCAAATGAATTTGCCAAATTATCAATTATCTACATTTGATTCAAATGGTTTTTGAATTTTTTTCATTTAAAAACGTTTCTTTAATGAATATTGAATAAATAAAAATTAGAAATCACCTTTTTTAAAAAGACAATTTATTTACACCTTAAGAAAGTTAAATACATCAAGATATTTCCATCTTAATTTTAAAACCAAAAAATGATTACACAAATATCTCAAAATTCATACTAAATATTAATGAAGTCGAATATATATATATATATATATATATATATATATATATATATATATATATATATATATATATATATATATATATATATATATATATATATATATACAGTTTAAGCTCAAATCAAATAGATTTCCCTAACAACAAATTTCCATATCCATAATCATGCCCAAATCTCACAATAATCATGCCATGAAAGGTGTAGAAAAGGTAAAGAGAAATTTACTCACTTTTTGGAGACTTAAATATGTAGTATGCAATGAAGAAGATAGAGTTGTGAGAAAATGAGAAAGAAAAAGAGAAAAAAGGGAAAGTGGATCTAAATGGAGGATGGGAAAGAAGGGTAAGTAGGTCAAGTAATGGAAATTCCGACGACTAGGGTCCTGGTGATGAAAAAGGAAGAAAGAGAAAGAAACATGCAGCACAAGGAAAATGAAGTAGGCTAAGCGTTGGCTTTTTCTTTGAGGAGATTTGCTTTCATTACGACTACGAGTGCAAAAGGGAGAGAAAAAAGAGAAAAGAATGAAGATGAAGGGGGAGAAGAGGAAGAAAATGGTCTCTGGGTAATTTGGGGAGAAAGGGACGAGAGAATATAGGTGGGTAATGGCATAGCCACATAGGGCATGGTGGTGAATGAAGGAAAGAGAAAAGGCCAAGATATCGACGTGAAAAGATATTTAAATCAAATCAAAGACTTTTTATAGGTAGGTATAGCCGTATAGGGCATACGGATTTCTTTTGAAATTAAAAGCACTTTGAAAAACTAAGACTTTTCATAATTTATGAATAATAAACATCTATCGCTAATTTTATGACATTTATTCCCTTATACTTCAACTTTTTCCTAAAAATTCTTTCCCTATAATTACTTTTGTTTCTTTTCTTCTTTTTTTTTTTCTTTTCAAAAAATGCTTTAAGAAAACTAATCGAGAAGGAAATTAAAAGAACATAAATAACTCAATCGCACTATAAGGTAATAAATTGCCTTTTAAAGCATGTAACATGATGATGTGAATAAGGTATATCAAGATAAAAATTTGTTAAAAAAATGGAAGAAAAAAATATTTAGAGAAAAATTTATCATAGCCTTTATTTTTAATATTTATACTATTATTTAGAAAAAATTAAAATATGAATTATTTTCAAATAATTTTTTTTACCTTTTACTTAATTTTATAATCAAAAGGGAATAAAAAGTCACAATTGATATTATTTTGTCCAAAAGAAAAAAGAGAAAAAATATAATTTTCATTTTGTCCAAAATGAAAATTAATAAGCTATAAGAGGAAAACTTAACTAGTCCTGTTGTTTAATTATAGAGTATAACATATAAATAATATATACATTAATATAGTATATATATATATATATATATATATATATATATATATATATATATATATAAAATATGTTTGATTAAACATATAAATAATATGTCTTTTCAAACCAAATATTTATATAAATAGTATATTTAGTTTAAGCGATATTTGTTTAAAAAAAAAAAAAAACACATTTTGCCTTATCTTCCTATTCGCTGGTTCTATTAAAAAGAGAGAGAGAGATAATCGGTTCGTCTTCGCCTCTCTACTTGCGCCCCGCCATTCGACTCACAAATACAACTGCAGCTCTTACCGATGTTCTATCGAGACGTGAGAGCCCGGGAGATAGAGAAATTCCTCTCAATCGCCCCTTTTATAGACCTCAGGTAATGTCAATAATTAGGTCAAGTTTGTTTATATATATATATATATAATATGTTTGATTAAACATATAAATAATATGTCTTTAAAACCAACATTTCTATAAATAGTATGTTTAGTTTAAGGAGACCGTTTAAAAACACATTTGGTTCTATCTTCATACTCATTGTTTCCTAGCTTAAAAGAGAGAGATACGGTTCGCTTTCGCTTCTTACAGGCCGCCATCTCGACTCACAATACAACTCGCACTCTACCGAGCATTCTATTGAGACGTGAGAGTCGGGAGATAGAGAAATTCTCTTTCAATCGCCCCTTTTATAGACCTCAGGTAATGTCAATAATTAGGTCAAGTTTGTTTATATATATATATATATATATATATATATATATAATATGTTTGATTAAACATATAAATAATATGTCTTTAAAACCAAATATTTCTATAAATAGTATGTTTAGTTTAAGCGATATCCTGCTTAAAAAACACATTTGCCTTATCTTCCTACTCGCTTGTTCTAGCTTAAAAGAGAAAGAGATACTGTCTGCCTTCGTCTTCTACTTGCGCCATTTGACTCACAAATACAACTCAAGCACTTTTACCGATGTTCTATTGAGACGTGAGAGTCGGGAGATAGAGAAATTCCCTCTAACGCCCCTTTATAGACCCCGTGCAATGTCACAATTAGGTCAAGTTTGTTTATATATATATATATATATATATATAATATGTTTGATTAAACATATAAATAATATGTCTTTAAAACCAAATATTTATATAAATAGTATGTTTAGTTTAAGCGATATCTGTTTAAAAAACACATTTGCCCTATCTTCCTACTCTGCTTGTTCGGCTAAAAGAGAGAGAGATACTGGTTCGTCTTCGTCTTCTCTACTTGCGCCCGCCTATCTCGACTCACAACCACAACTCGGCAAATTCCTACCGATAAATTTATTGAGACGTGAGAGCTCTGGAGATAGAGAAATTCCCTTTCACCGCCCCTTTATAGACTCCTGTGTAATGTCAATAATTAGGTCAAGTTTGTTTATATATATATATATATATATATATATATATATATATATATATATATATATATATATATATATATATATATATATATATATATATATATATATATATATATATATATATATATATATATATAATATGTTTCTACTAAACATATAAATAATATGTCTTTAAAACCAAATATTTATATAAATAGTATGTTTAGTTTAAGCGATATTTGTTTAAAAACACATTTGCCCTATCTTCCTATCGCTTGCTCGCTAAGAGAGAGATACCGGTTCGCCTTTCTCTATTTGTGCCGCCATTCGACTCACAACACAACTCGCAAATTTTTGACCATGTTCTATTGAGACTTGAGAGTCGGGAGATAGAGAAATTCCTTCTCAATCACCCTTTTTATAGACCTTAGGTAATGTCAATAGTTATATCAAGTTTGTTTATTTTCCCTTCTTTTTGATTGTTCAGTTAAAATTCCAATTCAGATTCAGGTTTAAGAGGATTCTCTGATTCATTGTAAAATTTTGATTTTTTGTTGTGGTTTTATGTCCATCAGGTTATCTTAACTTTTTTTTTTTTTTGAAAAGAGGTTAGAATAATAACTTATGTTCTAGTTTATCTAATTGGTGGATTTGTATAATTATTTTGTTTCACAACTCCGATAATTCCTCGTCCACCCGGTCTGTCCGATCCAACTACTTCATTGATTTTCTTAACGGTAATTAAATCAAACGGTCTGGCTTTTACCAGATCGAAATGAGGAGACAACGGTGGAAGAAAAAGAGCCTATATATATATATATATATATATATATATATAATATTGAATAATTAATATAAGCTATGATTTTAAATGCTGACATGTAATGACAGGATGCTGATAGTTAGGAATTGACTTCAAATACAGACAACCTTCCTTTTTCATAAATAGCTCCTCTATAATCTCAGTGGACCCAATTTATATTTTTTCTTTTTTCTTTTGGACAAATAATATCAATTGTGACTTTTATTCCCTTTTTGATTATAAAATTAAATAAAGGTAAAAAAATTATTTGAAAAACAATTCATATTTTAATTTTTTCTAAATAATAGTATAAATATTAAAAATAAAGATTATGATAAATTTTTCTCTAAATATTTTTTTCTTCCACTTTTTTTTACAAAATTCTTATGCAATCATACCCTATTCACATCATCATGTTGCATGCTTTAAGGCGAATTTATTATCCTATAGTACTGATTGAGTTACCTATGTTCTTTCAATTTCCTTCTCAATTAGTTTTCTTAAAACTGTTTTTTGAAAAAAAAAAAAAAGAAAAAAAAGGTAATTATATGGGAAAGCACTTAAAAGTTGAAGTATAAGGAATAAATGTCATAAAAATTAAACGGACGAGCATTATTCTTAAGAATTATGAAAAAGTCTAGAAAAGAGAACCTAAACTTTTCAAAAGTGCTTTTAATTTCATAAGAAATCCTTGTATGCCCCATACGGCCATACCTACCTATAAAAGTATTTGATTTGGATTTAAACATCTGCATGGAAAGAGACTGCTTTTCTCTTTCCTTCCATTCCCTTATGCCCTATATGGCTATAAATTCCACCTATATTCTCTCTCATCCACTTTCCCTCCCCATTACCTATAAGACCATTTCTTCCCTCTTCTCCCCTTCATCTTCATTATTTTCTCTTCTTTTTTCTCTCCCTTGAGACTCAGAATGAAAGCAAATCTCGTAGTAAACACTCAAAAAAAAAAAAAGCCAACGCTTGAAATTTACTCCATTTTTTCCTCTCTTTCTTTCGCCATTTCTTTCTTTTTTCTTCCTTTTTCCATCACCTGACTTTACCGTCGGCTCTGAAGATTATGCCGGCCTAGCCACCACCTGGCCATCCATTGCCGCGACCTACTTACCCTTCTTCTTCCATCCTCCATTTCATCCACTTTTCCCACTTTTTCTTTTCTTTCTCATTTTCACAACTCTCTATCTTCTTCATTGCATAACCACGCATCTATATTTAAGTCTCCAAAAAGTGAGTAAATTTCTCTTTACCTTTTCCACGCTTAGTTTGTACAAGTACTTGTCTGGGTATAGATTTTCTGCTTTCAGGGACCTTTCATGGCATGATTATTGTGAGATCTGGGGCATGATTATGGATAAGGAAATTTGCTGTTAGGGAAATCTATTTTTGATTTGAGTTTAAATCTTTTATATATATATATATATATATATATATATATATATATATATATATATATATATATATTCAGCTTCATTGTATTTGGCCTAATTTCAGATATTCAGGTTTAATCATTTTTGGTTTTTAAGAATTAAGATGAAATATCTTCGATGTATTAGCTTTCTTAAAATTGTAAAATAAAATAATAATAGTCAGATAAAACTTAAAATATAAAATATAAATATTTTAGCATTAAATATTAGAAAAATAATATTTATGTTAATTTCATATTGATCTAGAATTTTTTGATATTTATCTGTATCTTGAAATTTATTGTTAAATTAATTTTTATGTCTTATTACAAAAATAATTTTATTTTTAATTATTTATCATAAAAAGAAACTAATTTAATTATTCTAGGCGGTGTATAATCTATAGGAAGAAATAATAAAATGAAAAAGAAAAAAGAAAAAAAAAATCTCTACCATTATATTATAAAATCTTATGGGTTAGAGGAGGTTAAAAGGCCCAAGAGAGATCCCAACCTAATATAAACAAACCCCTACGGTCCATCCTCCACAACAAAGCAACCACCTAACCCTAGAGATTGATTGATTTATTTCGGGGTTACCGCAGTAAAAGCAATAAGAAGACGAAGACGGGCGGAGGGTAAACCCAAACCCAAACCCAAAACCCTGCCAGGGTGGCCACTCCCCAACGTCTTGTTGCCATAGACATGAGCAAATTGAAGATCAATCACTACGAGTCTCCCAAGTTTGAAGTACTCCTCTAACTCTATTCCAATATGTCAATCCAAGTGAGAAGGATTTTCCCTTTGGAATGAGCTGCTTCGTAAGAGACTCCAAACTCTACATGGTCGGCGGTGAAAAACCAAAGTCAGGAGCATCACCGCTATTGCTTCCTAGGCAACCGAGGAAGGCGGGCCACGATAAGTTGTTTGGAGATAGAGGGCTTTCCCCTTACGTCTACGTTTTAGATCTTACCGGGTTGGACTCCACCACCGACTCGACTCTCGCTGCGAAGCATCATACCTCCATGTCGCAAAGAAAACCAATTCCCATTGTTGAGAGATTGAAGGTAAGATTTACGTGCCGCCGAGTACCAAGGTGTAGAGTGCTCCACCCCGCCCAACGCTTGAGGTTTATGACCCATCGACAACAATGGAAGCCCCTTCTCGGTTCCTTCCATGAGCAACGCTTGCCTAGTCTCAAATATATAAGGTAATTTATCACTCAGTTGTGGAACCACCATTTATGTGTTGGCTCGAGCGATCGTGACTATAGCGACATATTATTCTTACAATGTTAATGAGGGGAATTGAAGTTGGTTGGGAAATCGCGATAAGCATCCGTCCCGCACTCCATTCACGCCAGGTAGTCGGGCAAGTTTCCAGGCTCGCATACAATGACATCTTCATCTACATTCACTTGACCGTGTTTACGCCGCCTACGATCCCTTCCAACGCCAAGAGGCCCTACTATATCAACTTTCGATGAGGTTGATGGGGATTTTCAACCGGATGTGCCATCAATCAAGGGAGAGCGTTGATTCGGGGTGAGCATGAGACGCGTGCATCATGCAACCCGGGATAACAGATTCGCAGCATGATAAATCCTATCCTTGCCGCCTCCATTCTATATATTACCACTTTCTGTCGAGAACCACTACATTCCTCCTCCCCACCCCAAGCTCGTGGTCCTGCTTTTGTCTAAGATCGCCGATGCTTCGATGTTTCCTAAACTTCTTCTCATCATGATAATGGTAATTCGCGCATGTCATTACAACACACGAATTCGAGCTATGATATTAATTTCTATGTTTATTTAGCCTAATAATTTTGATTTTATGTTGTAGATGTTCAAGACATCCAAGCTCCCTTCTTGTCTATTACTCTTTTGAGCAAAGGTTTCTATGACCTTGATGCATGGGGCCCCGAGGCACCTCACATTTGCAGTGCCTTCTTCCATCAATTGTATGTCTTCTCTTCTCTCTTAAGTACCGCTTCAACAAACCATGACTCTATACTTCCAGTATTTTTATCTTTGATATTTTTTAACGTATACTTGTTCATTTTGTGATACTCACCATTTCTCTATTGCGTATGCATGTACTTTAGTGTATTCTTCAGATACTCACCTCCCATGCATCTCTTTGTTTTCCATTCACATGAATAATCCCTTTGTGTGGTATTCAATCTAAAATAACCACTACCGAAGGTTATGAAGTTACTTAATTAGGGATATTACTTACTCATTTGATATAACTAATGTTTGTGTGTTTGTGCATAGACATTGATGGGGTTACTTATGGCTTCCATATCACTTTATGTTGCGCCTTATCCACAGGACTGCTCTCATTTGGGCATGACATGTTGTGTTTCACCTTTTTCATGTATGCTTTTATGAATTGAGATAGGATTGATTTTATAGTTTGGTTGAAAGGTTTGCGTGCCACATCTTTCCCACTTTTTGGTGAATTCATATTTCATGATTTCTATAAAAAACCTTTAAGTTTGTGAATCTATTTCACGGTGTTTGAAATCAAGGGAAAATAATAACTTCATTCCTGATATTGGGCTTTGATTATTGTTGGGAGGCAGATCATGGGTTGCGGGAATATGGGTGGCCTCGAACTAGTGGGCGGCGAGAACGGTCGCATATAAGGGGATGAAGAGGTGATTCGAGAGATGAGGTTTTACCATTGGATAGTCAAATTTCTTCTTTTCACAAATGTTTTGAAGTGTAAGAAGAAGTTTCCTCACTGGATAGTCGCTTTCTTCTTCTGATTGATGGCATTCATGCGGTCTTTAAAACTGCGTAGTTACAATCACGGTTTGCACATCTTTGTCCAGGAGTTTAATAGATGCACCCTTTGATGGCCAAGGTTGGTTATGAGTGGGCACTAGGATTATCAAGTGGGGTGCATGAAGGTTTTGAAGGCGTCGATCACTTTTTCTTGAATGCTGTCAAACTGAAATTTGTTTGATCCATTATTCTCAGCAGTTGGTTTCTTTAGAGTGAAGCGTATATTGCTTTTTTGCTTTGTTACTTACTATTCCTTGTATTCTAATTAATTGCTCTTTGATAAAAAAATTGAATTTTCCCAAAAAGCCTCTGAGTAAGCATTGGGATAGTATCTTCATTCTTCTATAATATTATGCAATACAGCGGGCACACTGTTGGTTCATAAATTTCATAGTGCTCTCATATATTGTGAAGCATCGGGTCCTTTGAATAAGTTCGCATCATTGCTTTACGGTTTCTTTGTTGTGGTAAAAAAAACATACAAGTTAAATCTGCATGGGGTTTGCATAAGGGTTTCATTGCCAAGTTGTCATGGGTCTTTCATATTTTAAAGTGAAAATCTTGGTTGGAACCACAGGATTGGTCGGGAGCCCGACTTGGCTTTCCCCACCATGAAAGTTCGAACCATTTGAGAGGAGGTCATGCCCATATCTTTCAAGTTGGTTGATAGACCGATTGAATGTTGATGCCACTTGCATCGTTTGTTGTGTGGCGTCATTGAATGATATGTTGCAACGGTGAATCACACTGAAATTTTTTTGACACGTTGAATACATGAGGATTTAGGTTCTACAAATCAGGGTGGTTTCCTATTGCTGGCGAAAAAGAACTAGCAAATTTTGAACTTCTTGAACCTGAATCATTGTTCATAAAAAACACTTGAAGCTTTGTGTTTGTGTAGGTATGTGTATGAGGAGCAAAGAATTAACTTAAGAAATACGTACGAAAAATCATGTGATTTCTAATTTTACTTCCTAATTTAGCGGAATATATCTGAAATTATTGACTTTACATTAGAGTCTCAGTGAAACTTGATATTCACAGTAAATAGGGATATAAAGTTGTCGGTTGATAAGTACTTAATAATACGATTATGAGCTAAGTCGTAAAGGTAAAGAGTGAACACCTCATCGGTTGTTGTTACCATTTATTGAGCTTAGGTGCAGCAAGTAAAAGTCCCACTTTTGAGAGGAGTGGGGGTTTGTTCATATTGATGCCCTAAGCGATGAGCCTTTTATTTATCATTATCATAAGAGGAACCACACCTGATGAAAGACGAAACAATTATTATCATTGCTTTACCTCTTGAAAAAAGTACAAGGAAAAATTAGAGATTTCTTCTCGATTTTAGAATGAAATTTATGTTCCTTATTATTGTTGAGTCTGCTTTTCTTGTCCTTTTTAATGGTTGCCGGGCGTACGATGGCGAAATGTGTTTAAACTTTGCTTGACTTGTTTGTTATGTTTGTGATGCGAGACATCTTATATTTGTATTTTATATATGCCAATCTAAAGTTTTTGCCATGCCCTTTCAATATTAATTTGAAAATACTTTGTTATTATTACCCTTGAGCAAGGTTGGCTCAAGTGGTAAAGAAACAAGGAAGGTTCAGGTTTTGAATCAGGGGACATGAAAATGAAAAAGAAAAACAATGCCAACTATCGAAAAGACCATTTTTAATTTCTTGATATAAAGTGGCACTTCATTGGTTTTAAATCCGGTTTTTTTCTTTTTTCTTTTATGGCATGAATTGCCATATTGTATTGAATCATGGTATTGCTTTATTTATTTTATTATTTAATTTTACAAGAAAACTAATTAATCAAAGTTTCTTAGCAAGTCGACCCACAATGTGTGAGATGATGGGGGGAGAGGTGTCTTGATGAAGCTTTGAAGTTTAGGAGCTATACCTGTATTCACTATTTTTATTTTCCTTCAAAATTCTTTGTCCTTTACATTTTTCCTCTACTTTTCTTTGAATTCAGCGAAACCTAAAACTATAATCATTTTTAGACGATATATATACCCATATAGGTTTAATCCAAATTTTATCCCTTCTTTTATTTATTCTTATATATAATCCAAACTTTCTCGACTTGCATGGTTTTTTAATAATCTTGTTTCTAAAACCGGTCTTAAAAATCTCGTACCCAACTTAGAGATAGGTCGATCGTCAGTCATCGTCGATGACCTTTTTTGGTTACGGTTTCCAAATGGTTGATCATGGGTTCGACCCTTGGTAATTATTTATTAACTTTTTTCGATTCAATCACCCGATTTAGTTTTTAAAATAATGAGTTAAAACCGCATCTCCTTGTGAAAATGAACTTGTCGATCGTTTCAAATCGATACGTATTTCATAACACGTCCCGAGCATATCGGTGCATTCTGTAGTGCGACGATAACTCTTGTCTACCAGACAATAGATGATCCACCAAATCAACCGATGCTGCAATAGAAATATAGTCAAGAATAGATGGTGTTTCTCTACCAAAAATTGCCTAAGATGTGCTAAGCTTGAGAGAAGAGTTCGATTGAAAGCGAGTTATAGCAAATATTCTTAGGAACTTGCATCTCGTGAGACACTATTGATCTTGGAAGACCATGCAACTTACCATACCATGCGGCAGAAACAATTCAGCCACCTAATTTGGGCAATAAGTCTCTGTAAAGCACCGACAACAAAAGCAAGGCGCATTACGCACTATCAAGGGTCATGAATTTGAATTCAAAGAAAGACAATAGCTAGGCTTTAGGTAGGGTGAGTCACTAATTTGACTGATATGAGGAAGGCTATTTGACTTAATATACCGGTGTGTAGTGTGTCAACAAACGAAACATTCCACTCGGTCCCATTCATGAGGCAAATTTGGGAGAAGATTATGGCCATGGATATCATTCGAGACCTTCCTAACTTTTCGATTACTCGACTATTCTAGTGGTGGTGGATGGGATGGGTTGAGGTGTTTTGGTGTTGGTGCTGCAGAGGACTTATTTAGCTCAGAAATTAGGTGGGCGGAATTGTTTGCTCGAGATGGTATGGTAAGTTGCATGGTCTTCCCAGGTCAATAATTCTCGAGAGATGTAGTGATTACTGCTTCATAACTTTCTGCGTGGAACTGCTCTCAAGCTGCTGGCCTGTGAAAGCTCACTCATCATTCTTGACCTGTTGCGGCATCGTGGTGAGATCTGTCGAGCCAAGCAATTGCTGATAGAGGCGATCTCGTGCTTCCAGGCGCAACCATGAGCTCTGACGACCAACAACATTATCTGGCGGCGGCTCGCTCGATATTTTAAGCGAAGAACCAGCTGTTGACTTCAAGTTGCGGCTCGCGGTTTGAAGAGGCTGAAGCGTGATCGGCAGGATGCCGAGCATCGATTGTTGATTCGTTCGTCATTTGTTTTAAGGCGCTGATTATAAAAGCGGTAAGCCAAAACTCATGCAGACGAAAGAAGACACTGCGCCTGCAAAGGTAAATAAATGAGAGATAAGAGGCTGGTTAGCTGCTGTGTATATATCGTCCCCAAGTATTATGGTTTTAAGTTTTAATTGAAGCCAGAAGGAAAAACAGAAAGGACAGCATACGAAGAGAAAAGCAAAAACCAGTGAGACTGGGCTAAATGACCAAATGGAATCCAAAACTTCAAAAGCAAATAAGAAAATTCCCTTTCCCATGGTAATGTGAAAACTTTGATTAGTGAGTTTTCTTTAACAAGAACAATAAATAACACCATGTTGACTATGGCAATTCAACTCACACTCTTGCCACTTGAAATTGCCCAACGTGGCTCAAGGGTAATAATAACAAAAGCTTTAAAATTAATTGAAGGAGCATGAGCAAAAACTGCCCAGGATTGGCATCACCAGAAATACAAAATATGAGATGTTGTGATCTGAAACGCAACAAGCAAGTTGCCAAAAGTTTAATACATTTTGCCCGCGAGCAATGACTTTGGCGATAGTGTTAAGGACAAGAAGCGTGCTCATTAATAATAGAAAGCGCGTTATTCTGAGTACAGCTTTTTCCGACGACGACGGCAAATGTTCGATGGGGGATTCTGCGACCGAGGCGCGCGATGCGACATGCCGCTGGGGAACTCGAACTGCCTGGCGGTGATCGCGCGATGTCTGACACGCATGATTCAGCGATATATTGTAAATATTTGCGATATTTGCCTCCTATTGGCAAGACAGCAAGACCTCCCGGTAAGTCGAAAACAATCTGTATAGATAATGAGTGTAGAAAAATCACATGATGTGATCTGCAGAGACAATGGACCACTCTACAGTAAAACCAGAAAGTGTTTGCGAGCGATGTTGATTGTGCTGACAGTTCTTTTTGGCCCGGCTGTGCCACTGCATTTAACAAACTATCGCCTAACATTCAACGTGTCAAATAGACCGGTTACAGCATATGATCGATGGCCCGCAGTATGCAGTGATGTCAGACCTTCCATCGGTCTATCAGCAACTTTAGATATGTGGCACATGACTCTCCCACTGGCCGAACTGCTGGAAGAGGAAGCAGTTAACCCTTCGACTGTATCGAGGTTCCAACGCCACCGTTGGAGGTATGGGCTTGCGGCAATAACTATGCAAACTACCGTGTTTGAGCTTGTGTATTTTACGCGACGAGAAGTGCAGGAAGAGCGTGCGAACTTCAGGACGTCTTCATGAGGCGATATGGCACGCGAGGAGGCAACGAAAGAATGCACCACTCCAGCCGACCCGGCACTGGCCAGTACTGGGGGCAGCGAAGATGCTGTCTGAGAGGCTTTGGAAAAATTCAGTGGCATATGAGCCAATTCAGGGCTACGAGGGCTGGGGCTTGGCAAACGTATTTCCACTCTAAGTGACAACGGCATGTCAAACAAGTACAGTTGTCCTGTCAGAAATGATTGATCAGCTTTATCTGCCACACACTGTATCTAGTGCTCAATAACTCACCACTCTCACGTAGGATCTCTAGTTCCCCATGCTCCTAGTGTCTATGAGAACTGTTTTTCAAGTGGCACAATTGTCAATAGGGACTAATAAGGAATTTGGACGAGCAAAAGAATCATTCTACTAAATGGGATGAATAAACAGCAAAATATATTAAAACCACCAAAAAGAACGCTTGGGAGTATAAAAGAAGGGTCCTCAACCAGAATGGGAAGAAAACAACTAACCACCCCACACCTGGTACCAAAAGCTCATTTACAGCCCATCGAAAACAAAAATCGTCAGCTTGACAGATCTCTCCACCGCGATGCATACTAACCTAAGACCATAGGGTTACTAAGAAAAGTAGACTTCATCCTATTGATTGAAATATCACACTAAAGCAACAAAAATCTGTTTCTCTCCATATAAGGTCAAGAAATGCAGTGGGCATCCATCCTATCTTCTTCTAGCGCTTTCAACAAACAAACCTTGCTAGAGAAAGATAGGGTCTCCTTTCACCGAGAGAGGAAGGAAAACACCATTGAACACCATAAATGGCTAAAAGCAAAATCTATAAAAGTATAGCCTTTGAGCAATGGATCAATAAGGTGGTCGACAATTTCTTCCTTAAGTCACAAGGAAAGCACCTATTTGCCAACGATCTCACTTTTCTTTGTGTGCATGAAGATCTGTGTTTTTACCTCCTTTATAAGCGAGAGCACGACAAGTATTTGCACCTTAGTTTTCTATGATTCTCCACCCTATGTATATGTGGATTTCCTTCCATTCAAAAGATCCCTTCTTGTGTTGCCTCCTTTACATAAAACATAGATCAATACACTTGAATAGTGTGTTAAGCCTTTCTTCTCAAATTTGATCCATGAGAGGCCCCGCTTTCTTCTTTGTTTGACATATCCCTTCCAGCGATGCGCCTCCTTTTCGCGCGTATTTCGAAGGACATTGAGGTCTATGGAAGGCCATTTCCTTTTCACCTCTCGACTGGAAGCCAACAGGCTACTGTGTATCCCAGTGGAAGCTAAACCAACCTTGGCCATCAAGGGTGCATCTCTGACTCCTTGGATCTTAAAATGATAGATTACCGCTATCTGACTTTGGGGTGGATGATATGCAATTGTAAGAAGAAAGTTGATTATCGGTGGTAGAAGAAACTTTCTTCTTCTGATTTCTTATATTGTAAGAAGAATTTGTTCTGCTCAATGGTAGGAACCTCGTCTCCTAGAATCACAAACCTCTTCATCACATATATCGACCAGGTCTGACGGATCCATAGTTCAAACCACACCTGATGGCCCAGTGAAATACCATTGATCTGTCTCAAATGTCGAGCCATGATATTGTTGGGTTGAAGTTATTATTTTCCCTTGGATTTGAGCAACGTAAGCAAATTCCCACGAGCTTAAAGGTTTTATGAAATCATAAAATATATGAATCCACCAAAGTGGGAAAAGATGTAGCATTGCAAAACCTTTCAAGCCAGAGCCATAAAAATCAATCTATCTCAATTCATAAAAGCATACCATGAAAGAACGAAAACACAGCGTATGTCAGCACCCAAAGATAAGCGATCTGTGGATAAGGCGCAACATAAAAGGGATATGGAAGCCATAAGTAACCAAATAAATATCATGCACAAACACCTGAGCATTAGTTAATCAAATGAGGTAAAAGTAATATCCACTGATTAAAATCCTTCATAACAACTTCTTGGTAGTGGCTTTATTTTAGATTGAGAATACCCTGAGGGATACATATTCATGGGGCCAAATAAGAGATGCATGTGAGGCTAAGAGTATCCTGCGTGCACTAAAGTACACACATACACAATAGAGAAATGGTGAGTCTCACAAAATGAACAAGTATACGTTAAAGTATATCAAAGATAAATCTTGAAGTATGAGAGTCATGGTTTGTTGAAGCAGCAGTATAAGAAGAAAGAAAGTGCCTCAATTGTTGGAAGAGAAATGCTGCAAATGTGAGGTGCCTCGGGGCCCCATGCATCAAGGTCATAGAAACCTTTGCTCAAAAGAGTAATAGACAAGAAGGGAGCTCGGATGTCTTAGAACATCTATTGTAAATCAAAATGGCATTCATCGCTTTAAAAATTAATATCATAATGGAATTGATCGTGTGTAATGACATGCCAATTGCCATTATCATGATGAAGAGTTTGGGAAACATCGAAGCATCAGCGGTCTTGAGTAACTTGAGACCATGAGCTGGGGGTGAGGAGGGAGGGCTCTTAGTAGTTTCGACCTTGAAAGTGGTATCATATAGAATGGGCGGCGGGACCAAGTTTACATCCATGCTCTGAATACGTTATCCCGGGTTGCATGATGCACATCTCATCTCGCTTTAAGTCGGCGACTCTCCCACGATTGATGGCAGCATCGGAGTTGAGTAAATCTATCGAAACCTCATCGAATGTTCGATATGAGTAAGGACGTATCGCTGGTTGGAAGGATCATGGAGACATAACTGCGGTCAGTGATGTGATGAAGATGTCGTGTATGCCAAGGCACAAACTTTGCCAACACACAAAGGCATTAATGGTGCGGGACGGTAACTTATCCCACTTGTTCCCGACAGCTTCAAAATTTCTCATTAACATTGTAAAATAATAATAATCATTATAGTCCCGCGCGATCGCTCAAAAGCCGACACAAATGGTGGTTCCCACCAGCGAGTGATAAATTACCTTATATATTTGAGACCTAGGCGGCGTTGCTCGCTGGAAGGGGCTGGGGAAGGGCTTCCATTGTTGTCGATGGGTCGCAAGCCACCGGCTTACGTTGGGCGGGGTAGACACCACAGCACACTTGAAATTGCAGGCGGCACGTAAAATCTTACCTTGATCCTCAACGATGGGAATTGGTTTCTTTGCAAGCATGGGTATGATGCTTAAGCAAGGTCGAATTCGGTGGTGGAGTCGACCGGGTAAAGATCCCCAAAAAGCATTAGGCGGAGCCTGTATCTAACCAATATCGACGATGGCCATGCCCAGCGGTTTTAAGGAAAGCAAATATGGGTGATGCTCATGGCTTTGGTTTTCACCTCGACATGTAGAGCTTACGGAGTCTTTTCTGAAAGCAGCTCATTCCAAAGGAAAATCGCTATGGCGATTCGACATATTGAATAATAGAGGTAGAGGAGTACTTGAGCAAGGAGACTTCGTAGTGATTGATCTTGATTTGCTCGTATTACGTAATAGCGATAAGGCGTTGGGAGTGGCCACCCACAGCACGGGTTTGGGTTTACCCTCCCACCGCCATCTCTGTCTTCTTCATGCTTTACTGCGGCGACCTGAAATAAATAAATCAATCTCAAAGTTAGCTGAGTCTTTGTTGTTGGAGGATGATGGACCGTGAGGTTTGTTTATAATGCCGTCTCTCTGCCGGGCCTTTAACCTTGGGGATTTTTTTCTTTTTCTTTTTCATTTTATGGCCTGGCACCTGCCAAGATTATCATCGATCACCGCCTAGATAATTAAAGTGGTTTTTCTTTTTATGATAATAATTCAAAAATAAAATTATTTTTGTAATAAGACATAAAAAAAATTATTTTTATTTAAATTAATTTAACAATAAATTTCCAAGATACAAGATAAATATCAAAAAATTTTAGATCAATATGGAAATTAACATATAAATATTATTTTCTAATATTTATCTATTTAAAATCTATTTTCTATTTTAAATTTTGCAGTTTTAATAAGTATTAATTATTATTATTAAAAATATTAAGTATTGATCTACAATATGTTACCATCTTTAATATTAATCTATTTTATTATATATATCCATAGTTAAAAAAAAAAAAGAATTATTTTCTCATTAAAAAAATAAAAATTATTTTTAATTTTACGATATATTTCAAGATAAAAAGACCAAAAATTTTTAGATCAATATCGGGTTTTAAGTCAGTTTCGGTAGCCATTGAGAATTGGATCATCAGCTTGAATATTCCGGACCCCAGGATCGTTTGGTCTTTCGCAGTTTTAGGGGAGAAAGTCGTGTCAAGGGCTTCGCTCTCTTCGAGGTAATAACGGTGTCAAGGTGTTACCACTTCTGGGGGCTCCGGGACTCAAAAAATGGGAAACTGTGGGTTAAAATCTGCTTTCAAGGTTGGTCATGTAAACATTAACGCAATTCACCTTATTTCTGTAGAGGAGATCTTCACATTCTTCTAAACTACTTTACTTCTATCTATGCGGGCTAAGGCCGACGAAATAAAAGAGAATGTTTTTCATCCCATTTTGTGACTCATGTGTAGGATCTCATTATTCACAAGAACTACTTGATTATATCATTGCATTATAAATTCTGCATTTCATTGAATGAAAAATTCATTATTTTCATAACTATATTATCTGTTTTGTCTTGTGCAGGTTATCTAGAGGCTTTGCATTTTCATTCAGGTTCTGATTTTTCAATAAGATCACAAAATCATATGATTGTAATCACTATTGTATTAAAACTACGTAAATTCTGCGGGGTTTTGTGGGCGTGATGTATTCTTACATTTTTCTTTTCCCTTTTAATAAGAAACTTTCAGGCCATCCAGAAGTTCAATGGAAAAAATTGATAAAGACATAGTGTTCTGGTAGAAGGTACGTTAGAAAGAAAGGAAATTTATCATCATTGGGTACTAATCACATTCATTGCTTAGGAAAAGATAATTAATTGTGACCTTTCTTGCACTAATTCTAATCTCTTGTAAGAACACATTGTGTATTTTTGTTACTTTTCTTCCTTTGCTTGTATTTTTTGATGCGATTGTATTGTTACGGACTTCTACGAGAGGAAGAAGGTAAGAATCAGCTCTTGTTTAGGATTTACCATGTTTCCAGTCCCTTGTATTGGTTAAATTCCATTTGTTTCTTCATATTGATTAACTTTTATGTGATTATCGAATTGAGTCTTTTATGTGTTTTTACTTGGATGAAGAAAGGAAAAGAGAAAAATGTTGGTTTGTTTAAATCTATATGATTTTGGAAATTGAACTCTCCAGGTAAATCACTGCACACCTTGGACTTTTGTTTTGGGTAGACCGGATATGGCTTAAAGCACGTTCTAAGATATGAAACTCTTCATCATATAGTGATGTATGAGGACCATAATGCTGAAATTCAACCTTTTTCTGTGTTATGGGACATTTACCTCTTAGACTTTTCTTTCTCTTCTCTTCTGTACTAAGACCAAATTTTGTTGCTACCTCATTGCATGTCTTCAAGGCCTTAAATGTTGGGATACCGGCGTCGGTTGTGAACTATGTGGGCGTTGCGTGACGGAGGAAGGCACGCCAGAAATTGAAATGCGGTCTAAAAATTGTGGAGAAGGAGCGTTTTTGGTCAAGCTCTTGTTCTTGGTTTTGATGGAGAGTCGGGTTCTCTTTTTGCGAGAAAAGGTTTAGTTTCTCAAGGGTTTCTCTTCATCAGGTATGTCATTCTTGAATGATTGATTAATTCCGCGAAAGATATTCAAGCACCTCCATTACTTGTACATAATCTTCCATTTTTCTGATCACCAATTGGTCGAGGAAGCCTTTTGTGATCGTGTACCTACGACAATATATCTAGAAACCATTCCATTAAAGGCAATATTCTGTTTATAATCTTGGTACGCCAACAATCTGGTGGTTGTATTTTCCTTCCCTCTCTCTATCACGTTGTTGTTTCACTGGCTTATGATGCAGAGGTTAAAAAAGTCAATCCTGGTTTTACCTTAGTGCTTTTTCTTTGATTTCTAGTTACTTAACGAACATGGTGTATCTTGATTCCGCAATGAATTTGATGATTGGGTTGGCAGGTGTAGTTATTTTCTTATTTGCGATTTGCTCATTTGCATTGATAATAGCTTGTTGGAAATGACGACGTGGTTTATCACGGATACTTATCGATGGTGAGTATCCTTATCTTGGAGCATTGAAAGACACGTTTCTGGTTTTGACAAAATTTCTAAATATGAAACCTTCTAGAATCAAGTTTGGCCGATCGCAGCGGCCTCTGCACTCCTTTGGTAGTTAAATGATGTTGTATTTTTGTGTTCAATCCTTAGCATTTTACCATCGGTAATATTGTGAGCTGGTGTGACCTACGGTTATGTACGTTTTACTATATCTTTTGGCTCCCGCCCTTTGCTTTGAAATCCTTTGTTTTACGTTGAATTGTTTCTTCATGTAGGCTTAGGTTTGTTAATTTTACGAGGACAACGAGAATGGGAGAGATGGGAATATGATGCGATAGTGATGATTTGGAGGATATTTTCCACGGTGTATTGGTAATGAAGTACCACACTCTCGGGGGTTGATGATGCTCGAGATGACCCCGATGGAGCGAAGAAAAGAAGTATTGCTTATTGAGTTAGATTTTAATACGAAGAAAGCGGACCATTGTAGGAGGTTTTTAAGAACGATCATCCTACGCTAAAGAAACACTTCCTTAACTGACGGTGGAACCTGATTTAATTTTGATGAAACCATTGATGTGCGAAAAAACAATACGATGTCACGAGAAAAAGCATTAGTTGTAACTAAACACGAAGGCTTAAGCAAATATGAAGTTATTATAATCTTTAGACTAACGAGGCGAGAAGATGATTTCTGAAACGATTTTCATAGCCGCTTGCCTTTTGATATTGACCAGGTAGGAGTTAAAACCTTGTATTTTTCAGTTTGGTGAAGTCGATCCTTTGTCAGTTCCTCACCCAGTAGCTTAAGTAATTATATTTTCTTGATGTCCTTCTATACTTCTTGCATTACTTGTTGAATTCCATTGTATTTATTGTTGCTCAATTGGAAGGCGACGCCGAGCAGGTTTCTTAGTTGATACAATGGAATCAGGCCGTGTTGCTATATCAGCGGCCAAAACCCCACATCTTCTTTGGGAATTTTCACGAGAAGGGCGGGCAATTGACGGGTTTGAAGCTTTGTAGGACAGTCAGCTCAGTAAGGAGTGAAGAAACAAAACGCGAGGCATTGATGGCACTTGATCTTTACAGCTAAGATTGATTAAACGTCTTTATTCACTGGGTTTTGAAGTCTATTATCAGCGTGTGTATTATGTATAGCTAGATATTCAGCTCCTAATATTACTTTATATTCTTTTCTAACTTTACACTTTTCTTCAATAGGAAGTCTCATTCATTGAAGGGTTTCCAGGCGATGAGTTTGAAACTAGTGACAGTAACCAAAATAGCCAATATGTGGTTTTTCTCGAAAACACACCCTTAAAGAGGTAAATCATAGGATGAAGCAATTTTTCCCCTTGATATTTTGCATGCATAGTGTTTCTTTGTAAAGTTTTTGCGAAACAACTTATTTCACCGTTCTTACAGAAGTGTTTAGTGCCCAGAGCCGCTTTAAGGATGAACGAGACAGCATTACCAGTATAAAGCTATGAAACTCTCCCGATGATTACCCATCCACATTTCATTTTGCATTCAAAGCCAATTTGGTTCATTTTCTTTGGTTTCTCAAGATCAATCTCCAGCACTTGTCTTTTGGAGTTCGAACAAGATTTCTCTTGGGGTTAGACCACGATCGCATTTGGAACTTTCATACGATAGGACTAGGAGGTTGTTTTCTGGCAGTGGGCTGGTACGGGGCATCTTTCTCCGAACCATAGGGCCTGGTGTGTTCGTTGGTTGTGATGAACCAGTAGTTCCATGTCAATAGGATGAGATCATGGCGATCCTTCTTGTCAAGGTTCTACCTTTTGAACTAAGGCTGCTTTTCAAACCAGCCTGTGGTGTTCAGAACCACCAGAATCTGGTCATTATATCACTAACCGGCCAAGATAAAGATTTGAGGAGAAAATTGACAACTGGAGGATTCTTGAGAGGCCTATGCAGAAAAAGTTGTGAGCTTTTTGTCTTATGTTGTTCCCCTTTATACAGAGGTCCCACTTCCTCCTTGAGAAACACCTAAAACATGTCCCTAACGGTCTCCTATTAACTAGGGGCATTAGGAGTTCTCTTAGAACGTGCACAATTCCGGCCATCTCTTTGGCTATGGTAACTCTCCATGCATCCATTGCAGCGATTAGAATAGGGGTGGGACGCCACGGATTCACAAATTTTCCCCTTGCATTTTGTTTTGTTTTAAATGGTGCATCATCCTCGGGGTGGTTTGTGATAACCACTAGAAAAGTGCATTTTGAAGCACTGGTAGTGCAATAAATAAAAATTTTCTTTGTGGAAACTCACTTTACTGGCTTTGTGCGTTGTTAGCCGAGCTTGGCCACTAATGGTTTAATGAGGTACATGTATGCATAATTGCCTTTTTAGGCACTTTTCTTTGTTTTGGAGATCATGAGGTCCAGCGACAGTTCTCGGAAGGCCTTTGTGCGAGCTTTGAGCCTACGAGATGATTGACGGAGTTGGGAACCATGTTGGAATGATTGCACGAGGAAGCGAATAAGTTTTGGGTTTACGGACAAATTTACCAATGCCTGGCGCGTTCGCATTGCTGGTCAGTACTAAAATGCTGTTTATTTGAGATAGGTTTTGAAGCTTTTGGCGCACTAATCATGTCAATTATACTTAATTGAAGTGTTGGTGTTCTTGTATTATCACTTGTATGCCGTTTAAAAGTTGGCACTGATTGTTTTCTGCGGGTTTTTGTACCTTGGGAGTTCAATGTAGATGTATGTGATGAACCGTGAAGGAGTGAACCAGCTGTGAAGCCATATCAAAAGCATACCAAATTCGTGAAAGAATGAAGGCAAAGTGATGAAATTGATGCGATGAGGAGCGAGGGAGGCGAAATGCGGTGAAGCTGACAATTCTGGGAGGTGTACCCATGGGACTATGAAAGATTATTTGGGATTAAAAATTTATCATAGCGAAAATTTGCAATCTGGCGAATTGTGAAGAGCAAGCTGAGCCTCGAATTTAAACTTCAACCATGATTCTGTGAAAAACATGGTTGCTGTCTCTTAAAATTTCGCTAAGCTAGCGAGAAATTTCATTGCTAACGAGTGCCGGTCTTGCGAAATTCTCTGTTAACTATCTCTGTGGGAAATTTTGGCTAGCTAGCGAGGTACGGCTAGCTGGCAGTACACCATTTGCTAGCGAGAAATTGGTATCTGCTCTGAGAATGCACCTTGTCATCTGTTGTAATTAATGCAAAGCCCGGAGCCTCATTTTGATTGTGTGCTACCTTGTCCTTATTTTAGCCAAATGTTAGGCTTTATTGTGATTTCTGCAATGAATTTGGCCTATATAAACCCCCGTAGTTTTTGTAGCCCTAAGCGAGAGGGTACAGGGAGAGAATCTTTTGACACAATTTCATTTTATGTAAATATCTAAAGCTTTAGTTAGGGTTTTGGTTTTCTCTTTCTCTCTCATAACTTTCCCTTATTTTTCTGAGCTGCCAGAAAACACCCTCTTGAGGATGACCAGCTTTCAAGATGTGACCTAAAGCCTCCTTTTCTTTTGAAGAGGAAGGAGAAGCTAAACTTGGTTGTGGGCAGTTCTGGGTTGTATCATGTGTTGAATGCTACCGAGTCTTGTATTTATCGCGTCTTCTCAAATAGTTGGGCTCTTTGTTCATATTAGTAATTTGTGATACTTACTATGCTTTAGGATACGATTGCATACTTATTGCTAGATGTCTTGTGGTTCTTTAGATGGCCTTTACGAACCCTTTGGTGAAGCTATTGAATGTTGGGGTTTCAAAGCTAAAAGGGCGTAGATGCATGGCTGCATGATGACTCAGTAGAATTAGTTTTAGGAGGGTTAGGTTTGCTAGTTAAACAAAGATAGGTTATGGCTTGGACTATGGGTTGTACATCATATGCGAGGATAAACCAGGGGCAGCTTGTTTCTTTTATGTTATCGAGTTAGTGACTAATCTTCAAAGTTACCTTTGCCTCTTTCGGAGTTTCAGTTATCCGGTTTTCAAACTACACACCTTGTTTTTTGAAACAAATCAATCCAAATAAAAAACTTTTTGCTTTTCAACAACGATGCAAGTCATTCCTAGGATGAAAACCCATCCCAGTGTTCCGTTACTGAGCTTCCATTATCTTTGCTGATAACTTGACTACGGCGTTAGGAGGAATTTAGGAATATAAATTTTATTGATTCGCATCACCCTCTGAGTGGCACTAATTATTGCCTCGAGAGTAATGCTAAAGTTCTCATTTATACCCTTTTTTTCTACCCAATTTCGCACTACTTCGGGGCATGCAGAGAAATACTAACGGTGCCTCTAAGAAGCGATAAAGTGTAGGGGTCACAAAACAGAAAGTTTCACTTCTAATCTTTGAGATATGACTTGTATTAGGGAAGCTAATTGTTCTTAGACTCCAAAAACCTTTAGAGATGTGCTATAAATAAAGGGGTAGGGATCAAATTACAAAAAAAACACAAATTCGGGAATTTTTGCCACTAGTTTCTTTTCTTTTAGGATTAATAAAAGCTTCAATCAGATTTTCTCTTCTTGTCCATTTATCAATGGTTCTTAGATCTTTTGGGCCAGTTTGAGTAAAATGCATATGTATGTGACCTACCATAGATTTGGATGTATGTCTTTAATAGCCCTTACATATAACAAGGACTGCGGTGAAGTTTAACCCATTGGTGGGTTGCCGAGCATGAAAAAAAGAAAATAAAACTGAGACCGGTTCTAACATAGATATGGTCCATGATTGCTTATCTTCCTTCACTTTTCCATTATGTTTGCTTGTCTTTGTGTGTGTATACGTCTCTTTAATTCCTTTATGGGAGAGGAAGAGCTGTAGATCCACCAGAGATGTTACCATGATTATTACTGTGGCTACAATCTGCAGTGTGTTGCATCAGTAACTCTGTGTCATTCTTCTTTTTCATCTCTCTTGATTTTGTGGTTTGACTGATTCATATTCTTATTGAAACAATCATGCCGTCTCTCTAAAAGTTTTCTGCTTCTCATCATTCTGTTGAACTGCTTTTTTTCCCTTGCGCCTTGCAAATTTTCACTGCTAATCTCTGTGCGGGTTGGCAGAGACAAAAAGAGACAAAATTAGAATCTCCAAATTTTTCATGTTTCAGGGACTGGTTTATCCATATACAATTTGCTAAGTCAATGACCGAAAAAGGTTATTTGTATAGATGCGGATTACCTCACATGCTACCAAGCAAAAAACCCATCATTAAACGAGCTTGTTATCCTTGTCAATGCTTGAGTCAGTTTCCCTTCTCTATGCCAATTAGGCATGCAATAAGGGCTTGCTAAATTTGGTTTTCTATTTTATTTCTAAGCCACTTTGATGATGCTTTTGGCAGATAAAGTTTATGAAGGATGTGAAAAAAAGGCATTAGCCACGAGGAACTAGTCACGGGAGTGATGTTAGGTTCTGGAAGATAACATGCACTTGACAGCTCGAGGTTCTTAATAACTATCTGGTAAAAAGTTCTTTCTAGTGCCATGTTTGATTCGGTATTGGAAAAAGAAAATTTTTTTAAATTTGTTTTTTTTTTTGAGATGGGATTCAACTTAGCGAAGATGCATTTTTTTAAGGAAAATATTTTGTAACGTCTAATGTGATTGGGTCTTAGAACTTTCATTAAATTATGATCAGAATGTGATCCTTATCTTCATTTGTAGAGGCTTTTGGTCCTGAATATGTCGTCCAATTGTGAGTTGCCCTTGATAATATCCAAACATTGAAGCAAGGAGGGCTAAGGTAGAGAGGCTCACCAACTTGAATTAACCGTGGCGATCCAGAGGAGTTGCAGCCAAATGATGACTCAACCTGCAAGCCCAGCCCAAAGAAGATGAAATCAAGAAAACGTAATTCCAGAGATGATAATGGTGGACCATTGAAGACTTCCGAAACCATTGAAGGAGATGAATTAGAAGAAGATAATGTAATCAAGGGAATTGTCATTGATGGGCACAGAGCTACCGAAAAGCGTAAGATTAATCTAGCAACAGCAAAGGCTGATGATGAAAAACCCTTCAATGCGGAAAGCAGAATCATCACAGGCTGCAATTCAAAGTCTTGGGAGGAATCAAAGATGCTACAGAAAGGGCGGCATATAGTAGCAGCAGCAGCAGCCTGAAGGAAGGATGAAACAAAACCAAGGAGTGAAAAAGAAGAGTAAGAGATATAAAATCAGGACAGGGCAGTGGAAGCTTGATAAGTTGGATATGCTGGTGGGGCGATGTAAAAGCAAAACACTGGCATGATCTGGACAACACCGCAGCTAACGGTTCCTGGTCGCTTGAAGATGGTTCCAGTCATATAATTATCTTCTTAAACTTAAGATGATGGTTATTGTGAAGTGAATTCTTCTTCACTTCTATGGGAGGAATTAACGATGTCTATCTAATAGTTGATGTCTATCTAATAATTGCTTAAATATATATATATATATATCTCTCTCTCTCTCTCTCCTCTATCTATATATCTACTCTCTTCTCTATATATATATATATATATATTTATTTATTATTTATTTATTGTACTAATGAGATTTTGACAATTTTCATAGGGTTGTAGGGGTGCTTTAGCATCCGGTATCTAACAACCATGCGATACCTGATGCCTCATAAAATAAGTGGTCAATAAAAATAACAGTTCAAATTATCATTTTGTCAGGGATTTCTTATTAACACTTCATGTCATGTCCAATTTTTTTAAATAAAATTAATTATTTTTAAAAATAAATATATTTATAACTAAATATATAATAAAATTTGGAATTTTTAAGAATAAAAAAGTAGAATATATTTATTCCATCCTCTAAAGTAGAGATATAAAAAAATTTAAGTACTTCAAAGAACTCTATATACAAAAAATTCGAGTTTACCATGAGAGTTTTTCGGTGATTTTCAAGGTGCTCGACTAAAATTGGCACATTTCGAGTCGAGCTCACGCCTCAAGCAGTCGAGTTCAAGTAGCTCGTGAGTTGTCTCATGTTATTAGCACCCCTACCCCCACCCCTATTTTGTTTTCTGTATCCTACTCGAGGATATCTGGCATTCACGGTTCCGCCCATCTCCCTCGACCCCGTTTTGCTTTTTCTATATGGCCTCGCCGTGATATATTCTACTAACCTTTTGCTTTATTTTGAGAATGCGGTGATGTGAAATTAATACAAAAAAAAAAGATATATGTTGATTTATGACGGAAGAAAATGATGATCATAATCACTTTTCTGTTAACAATAAACCATTAGGAATTATGCACATTTCTCTTATTTCATAATTGAAATGTAGCCACTTTATGTCCAACCTCACACAGGAACAAATATATATGATGACGAGGAAAATTGGGTTTTCACCAAGCCCTTTTGATATTCACTTGTCATTACGTGGTTCAAATTTACATTATTTTCCTAAATCTCTATTACTAATGGATTAGAAAAAAAAAAGAAAAAGCAAAGGAATAAATGTAATGTATTTATCATATTTTAGTATCTCACTTGAATTGCGAGTGTGATTTGTGTGAATGCATGGAAATCTTTGTGTTATCAGATTTTGACTAAATTAACTTTTGTATCTATAATATCGGATTATCATAAGCCTTCACCATCTAAAGAAATAGGGTTTAGGGTTTAGGATTTTAAGTTTAGGGTTTTTAGGATTTAGGGTTTGGGGTTTGAGGGTTGGGGGTTTAAGGTTTATGGGTTGGGGGTTTAGGGTTTTTAAGGTTTAGGGTTTTGGAAATATGTGAATAGGTTAGAATTAAGTGTGATGAAACGGGTGAACTGACCTCGAAAGGGACATCAGAGTGCGGATTGTGCTGATTGGAAGTGAGTGGAGCCAGTCCCATGCTTTCTCTGATTGATTGAAATTCACTATTGAGGAATATTTTTGATTGGTATGAAATGATTGATGATGACAGAGTTGGGTTCATCATTAACAATTAAACTAGAATGTCTTGGCGAGAATGTGTGGCAGAACTGTGTTTTGTCTTTGGTGAACCACCCTTCACCAATGGGTTGTTATGAGAAAGCAAGTTCTTGAAAAGTACATTATTCCATCATATAGAGTCAATTGTTCTCCACCATGATTATCCCCAAACAAATGACTCTTGTGTAGGCCCGAATATTACGTTAGAGCGAGGAAGGCTAGACTTACCCAGGTGTGATGAGTTCCATGTTGAGGATCAATTTGCCTCTATGCCTCAGTTTTCCATTAAATGATTAGGGTTCGATATTCAAGGATAGGTTAATTGCATGCTCCACGCATTGTAGATGATGCATATCGAAAAGCTTAAAAGTCGAGAAAATTCGATAGATCCTCTTCTTTTGCACACATAGGTCATTAGTCTTATCCATGTCATCAACCGGTAATACTGGGCTGATAACCATTAGGAAAACTTCCTCGCGGTGTGTTTTTGAATGTCTGAAACATTCGCGGGGTTGCTGCGAAAACCGTGAAAAACTAGCAGTGAATATGGGGTCGAGAGAGGAGGAGCCACAGTCTTAGAAATATCGGCGTGTTGGGGGCGGCGTATTGGGAGGAGGAGAGGAGGAGGGGAGGAGGGGGCAGAATAGGAATGGTCCCCTACCTACTACTACCCTCATCTGGATGTATGGCTGTCAACTAATAGTGCCCAGGTAGAATGGCCTTCCCCCAATCCCGTCTCCATTTTTGCTTTCTGCGCTGCAGGCTGATATTCCTTACCTGCTCCCACACACTCTCTCACTGGACGTCACGGTAATTCCAAGCAAGCGATATTCCCCGCTACCGCACTCGCCGGTCTCGCTTTTGTCGTACTCTCTGACCTTAGGTTGAACATGTATACAAAAAATATACATAGTTTTATTTTCATTCTTTTTTATGTAAATAAAGAAAAAGAAAAATAATGGGAGATTCAAATCCTGATAAGCTTAAGTCTTTCCACTACTTTTACTTCCTTCAATTTTATTGACAAATTGTACTCTATCAAATTAATAAAATAAACAAGTCATTTTAATCTCAATCCTCTCAACAACCCCTTATTTTCAAGTTACCCACCCCACCCTCTTCAATAAGATTGTATATGGATAGGAATACAGTAGCGACAAAACCAAAAAATTGGACATATTGTTATCTTCAGGAGTTTTATATATATTTTTAATTAATTCGATCAAAGTTAATGTGGTATATAGCATATACTAAATATATAATTTGAAGAACATAATACATAGTTTGCAGAAACTTCACTGCCATAACATACTAAAACTACAATAATGTACTAAAAATACTACAATAACAGTTAGTAAGATAGCGTTCGATTGTTGTAACTACTCGTCCGGTTAAAAGTGGATTAGGAAGGTCATTTCGAAAGCATAAGTTAAATTAAAGCTATCATTGTCAGACGGTAGATTTAAAATGACCTCTTTAGATGTAATAATTATGGTAGTAGATTTGGTATATTATGGTAGTAGTTTTGACAAGTATGTATGTGTAACACCGTAGAAAAGATACCCCAGTTGTTTTGACATGTTTAGGGTATTTTGTAGGCATAATTAAAGTACAAATAAATTAAACTGCGAAAATATGAAAACTTAGAAACAGGAAAGTTGTATTTTAAGTGTAAAGGAACAAAGATGTGGTTATAAAGGGATATCAAAATATATGAATTAATAAAATTAGAGGCTAATGCAATAATAAGAGTTTAATGTAATTAATGGAAGTTAGGGGATTAAAAATAATTAAAAACCTTTTATTATAAAAGAGGTGGAGACCAAAAATGCATTTTTTGGTCTCCAAACAAGAAGGCTACGGGAGGGAGGAGGAAAAAGGAAGGAGAAGAAGAGAAGGAAGAAGAGAGGAAGGAGAAGATCAAGCCAAGGTATGGATGCTTGCCTTTGGTATGGAGCTTGTGATTTTTATATGGAAATATATGGTTTGTATGGAATTCTTGTCTAATTGTATGGTTAGGAGATTGCTCCAAACCTAGGGTTGTTAGGATTACATCCATACCAAAATTTTCTTGAAAGTAGGGGTGCTAACATTCTAAATAGCCGCAGATCGAGTACCTGAAACCTCATTTAGGGAGGGATCTATGGAAATTGTGTTAGGGTTTACAACAGCCACACATAACCTTCTCAGTGACCATATATATGGTTATAACCCATAATATAGCTGTTTTGGGAAGTATTCATGATAGGTTTTGATCTACAAGGGGATGAGGCACGTGGCGTGATTGAAAATGCCATTACGGGCTTTTCGGGAGAGTTCTGCAGGTAGAATAGAAGTCCTACCGGTAGAATATGGATTACTGGTCATTTTTGGCCAAATCCTACCGGTAGAGGAGTGGGGGTCCTACCGGTGGGATATTATCGTTCTGCCCCCGGTCATTTTTGGCCAAGTCTAGGTAGAACTTAAAGTCTACCGGTAGGACTATCTTATATGTTCGATTTTGACCAGTTTTAGGTATTTTGGCCATAACATCCATTTATATCGATTTGAGTGATTCAAGTTGCCCGAAATAAAATGAACTTCGGAGGCAAACCTATTTTATAGGTATCTCCAAATTATGACTCTAGATGGCAAAAATTCACCCCAAGTGAGGCTATGTGCAAGCCATTTCCTGCATCCGTTAATCAAGAGTGGTCAGAGTTGTTTAGGACGTATTAACGGACTAGGTGCTCCAGATGGGATGATTCCAGTTGGAATAGAACCCTTAGCACCTTAGGGTGCATCGTACCAAGATCTGAGTGCAAATATCGAAAAAGGCACTTTGGAAAATAATATATTGCGTCTGTGCTTGGTAAAGTGGGTAGCGGAGCTAGTTGGCATGAAAAATGCCATAACTTTAGATTTGGATGAGTCATTAAGTTAATTCCAATTCCTGGGTAAAAATAGATTCATAGAAGAATAAGAATACATGATTAAGGTGTGAGTACATCACGCATCATACCTTACCAGTACTTATATGAGATACGATGTCGTGAGCCACGTAATGTGGCTAGAATGCCATATTCTAAAGCAGTGGATTGCGGAACTCCTTTTATAGTTACTGAAGCTGCGAGGCGAGTTCTTAGTGACATAGCACTCGTCTGATTAGTACCGGTACTCCTGCCCAGTGCTCGGCACTCACGATTGAGCTGCCGGTACTCGGGTAGTGCTCCGGCACTTTCTTGATTAATGCCGGTACTCTTTGGTAGTGCTCGGCACTCACGATTAGTACCGGTACTCTGGTAGTGCTCGGCCTCACGATTATGCCGGTACTCTGTTAGTGCTCGACGCTCACGGAATTAGTACCGGTACTCTGATGGTATCACGAGCACTCTGTCTGATAAGTGCTCTGGCTGCTCCTGTCCTGTTATGTGCTATGGCACTCACGTTGCAATATTAAAATCTACGCTTAAAGTCTTGTATAATATCTTTGGATATTATTATGATGTGTCTTTACACTTTTTATTAGAATGCTTGGTTTGGGTGACCCATAATTATGATAAGTCCCGAAGAATAAATGTATCATTACATTCTGTAATACGATACGGGTATTCCCAAATATGATGATAGCTCTACACAACTCTCCCCTACGGGAACACGAATAACATATAAGTCCACAGCTAATATAATATAAGTCCAGGTATTACCTACGGTGCCGGGTATATTGAACTGTGTGGTACCTACGGTACTTTTTATATAAGAAATAAGCATAAGTCCATGTGTAAGCATAAGTCGTGTGGCGTAAGTCAGTGATAAGCATAATTACTTGTATAAAGTCCATTCCATCTGATCATGAGTGTCCTACAGTGAGTATTATCATCTTATTATAGCGACCAATACGCCTTGTATGCTATGTTTTCCACTAAAGTAAGAAGCAACATGGGTTTTTTAATCAGTGTAGAGATCTGCAGGGAGAGAGGCACCGTAAGAGGCACAGGTGCCGGGGCAGACACAGTAGGGTTTCATCTTGTAGGTTAGAACTTCGGCGATGTGTAATTGTATAGTTTTGAATATGTAAATGGGACTTGATATATATTAGACACTATAAGCACCACTACGGTGGTAGTTTTTATTTGGACTTCTTATGATTTTGATATATTATAAGACTTGGATATACTGATATTACAGTGACGAGTCCCAGTGCGAATGTGGTCTCGCGTCCGGAAGCAGTTCGGATCATGTCGGATTCGGAGGCGGAGTTCGACGTGACATTATGTGTTTCAAATTATATATTTAATGTATGTTATTAAGTAACTTTGATTAATAAACAAAATAGATAAAACCTACTTAGTAAAAACTCATTTATGGTCGGCACAGAAGTGTTCACAATGATAGATGTGGCGGATTATGGTAGTAGATTTAATATATTATGGTAGTAGTTTTAGTATGTTATGATAATAGTTTTGGGAATGTTCAATAGGTTTGTAAAATACACAAGATTATGATAGTAGTTATGGCATATTACGATGGTAGATTTGTCTTTTATAGCATAATTATACCATTTGTTGTCGTAGTTGTGCAAAGTCGTACTGACTCATGAAAAACTATAAATATATAAAAAATAAAAATAAATAAAAGAAACATGTCTATGCCAACCACCATATTATGTATAATATTAAAATATTTTTAATATTTTTCTTGAAAGATTTCATTGATTCGAAGCCACTAGGAGAGGATGTGCGGGGGCTCGAGAGGGCTGGTTTGAGCCCTCATGGGTCTTTTTGTTTATCTCTAACGAGCCTCTACAACTATAACCCTCTCCACTTTTTGGCCCAATTGAGCCCTCTCCTACCATCTTTTTCCTCTTTCAAAGAAAAGGCCCATAGGGTGGACTTGGTCCAGGCCCCTCATTGGGCTCTCTCTCCAACTATTGATTAGCCGGCCAATGAGAAACGGTATGTGGCGAGCCCTTGAAAGCTCTCCCCGTTTCCTTTGGTTGGCCGCGGAAGAGTCAAGACCATGGTTTTGATTAGGCGAGAAGCTTGTCACGTCCATTTCTTAGAGAGCTCGTCTCCTCGGTCTTTTGTCTTTTATGCCCATATCACCCCAGTCCCACACGTCTTCTTGATGCAGGCTACGTCCACCTTGTTAGAAAACACCGCGTCCTCTGTAATGTCGCGTAATCAGTCACTTAAAATTCTGAAATGACGCGACATCCACGTTAATAACACACACAATGAATCAGCTCAAGCCTACACATTTGATAATTATTGTGATTATTACAACTAGGGGTCCGGATTGACTACGTGACGTGGGGGATCTGGTGGGCATTCGGGGTTACGCGCCACTTGAAAACCTCAGGCGAGTCTCTTTATGCTGGGAGCTCTACTAAATCTCATCCTACACATCTCTTGTCACAGCAGTGTCAGATATATCTGATATATCGTCACATGGTAATCATATTACTTGGGCCTCATGATATAATCTTACCTTACTGTATGAATCAAATATATACCAATAGTTCTGAGAGTTGAAATGTTTTGCTCTCATACATTATATATTAAAATTAGAAATTCCTTCTGTGATATCTCGTGTCAAAGCCAAAGCCACAATCAGGCTTTCTTAATCTCGATCCCCGAGACCCGGTAGTCCCTCGCATGCTCCCTTTATTACTGTAAAATAAGGGGTCTGCGTGAGGTGAAGCTAAGCTCGATGGGAGAATCATTTGAAGTGTTGCTCACCACCCCAAAGTGAGTCTTGATGTTCCAAAGTAAACACACATTGACAAATGCATGATCTGCTTGAATGTCTACATGACGACTTCAGGATCCAAAGTCTCAGGCTCTCTCCCTGCTCCTTCTCATTGTGTAGAATTATTGTTTTATTAGTGGACTGACCCTCTCAAGTGTGCTCATATATCGATTGGTAGCTCAGGCGATTGATGTATTATTTGCTTAATGGCTTCACCTAAAGATGAATATCAAATTAAGTAGCTCAGTGGAGTTGGAAATCCTTTTAGTTTGCGTCAGATCACCTAGATAATTAATATTTTAGACTACCCTCAGAACCATTTTCTCTAGACTCATCTCATGCACCCTCCCATAGTCCTAGGATGTTCAGTGCATATGGAATATGTATGTCGGTTCATCTGATCTCATCACCAAACATATCTCAGCTTGATACCTCATTCACACTAAAAATTCAAATCACACAATCATGTCATGTAATTATCATTTCAAACATCAAAGTAAAGCTCACTTGGGCTAATGATCACCTGACGTTTAATTTAAATCACCCAGGCCAGAAACCACATCATTTTCACAATATCATTTTGAGAACCTCATTGTGAATAAATTAAACCTTGTTTCTCCATTGAAAAAATCCTAAAACATCGGTTCGTGAACGCAATCCATGGCCATTCGGCCCATGTGCAACAAGCATCTAATACACAAGTACACAAACCACGCAACATTTACCTGCATTCTGCAATTTGCTATGACAAAAATCTTGTAGTCGGTCCATGTTTGGGGCCCGTCAACGACTCAGGCCTTTTCATATCAATACACCATTTATTCAATAAATGATTAAGAAACATGGCACCCAAACAGCCCCTCAAATCCATAATTTCTGAGGGTTTTTAATTCGATAAATTCAATAAATTCGGTCCCGAGTTTGGGACCGATCAAGCAGCCCAGTTGAGGGCCTTAAACTAACAGAAACATCGAAAACTTACTTAAAATAGGAATAAATCTCTCAAGTAGGGAGAAAATCTACCTCGGGAGTTTGAAAAACTCGGAATCCTATAATCACTGGCGGTAGCACATGCTGTGTAGAGGCGTTTTTGTGCGTGCGATCCGTGACGGTTGGTTGTCCCGAAATCACGAGAATGGTGGGACATTCTCTTTAACCCGCCATTTTAAACCCTTGCAGCTTCTGCACCTTCAAATCACGTTTTTATTTTAAATGTGGGAGATGAGCGTATTGAAATTTTGTGTTGTGACAGCTTTTTCCAAAATCACACTATATCCTCTTTTACAGTTTGATATTCGGCACTACCTCGGCCTTCCATTTTCATCCTTTCTCTACTCATACCACTTATGGTACATGAGTACATGTTATATGTGACTTTGTTCACTTTCGAAAATCGTTTTTCACGACTGCTAGAAGTAAGTGCCTGAAAACGTCAATCGACTCAGTTGTCTCAGAAAAATTGCAGAAGTACATCTTGCTAACTAGATTTGTGGGACGTTCATGATTGCAATCCGTTTCATCATCAAAGATCTAGAGAATTAATTACGGATTTTTAACCGAAATTTCAATTTTGTAATCAAAATTACGATTTTGCCCTTATTCCAGAAATTGGAATTTCTCGGGTCTTACATTCTCCCCTCCTTAAAGGAATTCGTCGAGAAATTGAGTCCCGATCACGATCACTCACATGCATATGCTTAGCGCGCTCTACCATGCATGTAAATAGTCGACTGAATTTTAAGCGGTAAGTACGTACCTTCGTCCCTAAGCAAGAAGGGATAGGTGGCGACGTGATGATCTGGCGGCTTCAGATTGACTCCTCCACTCCGCAGTGCCGCCATGGCGCTCTCTCACTGGCCTCACGGGTCTTCAACGTCTTGAAGCGGTCCAGACTATCCAATCATAACTAGTTCCTCTGAGGATCATGGTGCCGACTCAGATCTATCGATCACCATGGTACCGGATCACAGGGTAGCACTTAGGAACATGGAGGCGTGAAATACCTAGGACACGACATCTTCGGGCGTGCGTGCGGTGCACAAAGGTTCCTACCCTCTGGTATCTCGAAAGGGTCCGAATAAGAAACCCCTCGGCGATAGCACCGTTAACTGGGACCTAACCACTCCTCGATGAGCATCACCCTCGGCATTGATCTTTTGACCTTGAACTCTGGGGGTCGTGTGGTACGTATCGCCTTTATGGCACCTTCTCAGAAACGAAGTAGTGAGAAGAATGTTTACAGCTGTATAAACTCACCTTCTAGGAGGTGTCTCGATCAAATCAGGACCCATGGTGGATCTCTGGCTTACCTCGGTCCAAACCTGCTTGGGATGTGTTTATCATGTAGCCATTGGTTGTTGAAGTCTTATTGTTGTGGCTGATCCCTCAGGAGCAATTAATCCTCACCCTTATGATCCAGGCGGGACACATGTTCGCGATATGTCCTCTGCTTTGTATGTAATCCTTTTACCGTGGCTTACAGCCTGCCTTGGTGTGTAACGCTAACACCTCTCTAAAGGTCACAATCGCGGCGATCAAATGAACGTCAACTCGATCCATGCTTATGCATGACATCCATTCTGGGAGCCCTTGCCATTTCGGCAGCACCCGATAATTTCCCGAAGGTATCGAACCTCGAGAGTCACCTCCGACTCTGCATCACTTAACTCTCGGTTTGCGTGATAACCATATGCGGTGTGTTTTGTGGCGCCCGGCTTACGGGGTTTTAAGTTGACTACCGTCACGACCTCTTGTGAGGAGGAGAAATTCTATCGATCTGGTGTTCTGGTACATGGTAAAATGGCCACATGGGGCCGGCCCATCCCACTCTCGTAAAAGCAAAAATAATTAACACTATATTAATATAGTTTCCATGCTGTTCTGAATTTATACATCTTTACACAAAATATTTACTTAAACCACATTTTGACTTTCTTCTCAAAACTACCTCTACTTGAGTCTTTGTCTCCCACTGGATAGTCTTTGGCCTTTGAAGGGGGTCCCACGACGGGGTGTGAAAGCCCGGTGAAAGATCTTTCTCTGAGGGTTACTTCCATGCATAAAATGCATATGCAATGGCATATATAAATCAATCACATTCATACAATTAATTTCTATTATATGAAATAATCTATATCATGCATCGCGACCCCTGTCACTCACGACCTGAGTACCAGCGGAGCTCACACACGGAATGCCAAGCGTGACTAAGGCACGTCACACACCATGAAGGCTAAACCATTGGACACCCTCGATTTTTATTTATCAAAACCTGATTTTCCTTTATTTTGTGGTGCGGATTTGGGTTTGCAAAGTGGGCGCGCCAACCTTTGCATTTTCACGAACTTACATCGTCGATTCATGTCTAGCAGTTGGCAGCACATTGGGACTTTCACCACGGGGGGATACACCCAAACTTGCTCGCCAAAACATGTAATTTATCATTTTGATCATTTACACACTTTCGTGAATCTTTACGCGGACTTTGTCCCATTTTCCCGAAGTTCCGCGACCCACTCTGCTCTTGATGAATAAACCTTACCATGCACCCACACACGAGCTGGCCTTCGATGTGGCCAGGTGCATATGAAATGCGTGCCCATGCATTTTCACTCATGTTACATGCATGAATGGGCACTACATAGTATTTGCCACTGTGGACAATTATAATTCATACATATAATCTACCTCCATACAAAACATATTGTACACTCAAAAAGCATGCATCCCGATATCACATTTCCACACTTAGCATGTTTATTCAAACAAGCCATAACACACAGCAAGGTCTCAAAATTAGGACCATTCAACGGGGTACCTCACATTGCCGCAAACATGAACCAATCCCAGGGTTCCAAGTATCATTTTCCACACAACAAACCATACACCTAAGAAACTTTGGGTTTAGTCAAACCCTTTCCATAGTCCAGCGGGTCTTGAAATCCATACCCTTTAATTCCAAAGCTTGGAACCTTTAATTTACGTGGCCTCTCATATTTTCCACAAACAACCGCCTGTTATAGAAAGCCTTTAGGCTAAAACCAACCAGTAGGAAAATATCCTGCAGGTTTGTCAGGCTCAAGCTTGGCATCACCACACGTGAAGATCCAGCTGCGTTACCAACTGATGCGAACTTCGAACGTCGACCACGAAAACCAGAAAACGCTGCACCATTTCGCTGCCTCACTTTCGCTGCATTTTCTCTTCTCTGGTTCACCGCTTTCTTTTCTTTCACTACTTTCTTCACCAACACGCTTTCTTTTCCTTTCTCATTTACTCATCTGTTTCCTTTCATTTCTCTCATTCTCTTTACTCCTTTGGTCCTTTTCGCCCTTTTGGAGAATCATCGTGGATCAATGGGAGGAAATTGCCTCCTCATTTCATTTCAAACCTAAGATGTGGCTCTCCTTTTCCATATTTGTTTTCTTATTGCATGACATCATCACCCACAGCAGCTGTGTGAACTGCATTGGAATTTCTTTCCACACATGGCTAATTGAATATGATTCATATCTGTGTGGCTCAATGTGAGCCATTCATTTTCTGCCGTGTTACTCTTGAGGTGTCATATCGCTTCTCTCACCGCGCATGTCCAACACTGCCACCGAAGCGTGAAATCCGACCTCGAATTCGCGTTAAACGTGGTAGCTAAATTCGTGAAGACGATCTCACGCCAGTCACGATTTTCAGTCATCAGGACAGAAAATTCTGAATTTTACGAGAATTACGATTTTGCCCTTTTGAGAAAATTCAGTTTCTGGTCTTTACATTCTCCCTCGCCAAAAGAATTTGTCGCAAAATTACTTTGCCGCACATCCTTATTGCGCATGTAACCGCCACCTACAACTCCAGGCGTGTCGGTATGAGAACGACTCGGTCTTATTAAATCTATGATGTTTCATCACTCTCTTTATCTAAGAATGACATTATGATGTATACCGCTCTAAGATTATGTTTCACCATTTGCGCAACGATCTCACCCGAAAAATACAAATCTCTCCCACCATCACAGGAAGAATTATCTCTACTTTTACGGCTTTTTCTAAGGCCTCGACTACACCCAAACTTATCACACGAGATCGCAACCATATGCTGGCTATCTTTATCATACATTATAAGGTAGCTCTACCGCATCGGACCATACTTTGGCCTCAGCCTGCGGTACCATAAGCGTGAGCAAGCACTGGGTCCCGATCTGGCATGTGAACCCTATACTGACTCGACCATACCTTGGCTCCTCGGCTGTCACGTGCTTCTTGCCTGTATGGCACTTTCCATGTGAAGCGGTTCCTCGACCCGGCTGGGTAGAAGGAACAACAGCACGATCGGCGCTGTCGCTGTGGCTTGACTGCAAGCTCAAAACCACAGGATCCCGCACCTCAGTGGGCAATCCCTCTCAATGTGTCCAGGCTAATGGCAATAGAAGCATGTCATCCATACAAAATACGCATCGTGGCTCTCGTGAACTAGAGCTCTTGCCTCTTTCTGCATCTTGGAAGAGGCGTCTCCTTCCTCTTTCCACTATTGCCTCTGTACTCCAGAATGCCTCGTGCATCCTCAATCTCTCTTCTGTATTAGGTGTGTTTAACCCGCAAATCACTTGCTCATGTAGGCGGAGGCTCACAATCTTTCCCCGAATGGACAACTTCAGTCCATTCTCAAACCTCCTGACTTTGGCAATGCGTGGCCTGAGGTAAAGTCGGCGGTCCAGCTAACTCGTGAATCTAGCCACCATAGATTCATCTTTATCATCTGGCTCACATGGCTCTGAGTCTTTGAAGCTGGCGAGGTCTCGCGATCTACGGAAAATACTTACTGTGAACGAGATCCACGAAACCACGCCATGTCATAGCCTCATATCTCTAGAAAGCCCTCGCCCGTCTCCCACCCGTACTTGAACTCTCCTTCTAGTTGGAGATAAATGATACAATCTATTACAAGACATCGGAGTGATCTCCACGCTTCGATATGTTGCCAGTGTGCATAATAATGATGCGACCGCTGGATCTCACTCCCCTACGGACCCTTGGAGGATGATGGCACTCTGGCCTGGGGAGGTTATGGACCTCCACAGCTGCACTGCTGCTCGGCATAATCTCGTGATGTAAGGCTTTCTTTGATATAATCTAGATGGCCCGTCAAATGTCGGTGGTCTTTATTGCTTGCCAGTAGACGGCATAGCGTCCTTGCCCTCTACTAGCCATCTACGCATTGATGACAACATTAAATTTTTCATTTTAAATTAACTGTGTGCACATGCCAGTGCTATTGAACGACAACCGCAGAATTTACCGTTATTACTAAAGCGGTGCTAATTACGACCACTCGCATAAGCCAATTTATTATTTATGTTCATTTCATATCCAAATTCTGAGATTTATGGTTCTAACGCCCGGCATTCCGCCTCTTTCCCGCCGATGACTATGCGCCATAATATTTCTTCTTTTAACGCGCAATCGTAATTCTGCTGCATACGTCACGTGCATATGACTTTCGCAATTGAAGAACACGAATCACGCGATAAAAAAACACTAGAACATTAATGGCGTATCTCGAGGGTGCCATTATTCGGACACTATTCACACAACGGAAAAATAATTTTCCACCTCGTAATTGCGGCTTTGCAATAAGCGCGTATATTTCAAAAGAAGAGTCAACCTAGATTCTCTGGCCTTCTTGGAAAGATTAATTTTACGTACCATCAGACTTTTTATCAAAGCTAATTAAATTCTCTATAAACGCATTCACATTAAAGTCTTTCCAGCGTACTCACAGCCCAATCTGAGTTAAAATGAAGAAGTTATGGCCGACAAGGACGGAGAGAAACGGTAACGCCGAGGAAGTATATGATGACGGAAGGCCTTATGCGGCAGGAAAGTATCATGACTTGGCGATATATCGAAGCGGTGTGACCAGCGATCTGTCAGCGATGATCGCGCGCTCAGCGATGCCGATATGTCGCGACCGGTGTCAGCGACAAAGCGATATGTCGCGACGGCGTGCGACAAGTAATCTCAGCGACCGAGTGCCGAAACGAAAGCGTATCATCAAGCCGGTGCTAATGACCAAACTATTGAAGCAAAAAGCTTTGTCGCGACCCGAGTGCGCAAACTAAAAGCTGAAATTGATATTTGATAAATTTCAAGCCCATTCACCTAGGACCATATACTGGAATTTTTTGAGTAAATAAACAGCGGAAAATTTAGGCTTTCTCTCATGGGGTTTCTCTCTGGCGCCATTTTCATTTCCTTGAAAAATTTTCTCCACTCCAATAAATTTAAAAAATTTATTCTCCATTTTTCTTTTCTGCTACTCCTTTGATGCAGTAGCCTAACCCACTGCTCTTTACCCACTTCTCAAATTCTAGAATTTAATTACGATTCTTTCCTTGTCTGTGAATAATTTTCAAGGAATCTCTAACCCTGACTGCGTTATTAAAAAAGCTGAACGTCCAGAAAAGAAAATCTTTTTTTTTTGGTTATTTACGGACAATTACGCTTAAAAAAAATTTCGAACACACTAAAAGTGAGATTTTCTGACCAGTGTTGAAAGCGATTATCTATCACTATTCTTTTAACACAATTTCACACAGAATTCACTTTTATACATGTTATACACACCATCACACATCACATTTAATTCACTAAATGCACAATGATGTATGATCGATCCCGTGCCTATCAAGTCCTAGGTATTTCAGAGCACTAATCCTCCCACACCCACCGGAGTCCCAAGGTAATCTTCCTAGCTCGATACCAAGCCGTGACGCCCAAACCCGTGTCCGCTGATCACCTCGTCAACCTCGAAATTTCCTATAATGCGGCTCCTCGCCACGAGACACACACATGAGTAAAATGGCCACATGGGGCCCATACATCCATACTCATAAAACAAAATAATTAACTATATTCATATAGTTTCCATGCCTGTTCTACAAAAAGATTTATACATCTTTACAAAATATTTACTCAAAGCCACATTCGCCTCAAAACTACTCCTCTTAATCGAATGTCGCCTCACCGGATAGTCTCGTGTACCGAAGGGGTCCCACGACTGGGGCGAAAGCAAAGCCCGCAGAGTCTTCCTACAAGGGCTACTCCCCACTTTAAAATGGCAAGGCAATGCATATATAGCTCAATCAATCACATTCCATACAATTAATTCTATTATATGAAATGTCTTATATCATGCATGAGATAACCCCTCACGCCACGACCGAAAGGGTACCAACCGACTCTCACACTGAATGCCGCGTGATTAAAACCTGTCACACACCATGACTAAACCATTGGACACCCTCCAATTTTATTTATCAAAACCTGATTTTTTATTCTTTCCTTTTATTTTGTGGGCCACTTGATTTCCTGGTTTGCACCCCAGAGGACGCCGCGACGCCTTTTCAACATTTTCACAACCATCGCCGGATTCATGTCTAACCATGAGTAACCCCGTGGACTTCACTCGGGCGGGGGCGGGCGGGATCTACTCCCAACTTGCTCCGCCAAAACATGAAATTTAATATTTTGATCACTACAATTGAATTCCTACTGACTGGTCCCATTTTTCCCGAAGTTCACGACCCACTCACCAACACTAATGAATAAACCCTACCCCGCACCCACACCGACCTCGACGATACATGACTGCATATGAAATGCATGATGCTCCATGCATTTTCCTTGCATGTTACATGCAGAAGAATGAGCACTATATAAAATATTTACATACCATGGACAATTATAATTCATGTACATATAATCTACTCTCCATGCAAAAACATATTAATACATCAAAAGCATGCATCAATATCACATTTCCACACTTAGCATGTTATTCAAGCAAGCCATAACACACAACAAGGTCTCAAAATTAGACTATTCAACAAGGTACCACGGCCCTTCGCAGAACACATGAACCAATCCTGCTCCAAGTATCATTTTCACAACAACAAATCATCACACCTAGAAACTCTCGCCTAGGTCAAACCCCAACCCCATAAACCAAAACCGGTCACATGAAATCCATACCCTTGCACTCAGTGTCGTAGAAACCAATTTGAGATTATCTCTCATACCTCCCACAAGCAACCCACATACTCATTATAAAGCTTCTTAGGCTAAAATAAACCAGTAGGAAAATATAGTCCTACCTTGAGCTCTGTCGAAACTCCAACTTTCATCCACACGCAGATCATCCCACTCGCCGTACCAACTTCTTGCACTTAATCCTTTCGAACGTCGATCACCACTCCGAAACCCAAAACCTTCCTCTCCTTTCCTTTCCTTCCTTTCTCATTTTCTCTCTTACGGATTCTTTCCTTTCTTTCTTTCCCTTCCTTTCTTTCCTTTCCTTTTGCTTTTTCTTTTCCTTTTCTATTTCTCATCTCATTTTTCTCATTTCTCCTCATTTTCTCCTTGGTCCTTTCTCCCTCGAGTAATCATCTTGTCAATGAGAAATTGCCTCCTCATTTCCTAAACCGCACTGCCTCTCCCTTTTCCATATTTATTTTCTTATTTCTTTATGAGATTATCATCACCTCACATGGCTTCATGTGAGCCATGAATTTCTTTTCCCACACATGGCTAATCGTGAGTCATGGCCCATGTGTCACCCATGTGGCTCAATGTGAGCCATTCATTTTTATGCCAAGCGTTACTTTCGACGCTTACGTCAGATCTCCTCACTCGCTTACGTGTCATCCAACACCCCACGCCGGGGTAAAAACGCGGAAATCCCTCGACTCACCTCGTAACTCAACGAAATTCGACGTAGAAGCAATTTCGTGAGACGATCTCAACTGAGAAGTCCCCCGTTTCGCTATCCGAGATTTAGAAAAATCTCGGATTTACCGAAATTACGTATTTTGCTCCTTTGAGAAAATTGGAATTTTCTGTCTTACGCTTTCATCTCGATTAACATAACTCTTCGGTTTACACTTCGAGCCTCCTCATTTCCTTAATCTAATCCATGAGTCTTCATCTGACATAGTCCTAAGCAAACTCAACCCATACTCACCTAGAGGTGAAACACCCATAACGCACCCACACCCTAATTCGACATGGAGATGCTACCGTGCACACTAACTGACACAATGCTATATACCGTGACACCCAATCCCAAGGTCCACCATACAAAATTCGAGAGATCTCTCACTTCATAATCTCACCTATCGGGTCAACTCTCACCCTACATCCTAGGAAGAACATCTACACTTTGGCTTCTCTAAAGGCCTTAACTAGTTTTTCTCCAAATCCAATGTCGTGTCGGGCATGACAACCCACTAGGTCTCACCACTGACTGAACCAGGATGGAGCCAACCACTCATCCATGTCAAGCCCGACAACCAACAACCCATATAGGTCTACCACCCCAAGGTCCACACTCTCCGTCGCACTCCTCGATTCCGTCCCCGACTTCGACCCACACTCCGGCCCTTTCTGGGCCTATTTCAGGTTGTTGGGAGTGCTTGTATAGCCCGAATCGAAACTAGTCTTCCTCGAATCTCGCATCAGGGTGTGAGTGAAATGAACTGTGATACTCTCCTCGGGTCCACGGCTAATTGGGATCGCATTGTCCTAAAGTCCAGATCCCCCGCTCCTGGGCAATCCCGCCACCATGCTCAATCCCGGCCCTAGTCCCGAAACCAGTGAAGGCGGTCTTCCCGCCTTCCCGAACTTGAAGAAAGCTGATCCTCCCTCTTGCTACCAACACCCGCATCCCGAAAGGTGCCTCCGAGGATCCCGACCTCTCTCGGTCGTGGCCGTCCTAAACTATGGAGTCAGCAACCTGTAGGCTAAACTCAGCAATCCCGGCCTCTCGACGGCCAACTCAACCCATTCTCAAATCTCTTGTAATACCTAGCCAATCCCAAGAGGCTACGTGACATCTCAAGATTTGACATTCTGTCTCTCCCAACTATCACATTGCCTCAACCTTCCAGTGCTCACCCACACCTCCTATCTAACACCACGTGTCCCAAAATTCACCTCCTCATCAAGCCAAAACTCGCACTCATCAACTTAGCGTACAACCCGATGACATCTCTACCTGTAACACAACAATCCCTAAGTGATACCTTCATGCTCCCACTGACCGGGAGTATATCAAAATGTCATCCACGAAGACCACGACAACCTATCTAGATAGGGTCGGGAACATCCTATGCATTAGATCCACATGAATGTTAAGCAACACATTCGTCAATCCGAAGGGCATCACCGTAAACTCAAAGTGCCCATAACGCCATCCCAACCGCCGGCCTTGCTGATATCCTGCCTCCCCAACCCCTGGGCTGATGGTAACCAAAGGCGGTTCATCTTAAAGTAGACTCGCGCTCCTCTCAACTCGATCAAACAAATCATCAATCCCTGCAATGGTACCTATTCTCGTGATCAACGTAATCCTCTTGTCCAATAGCTCTGTGAATCGACTCGAGTCTTTACAACTTCAACCCGGTTCCATCCTATGTGGAGTCATAGAGATGGAGTAAGGCAATGTGGTGTAACTCGACACCAAGCTCCACCGCCTCCTCCGTGGAGGTAGTCCGTAGCTCATCCGGAAAAATACCACACAAACTCACACACTACCGAGGGGACTGGCATCTCAATTCCTCGTCCTCTCTGGGTTGTAAGGCTCGCTTAGCCAACTCCGCCAATTGTCCCGACACTTGATCAGATACTCGGTCTCGGCAACCATCGTGCCAGCTCGAAATACCACACGAGGCTCCGGCCCCACGGTAGCGGACCCTCCTATGCTCGCACAATCGACATAACGATCCCGTGAAGACAACCGCCCATCCTCAGATGACATCAACCTCGATACATGTCCATGATCCTCAAGTCCACCGTGAGTGGGAGTCCTCGAGATCCCAACTCGCAACCTCGACCTATCAATCTTATTCTCACCCGAACTCCTGTGGAGAACCTCACGTACAATCCAGCTCTAAGGTCTCTAGAGGTCCTGCCCATTTTAACCCTAGTTTGGGCCTCATTCTCTAGCTAGGAACGCCAGCCTGGGGCCTAATCCTCGGGTCGTGTCGAGGTAATTCCATGGCATCTAACACCTCTCGATTCGCATGAACCATGGTTTGCCACCACCTGAGATCTCCTCCCGTGAATGCCTGAGAATGAGTGCCGCCCCAAACCCTCTGCTACTAGATCTCCCTAACTCACCGCTGATGCAGCCAGGCATGAGTACCTTCGAACACCTACACTCTACAAAGTCCCACGATCAAATGTCATGGTCGGTCAATTTGTCAGCCCGACCGCCACCGCCTGCGGATGTTCTCACGCCCTTCGCCTCTTACTAGCCATCTACATATGTCAACCGCGCAACATGATTCATGTAATTTTCATTTCAGTCTAACTAGCAATACACATGCCAATTACTAATAGACTTGACAACCATGAACTGACTCGTTCATTTCCTAAGTGGCGCTAACTTCCAACCACTCGATTTATTTATTCCGATAAAATTCTAAGCCTTCTTGTTCATTTCAGTATCCAAATCCTTAAGGTCGTAATCCATAACCTTAGTATTCACCATTTTTTCCTATACGCATCACACCATGCATATACTTTCCTACGCAACTACCGCGCAATCACGATTTCAATTGGTAGTTAAATACAATACAGTATCTCTAAGGCATAAACATAGCCTCGAGACACTAATCATACACTTAACTCAGTGTATACGCAATCAATTTAGCATTTAAAATATTGTTTTAAACAAAATTTTATTTTCAAAAAATTTTATTTTTGAAAATTTTATTTTGAAAATTTTAATATCAAAATTTATTTTTGATTTTATTTGATTTTTTTAATTAAATTTAAAAAATATTTTTTTTCGAAATGAGATGAACAAAGGTTCATGAACGGTTCAAGAACAATGTCCAAAAATTGAGGAAAATCTCGGTCGAGGCCGGATCGGCGGTCGGTGCAGGGTGCCGCGGCCGAGCCGACCCGGGCGCCCGGTAGAGGCGCCCGGCGCTCTGCGGCGCCTGCTGCCCGCGATGCTGCCTCGCCGCCTGCTTTGCCGCGGCCCGCACACCTCCGGTCTTGCCAGCGCTTCTTGCTGGCAGCGTCCGCCGCGTGCACTGCGCCCACGCACGCCCTTTGCTCCCCACGCGCGCCCGCTGCGCTCCGCGCCTTCGCCTGCTCCCACGCCGCGCCCGCTGCGCTCACGCCGCGCTCAGCACGCGCACCGCTCGCGGCGCCACGCTCGCTCAGCGAGCCACGCGCCGCTTCCGCGGCGCCGCATGCGCCCAGCGCCTGGCCGCGCTGCCCGCACGCACCGGTCCGCGATCACGATGGTAGCCATCGTGACCGCGACCTTCTACCCATTGCTGTCTCACGATATAGTGTTGTATTGTGATCGATTCTGGCACCCTACCGGTGAGCCTCTGACCACATTTCTATTGCAATACACTTCACCTTCCGTGATGTATTTACAATACCTGTCTAAACCTTTTTATAGACTGATACATTCTTTTCTTGCAATACAAATGAATGATAGCCATTTGATTTTTACGCACAGTTTTTTTTTTTTTCGTTTCGTATAATTATATATTTATATATTTCCATTATTTCCATCACTTGGAAAAATCACTAAAATCACTAAAAATCATTTTTTTTTCATACTCTTTAATACTCAAATAAATTTAAAAAATTTATTTAACCCCATTTTCTTAAATTTTTACACCATATAAAACCTTAGAAAATCATTTTCTCACCTCATAACCAAATAAATTTATAAAATTTATTTTTCTTTCGATTTCCTTTGAAAAATTTTCTACTCAAATAAATTTATAAAAATTATTTTCTTCCATTTTCTTCAACTTTACCCTTGTAAAATCTTAGAAAATTATTTTCTTCAATTCTCATCAAATAAATTTAGTAAAATTTATTTTCTTGTGCTTTAAAATTTCTTCTCATTTTCCAACAATCCAAATAAATTTAGTAAAATTTATTTTATTTAATTTTCTTCGAGTTTTTACAACTGTAAAACCTTAAAATTAATTTCTTATACCTCTAAACCAAATAAATTCTTCAATTTATTTTTCATTTATTCTCTTTGTTCGGTTGTACACAATTTTATAAATATTTTTCTAAGATATTTCCTTAACTCATCTATGTGCTAATCACCAAGCACACAACATTATAACACTTTACAAACCATGTTATACACACAATCACACACCAAACACCAAATAATTCACAAAATCACACAAAACACATCAACACACGTGCACGTAGTGTCCTAGTTTGTCCTGTGATTCTCTAAATCCATTACCTAAGCTCAACATCAGTCTTACCCAGTGGTGATGCTCATCCTCAATATGGCCTAGCCCAAATTCTCAATCTATAAGGTTTCCATATGCCTATACTCTTCATCGAACCACCAGTGGTGATGGTACCGAACAGAGCTCCACACAGGTATTCGTATGCCTAGCTCGATACCAAAAATTTGTAGCCCCAGCAGGGGTCAGTTGATACTAGCCAACTGCGGAATACAAGTGGACGTCGGGTTGCAGCCATACTTGGCATCGGGCGAGTCTCCTTTGTACGGGGAGCTCTACCCCAGATACAATACATATCACATCCCAAGCAGTCCTAATATACTCTGATATATCGATCACATGAGTAATGCGGCCACGGGCCCGTAACAATATAAATATACATACTGACTTCTGAATCCCGACTATATACCCAGTAGTTCTGAGAGTTCAAATGTTTTACTCTCACTCTGACATATATTAAAATTAGAAATTCTAATACATGTAGATATCGTCAAAGCCATGCAAATCCGACTTTTCTTTAATCTCGAGTCTAGAATGGCCAGTCCCTCGCACGCTCCTGTGCAGCCAAAAATAAAGGGGGTCCAATGAAGTGAGCTAAATCTCGATGGGAGAATCGCCACAAGTGGGCTACTCTTTCCCACCTAAGTGCGGGTCACAATGTTCCAGTAAAAACACACATTCAAGCAAATGCATATGATCTACTTGAATGTCTGCATGGCGTGACTCGGATCAGGAGTCCTCGCCGGCTCTCTCACACTCGCCTAAGCCTTGTATAGAAATTGTATTGTTTTATTAGGGGACAACCCTCCCTGGGTGTGTATATATCAATTGGGCGCTCGACGATTGATATATTATTATTTGTTGTGGACTACCCTCAGATGAATATCGATTGGCGCTCAAGCGGTGATATTTTGGTTTGTGGACTACCCTCTAGATAATTAATATTTTTAGACTACCCTCTGGCAATTTTATACACAGACTAAATACCGTACGCTTTGCTCACATGGTCTGGGATGTTCCGGTGCATATGGAATGTCATGTATGCGATTCCCAGTCTGATCCCAATCACATGCGAATATATAAGCGCAGAATATATTCCATACTAAAATTAAATCACACAATCATGTCATGCTGATATCATTTCAAGCATCAAAAAATTGCTTCCTTGGGCTAATGAGTCACCTGCGATTTAATTTTAAATCACGGAAACCAAACACATATTTTCCACAATGCTATTTTGAGATTTCTTATTCGAGAATAGTGAAACCTGAATTCTTATTACACCGGAAAATCGAAACATCGGTTCGCTTAGTAGACGCGATCCATGACGTTCAGGCCCGATGCATACGAGCGAGCATCTAATACAAATTGCACAAACCCGCGCCGCTGACCCTAAGCATGCGGCTGCTGTAAACTCAAAAATCTTGTATCGGTCGGTCAATGTTTTGGGGCCAAGATAACCATTCTGGCCTTTTTCATATCAATACCATTTATTCAATAAATGATCAAACATAACACTAATGATCACGTCCATTACGGGTTTTGGAGTTACAATAAATTAATAAATTCGAGTCCCAGTTACATGGTAGATCAAGCAATATTCAAGGCCTCGAACTAAGCAAAAACATCGAAAACACTTAAATGGGAATAAATCTCAAGTAGGGAGAAAATCTACCTCAAGGAGTTTGAAAAAACTCAGATCGAGAAGATCCCGCAGCGTAGCTGCCGCGTAGAACATTTTCCTTCTCGCCTGTAGCTGACCAGTTGGTTGTGTAAAATCTGAGAGAGAAGAGTAGAGACCTATTCTCTATATTCCCCCCTATTTCGACCCACTTCTTGACTTCTCCCCCTTCAAATCACGTTTTTTGGCTTTTTGAAATTGGGAGATGAAGCAACTATTGAGATTTTGTCTGTTAAGTGACTTGGCTTTCCAAAATGAAACCTTTATGTCCCTCTTTTACCGGATTCAGTCATTCAGGCTTTTCACCTCGGCCGTCCATTTCATCATTTCTCTACTCATACCACTTATGGTACATGAGTACATGTTATATGTATTCGTCGCGCCGAAAAAACCAGTTTTCAGGCACGCAAAGCGCGATGCCTCGAAAAATAATGCCGGAACTCATTTGTCTCGGAAAATTACAAAATTTTACGTGCTAGCTAGATTTTTGCGAGACTATTCAGCGGTCTAATCTGTTTCTTCATCGGAGAGATCTGAAATTAATTACGGATCTCTAGCGAGGCCACCAATTTTGTAATCAAAATTACGATTTGCCTTATTCGAAATTGGAATTTCTCGGGTCTTGCTCTGTGTTGAAATACATTTGACTCAAGTTCTACAACATACTAATGATCATAATTTGATTTGATGACTGCGGTGTTGATGAGATATGCTTTGTCTTTTGAATCCACTTTGTACCTGGCGCCACAACAAGATGATGAAAATCAAATCGTCGTGCTAAGACGACTACAATCCACATACCACACAAGACAGCAGCAAAACATGGAAAAAATAATTAAAAATCTTGATCTTTGTGGAAGAACCACTTTGAAATGAAATAAGGTAGAAAGAGATATGAGGGTGATTTCAGAATGTTGAAACCAACTAAAAGTAACTCCTCTTGCTTGGGAAAAGAGAGATTAGAAACGACAAGATAGAAAGAGGGAGACAAAACCAACAACCCTCATATTGGTCATTCTCATTAATTATAGACATCCATGTTATCCATATGAGAGCTTGCTCTACAGTTATTTAGCTTAAAGCATTTAATTTATTTTATTTTGTAGGTGTTGAAGATGGCATTCTGGCTGAAACACCATCCTTCTTGTCGATTAATTGCTTGAGCAATTTCTATAACCTTGATGCATGCATGGGATTATGACACACACCTCGCATTAGCCGGTGCTTTCAATTCATGGTTTTGTCTTGATCTCTCTCTTAGTGCTCTTCTAAACCATACCTTCGATTCATCATTGTTTATCCTATGTAAATTATGTGTACGCGTTCATCTTGTCATATTCATTATATTATGTTCGTGTATGCCTTAGTGCATTACTCCATTTCTACCCGACTCATGCATCTTTGTTGAAATGGGTTAAACCTGTCAATTAGCTATCTTTGTGACTCTGAAACTCAAAATGGGTCCCCTGGCCTTTTCGGTGGGTCCACCGCGAATGTGTTCTCCTCCATGAAAGAGAAGATTGGGTTCCTCAAAGCCATTAGAGTGAATTAAGAAATTTCTCAAACACTCACCCCTTGAAAATGGTAGCTTACAAAGGTTTAAGCTTATGTCCCACACTTCGGATGGGAATAAGACTTTTAAAGAAGTATATATACACCTACCCCTTTGTAGTTAGTTTGGGCCCCCGAGGAGCTTGATTTTGTGTGGAAGGGGAGGACCTAGCTCGTAGCGGTTCATACGCGGTATCTGACGCCACCATATTCCGGCGGAGTTGGGATGACAGCTTAAACTCACTTCTTAGAGTCAAAACACTATCGTTTTGCGATGGCATTGGTACGTATGCGGAAGAAATTCAATTTATGGAAAAAGGCATAATCGTGTTTCGATTCTGAAATTGTGTTAATTGGTTAAAAATCCGTAATTTATTCTCTAGATCTCGGATGATGGCAGTTCCCTTGGGTTGGAGATAGATCTTGGCGATCTGGCTGGCGCGTGCGTTTTGGGTGGGAGTGTTCTGAGATGATCGGGTACCGCGTTTTTTACAGAGCGTAAAGCTTTTAGGGTCATAGTAAAGCGATTACCGTGCGAAAATCTCATATAACACATGCTCATATGTCATAAGTGGCACATGAGTAGTAGAGAATAAAAAGGAAAATGGATGGTGAGGTAGTGGGATCATCAGCCCAGGGGGACAAAATTGGCATTATAGGAATTGATTTAAGTCACTAAATGACAAAAATCGCTACAGTGTCATCTCCCCCAATTTTAAATGAGCCAAAAAATGTGAAATGCAGAATTGATGCAGTGAGCTCAGATGCGAAATTTTTGAGAGAGAGCCACTTCTCTCTAGAAATCTGGCGTCGACCCAGTCAGCGATCTTCGAGGACAAGATGAAAACGCACTCGCGGAGAGAGACCGCGTGGAATGCCGGTTAAGGAGTTTAGACAAACTCCTTGAGGTAAATTTCTCCCTACTTGGGTTTATACTTTATTTAAGTGTTTTTCAATGTTTGGTTAGTTTTGAGAGTCGTGAGGGCAGTTTGATCAGTCCAAAACTTGGGACAGATGATGAAGGCTCCCACCCCGAGATTTTTGATTGGTCGTAACTGTCCAGAAATTAGTGGGTTGTTTGTGTGGCTATTATGCATTAAAATGTATGCTTGATATGAAAAAGGTCGGAAATGTGGTGAAACCGGGTTCTACTGGTGAACCAATGATTTGCTGATTTTTCGAATAGTAACCGAGGTTTCACTATTCCCCGAAACAATATTTAAAATATATCTTTGAATTAATATGTTTGATCAGTGTTCAAGTTAAATTGCTCGTGTTTGATCCATTACCCCAAGTGAGCTAATTTTGATGCATGAATTAATTAATTTATGACATGATTGTGTGAATTAAATTTTTGTAAATATATGCATGTTTATATATTTTGTGTGAATTATCTTTGTATTGGAATTGGCATACGTACATTCCATATGCCTTTGGAACACTTTAGGACTATAGGGTGAGTGCTTGAGATGAGTCACAGAGAAGAATGGTTGGGGTGGTCAAAATTAAAAATATCGATCGTGGGTTGCCCCGATTGATGTTCGTGAGGTAGTCCACAGAGCAAATAAATATCAATCGTCGGAGTTGCCCGATTGATATTCATCGGAGGATGATCATGACAATTAATATATCCCGATACGTCGGGCGGCCCAATTGATATACGCGGAGGGTTATTCCTGAAACAAATAAATATAATAAGTGCAAGTACGAGGCTTAGGCGAGTGTGAGGAAATCGATGAGGACTCGGGATGCGAGTTGGTCATGTAGACATTCAAAAGTAGGATCATGCATTTGCTTGGATGTATGTTTATTTTGGAACATTGCATACACTTAGGTGAAGAGTAACCCACTTATGGCTGCAATTCATTGTGTTATTAGGCTCGCATTTATTAGATGGATATTGTTTTGCGGTCACGAGAGCGTGCTAGGAATGACTAGTCCTAGAGATTGAGGATTAGAAGAAAGCCGGGTTGTGGCTTGGTTTACGATATATACATGTATTGAAATGTCTAATTTTAATATATGTATTGTATAAGAGTGAAAATATTTGAACTCTTGTAATTATTGGATATAGTTGGATTCATAGTGGGTATGTATGATGAGTATTGTTTATGGGCCCAAGTGGCCGTTTTACTCTTGTTGGGATTATATTACCTTTGTTTAGGACATGTATATCTGGTTTGTATTTGGGTAGGCTCCCAGGTACAACGGAGACTATGATTTGTGAAAAAATGTCGAGTCTGGCCCCGGAGCATTCCGCGGTATTCGGCGGTCCGGCGGGTAGTCAGCGGATTCCCGGAGTTTTAAGGGCGTCCACATTACCATTGGACTGAAGCGTCTTCTCCGCATGACCAGCGGCTATTCTGTTCGGTTCAAATATAGGCCCTTTATTCTCTCATTTTGTATAAATTATTTTTCATTCATTCATCCGTTCATATTCGTTTGAGGCGGGGCGAGTTACGCACGCAGTTGCGGTTGGCGATAACAAAGTGCTTTCTTGCATTTGGGAGATCATTCATCATAGAGCGGTGCCATTTTTGCCGACGCAGCTGCGAGAAGCCATTTGTCTTAAGGAGATTGTGTCAAACCTGAAAACTTGGTTGCACACGGAGTTCCAACTAATTGCTTTAATCTTTATTACGGTTTTCACCAAACAATTCCCGCATGCGATATAGGTTACTTATGGCCGGGTTGGTTTGAGCGTGTTGACTAGTTCATCTCTTACGCTCTGTCGCTACATTTTACAATTGGTGTCACACCCCGATTCTCGGACCGACCCGATTGGCGGATCCGAACCGGTTTTCGGGACGCAAGACCATATCCTAGGACTCTTTACCATATTTTTTTTTTTCTAAAGTCGAACTTGTACCTGTGGGTATGGCCCACATCTTATAACAGAATCAAATATTATATCTGATCCAAAGAACTACCAGGAGTGGTGTCATCAAATCTATACACATATAAAGCGAGTCTCATTGCCCATACATATGTACAAAGAAACAACTTTACATTCCAATTACATATTGAGCGGGGACCTCTTGTGATGAACCATGACAATTGTGTTGGCTAATTTGTATCTGGAAGCTTTCTGACGTCTTCTCTTGTACCTACGCGGATTAAAAACCCGTGATAAGTTTTACGCTTAGTGGGAAACATATGTCTTATGCATATACACATTTAAAGCATAAAACAATAACAAATATCGAAATTCTGAAGACATTCATATAATGAACTTATACAATTACCCCATGCTTATCTGATTTTGCTTGATACTGAAGCTTGCCTTATTGCCTTCGGATCTTATCTCTATAAGCAGACTTATTCTTATTTGAATCTCCCGTAGGACACATACTTATTCAGATTTCTTATAAACGGTACTGAACTTCTATATACTGATGGAGTGCTTATCATGCATGCCCATCTAACATATCTTGGTTGAGCTCGAGTGGGTGTTCTGAGGCTTATACTTATACAGAGATACTTAAACACGTATTGGTACTTATCTCTCTCGGATCTCTAGTAGGGTGTACGAACTTATACTTTACTCGGGTTTTACACTTGTTCGGGAGGTACCGTGGGTATCACGAGAGATTACAGCATTATCACACAGTATTCTTGAACTTATCCTTATACGAATGCGAAGTAAGTACTACGAGACTATCTTTGATGCCCGCATCTTAACTGTACTACAAAGCATATCCGGCATTACGAACTTATACTTGTATTCTTGAACTTTATTCTTGTATTTCAGATCTTATACTTGTATTACAAAACTAATACATGTATTTTAGTCTTATCTAAATCTTCTGAGCATATCTCGCCTGGACCTGAATGGTATAGAGTCGAGTCACGACCAGATGTGAAGTGTTTCATTGTCAAATTGTGTTCGTTTTATTGCCCATAGATCTCTCATGGGACTGACCATGAGGACATTGTGTACGTATAGAGAGGGGGTGTTTGTACGCATCGCGTGGATAAGGGATAAACTTCTTAGCCTTATATAAGTATGGGCTCACTCCAACCTAGTAGAGACGTTTTAGCTAGTGAGGCCTTGGGCCCAAATAATCATCTACATGGTTGGACCGGTCGTTACACACATTCATGCAGGAAGGCACGTCCATATAACTATTCGATATATAACCTATCACTAAGCTTGATGATTTAGGTGGATTTTGATGATTTATTTTAGGTTATATAGCGATACGATTTGGGATCGGGTGTGCTGTATATTTAATGTAAAAGGAATTATCATGAGCAGAAGATTATCTGACATATAATTACTTTATTTGGTATTTACATTTTTTGTAATTTTCTTCAAATTTGTTTGTTTGTTGTGATCTGGTCTATCTTCACATGGACGATGTTTCTTTCTTATCCTCCAAGTTACCAAGGATACTTGCCTTGCTATGATCGTCATCGATATGTTATATTCAAACTTTGATGTTTCCTTGAAACTAATTTGTGTAATGTAGATGGGTCGTGTGTATAACCCTCAAGGTCACATCTCCTGGCTATTACAGACAACATTATTTAATTTGTAGCTTATATGAATTATAGCTACTAAGGATTATGTATAGAGCAACATTATTTATTGACAAAAGATTATAGCCCGATGGGATTATGTGTAAAACTTATACTTGCTATCAGTTTGAAGTGGTGGAGAAGATTAATTAATTTATAACACTAATTTACAACATAGTGTTTTTCTATTCACATCCATCATGTTCATCTTTAAGGTGAATTTATTATCTTATAGTTTTAAAATTAGTTTTTCTTAAGCTGTTTTTCAAAAAAACAGAAGAAAGAAACAAAAAGTAAGTATTGGGAAAGTTTTGTGAAAAAAGTTGATATAAGGAATAAAATATCATAAAAATTAACGTGGATTGAGAGCATTCTTAAGGTATAAAGATCAGAAAGTTAAGAGTAGAAACTTTCAAAGTGCTTTTAATTTGAAAAAGTATGTCAGTTGATTAACCTTTCTCTTTCTCTCATTTGATTTGATTTAAATATCACTTTTCGTCAATATGCATGGCGTGACCCGTGTGGCGACAAGCGATTTGATTTATTTTATATATAGACCGGGTCTATCCCTTCGGTTCATCCCGATTGAACCTCGACCTTTGACCCCTCTCCCTCCTCGGGTCGATAGTAGGATCTGAAAACACCTTACAAACTTATCTAATTTTAAGTACATTTTTCATGACTATTTTAAGGCTTAAAATCCATTTTTTTTAAAAAAAATATATATCATGTTCCCCAAATTTGTGTTTTGAAGCCCAAATTTGTGTTTTGAAGGTTTTAATGAAAAAGAGGCATAAAAGCAAAAAAAAAGCAAAAAATTTGGTTCAAAAATAAAAGCAGCAGTTTTTGGGAATATATCGCAACATAATGGATTGAATCGCAACATGATTTGAAGAGGAAGCAATTTTTGTATCGAAATAAGGAAGCTCACAGAGGACCGGAATAAGTGTATTGCAAAACACAATCTTTTGTATCACAATACAAAACAGTCCAATTTGTATTCCTGCACCAGAAGCCTTTCTCCTATAATACAAAACCAAGGCAATGATACAGATTGTATCGTAATACAATATTTTATTGCGATAAAATACAGTAATTAAACACCTACTACAAGAGTATATTGTGATACAAATTGTTAGTATTACAAGAGAAGGAAAACATTTGTATCATGATCTGATATATTGTATTTGCGATACAAACCATTTGGGCTTGCACAAGCCCATGAAATCCATGGCATTTCGATGATAATATGATTAGAGATTATAAATACGCATCTAGAGATTTGAGTAAGGCAACTGGGGGTTAACTTTTTTAGAGACTTTGCTCAACAGGGGGTCGTGAAGGAGATTCGAGTAGCCCCCATTAGGTAACTTAGAAGCGATTTTATTTCCATTTTATTCTTTTATTTCTTTTATTTTCTTTTCTTGGAATAGAAGAGTGGGCGACTTGTATAATCTCGACCATATGAAATCAATGAACATTTAATTCATTTTTGTCTAGAATTCTTGGTTACGGGATTATTTCTAGAATTTATTTTAAGTTCTTTTTCTAGGATATTTTATTTCGGTTTTGTTTACGACTTCGTAAATTTCTTGATCGGATGGTCATTGTAGGCGTGAACTAGAACAAGATAATAAATATATAAATAAAAGAAAAGTTTAATATTTTTTTTGTTTGTATTTTTCAAAAGACAAATTTTTTTTTGGAATATATATTTTTAAATATATAAATAAAAGATAAGTTTTTTTTATTTAACAATATTGATTATTAACGCGCATAGAGGGGAGGGGTAGTTTTGGTATTATTTGAAAACTTTTTCCTTTGGTTCCTCAAAAACAATTATTTCCTTTGCGATACAATTCCTTGTATTGCGATATAACTCCTCTGCAGCTCAGTGAATCATATTACGATGTAAATAAGGGTTTAGAACCTTTCTATCAAGTAGTACCTGATCCTTGTGGAATTTACAATACATTAAGGTAATACTTATTATATTAGACTAGTCTTACTCCCAGCTTTCGATGAAAGGGAGAGGGGGTTCAATTTATTTTGACATAAACATTATATTAGACTAGTACCTTTGATGTTTTTTTTTTTTTTTATTCCAGCTATAGTAGTAATTGGATTACTAAGAGGGGCAAGAAAATTGTGGTAAATAGGGGTTTAGGGCATTTCTATTAAGGTAGTACCTGATGCTTGTAAGGTAGTACTACTGATGCCTTAAGGTAGTGCTGCGTTATATTATCATGAAATGCCTACGCACTTTCGTGAGGGAAGGGGTTTCAATATATTTTATGAAAACATTTGAAAATTTATAATTTTTTTTTATTCCGAAGCAGTTGTGATTGGATTACTAAGAGGGGCATTTAGAGATTTTGTACCTACTAATTACTTTTGTTCCTCAAAGCAGGTATTTTTTTCAAATGTCTTGTGATGTATTTAGAATTCTTTGTACCTACTTCATTTATTTTCAAATAAGCAGGCATGTTATACTTCTCCCTTTTTTTTAAAAAAAATATTAAAATATTTTGGAAATAAAAATAATGTAGATACGAACTAAGTTGATGAACCTACTCTCTAATCCAATGTATAAGTGAGATGATTAATGATTTAGATATTTTTTAACTTAATTTTTCGAGTTCGAATATGAGAATATAGTTATGTTTTGTGGTAGAGTTTTGTTGTTCTTGTGGTTCATCTTGACTCAAATAAGGATTAACATGAGTATGATATGGTTTAAAAATGTCTTCCATGTTTACAAAAATCTCATGGCCATGTGATATGGTGCATGTGAAAATGCCAGCAGGCAAGCGCTCGCTGTGGGTTTGTTCAGTTTGCTAATAGGTAAGCAAGTCCGACTTTCCACAGTAGTATTAATTATTTTCTCCTGACACCATTTTCTTACTCTGTTCTATTGTTTTGCCCATGTCTTGGGTCTAGAGCTTGTGCTGAGCAAGCTTTAGCAGAGGTTAAATGTAAATGGTACTCAATTAGGAGCGCAGAATATTCGACTTTCATGGGGTCGTAGTCCTTCAAACAAACAGGTATGTTAAACTAGTAGCAAGATATATTAAAGAATTTTTGCTTCATCGAATGTTTCTTTTTATGGGACTAATTGGAGATGGATGCCCTTTATTGGATTGGTCATCAGTCTCAGCCAGACCAGGCCCAGTGGAATGGTGGTGGATATTATGGATATGCGAAACATATGGCTCTATGCACTATGGAGCCTATCCTGGATATGGAAATTACCAGCAGCAGCCAGCAAAGATATCATCTTTATCTTTATTTTTCTCTCTAGCAGTTCCTTCCTTGTATCATGAGACCCTGGTACTTAAAACAGAAAATACCAGATATTTGTATTTTTGTCCTTTCCTTTCCAAGTTATATATGTTATATTTGCTGCTTGGCTGTTCATGATATAGTTTTTTTGTTGGATAAATGCAGTGATGTGTTGCTGATGGGTGGGGTGGGGGGTTTGTTCAGTTGTTGAAATTGGAGGTGTAGTAGTGTAGTAGTATGATGGGTGATCATCAGCATTGCTTGGGAGAAGACACATTACAACATTATTATTTGTTTTAGCTCCTACTCTCTTTTATTTCATCAGATTTTCCAGCTTGACTGGTATTTTCATCGATTGATGATTCGATCCATCAGACCTATCTTGGTTTGGTACGATTTTTAAGACATTGGTTTTATAAGCGAGATTGATAAAAAAACCATGCAAGTTGAGAAAGTTTGATTATATATAAGAATAAAAACAAGGATAAAAATTTGGATTAAAACCTATATGTGTATATATATAGGTCTAAAATGATTCATTTGGATTTCAAGAAAAGTAGAAATAAGAAAGGATAAGGAGAATTTTGAAGGAAAATAAAAAATAGTGAGACACATGTGGTAGATTCAAACTTTAAACTTCATCGAACTACTTCCCCATCATCTCACATTTAGGTGGGTGGAGCTGAAAGAAACTTTGATTAATTAGTTTTCTTGTAAATTAAATAAATAAATAAAGCACACCATGATTCAATACAATATGGCAATTCATGCCATAAAGAAAAAAACTCAGATTTAAAACTAATGAAGTGCCACTTTGATGACAAGAATAATTACAAAGCGGTCTTTTTCTTTTTTTATAGTTAAGTATTGTTTTCTTTTTCATTTTCATGTCCCGAGTTCAAACTGGGCCTCCTACTCTTACCATGAGCCTTACTTCAGGGGTAATAATAACAAAATCTTTAAAATTAACATTGAAAGGGCATGGCAAAACTTCTTGGATAGCACAAATACAAATATAGATGTTCATAATACAAACATAACAAACAAGTTGCAAGAGTTTAATACACATTTACACTTGTGGTATTGGCACGTGATGCCATTAGTGTTAAAAAAAAGGACAAGAAAAGAGACTCAACAATAATAAGGAAACATAAATTTCATTCTAAAATTGCAAGAAATCTCTAATTTTTCCAGCCCTTTCAGTAGGTAGCAATGATAATAATTGTTTCGGGTCTTTCAATAGGTAGGGTTCCTCTTATGATAATGATAAATAAAAGGCCTATTGCTTTAGGCTCTGACCATGAACAAACCCCACTCCCTCTCAAAAGGGGACTTCTTACCGGTTTGCACCTGGAAAAACCAGTAAATAGGGTAAATAAATAACCGATGAGGTTTTTTTTACCTTTAATTAGCTCAGGAAATACCGTGTATTAAGTAATTTATCAATGATCAACCTTTATATCCCCTATTTAATAGAGAGATAGCTCTTGAGACTCCCAATGTAAGTCGATAATTCTGTATATCGGCTTAAATTAGGAAGTAAAATTAGAAATCACATGATTTTGAGATGGATTTCTAAGAAGTTAATTCGTTCCTCACACATACCTACATGAAAATAAAGCTTCAAGTGTTTTTTATGAACAATGATTCAGGTTCAAGTTCAAATTTTGCTGGATTACTTTTAAGCGGCAATAGGAAAACCTACGATTTTGTAGAACCTAAATCCTTATGTATTCAACGTGTCAAAAAATTCTGAGGTGATCGACCAAGTTGCAACATATCATTCAATGACGCACAACAACATGCAAGTGAGTATCAGAACCTTCAATCGGTCTATCAACTAACTTGAAAGATATGTAAGCATGACCTCCTCAACTGGTTCGAACTTTCATAGGGGAAAGCCAAGTTGAGCGCCGACTAATCGGGGGTTTCAACCAAGATTTCGATTTTGGAATATGAAGGCCCGCTGACAACATTTTGGCAATGAAACCTATACAAACCCTACGATGATACGAACTTGTATGTTTTTTACCCTGACAAAGAAAGTCTAGGAAGCCTTGGCGAACTTATTCAAAGGACAGTCTTCACAATATGAAATGATATAAAATTTTATAGACCAAACAGGTACCATGTGTATTGTGGCACAATATTATAGGAACAATGAAGATACTATCGATGCTTGCAAGGAAGCTTTAGGAAAATTCAAATTTTTTATCAAAATATAATTAATTAGAATACAAGGAATAGGCAACAAAGCAAAAAAGCACATATTTCCACTCTAAAGAAACCAACCAAGAGAAGAATGGATCAAACAAATTTGAGTTTGTCAGATTCAAGAAAAAAGTGAATAATCAGCTTCAAAACCTTCATGCACCACTTGATAATCCTAGTGCCTCACACTTCCTTACAACCTCACATAGGATCTCTAGTTCCCCATGCTCCTAGTGCCTATGAGAACTGTTTTTCAAGTGGCACAATTACTCGATAAAGATTTAATAAAGAATTCGGACGAGCAAAGAAGAATCATTCTACTAAATGGGATGAATAAACAGCAAAAATATCATTAAACCACCCAAAAAGACCCTGAGTGCAAGGGGGTACAAGGTTCCTCGATGGGAAGTAGGAAAGAACAACTAACCACCCACACACAAGACACACAAGACACAAATTTATGAACTATTAAATGAAGGGTAGAACTAAATGATACGATATCAGGTCCATTAGAGGAAGCACTATTATGGTCTGCTCATCACACATTTGCAGAGGATGGCGAGTTTTGTACTTGTCTGAAAAAAAACCTTTATTTAATTGTCAACTAAGGTGAAGGCCTTTTTTTTTTTCTATCAATCCTATCTCAATTCATAAAAGCATACATGAAAAAGGGTAAAAACATAACATGTCATGCCCAAATGAGAGTGGTCTTGCAGATAAGGCACAATATAAAGAGATATGGAAGCCATAAGTAACCCCATCAATGTCTATGCATAAACACACAAACATTAGTTCTATCAAATGAGTAAGTAATATCCCTACTTGGGTAACTTAATAACCTTTTTGGTAGTGCGTATTTTAGATTGAATACCACAAAGGGATGCATATTAATAGGAATGAGACAAATGGGATGCATGTGAGGTAGAGTATTTAGCAATGCACTAAAGTACATGCATACGCAATAGAGAAATCGCGAGTGTCACAAAAATGAAGAAATATACACATAATATTGAAAAGATAAATAGTGATCAAGTGAGAGTCATGGTTTTGTTGAAAAGCAATAAAGAAAAAGAAGACATACAATTGATGGAGCGGCACTACAAATGTAAGATGCCTCGGGTTATTCATCAAGGTAATAAAACCTTCAACAGAAGTAATAGACAAGAAGGGCGCTCGGATGTCTTGAACATCACGACATAAAATCAAAATTATTTAGTTAAATAAACATAGAAATTGATATCATAGCTACGGTCGAGTGTATAATGACATCTTGTAATTACCATTATCATGATGAGAAGAAGTTTGATATGGAAACATCGGCTGATCTGGTAGCTTGAGGCCACGATCTTGGGCTAGGGAGAATATTAGTAGTTTCTCGACCTTGAAAGTGGCCATATATAGAATGATAATGTCCAGGGCAAGGCTTCCTCCTTTGCTTATCTTGACCCGGGTTTCTGATGCATCTCATGCTTTCGCTAATTGAACAACTAATCCACTATATGATGCCACTTGGTGGTGATATAAAGCCCCATCCACTTCATTCAAAGCTTGATAATGAGTAGGACTCCTGTCGTTGGAAGGGATCAAAGCGGCATATGGGATGTCTCCAAGAAAGAAGATGTAGATGTCATTGTATCAGAGCCTGAACTTGCTAGTAAACATAGGCTTGAAGTGGTACGGGACGGGTAACTTATCCTCTGATTCTCCAAGAAACTTCCAATTTCCATCATTAACATTGTAAGAATAATAATGATAGAATTCGTCCATCAAGTTGAAAGTCAACACATAAATGGTGGTTCCCAAAACAGAGTGATCAATTACCTTAAACTCTTGACAATTAGAGCAACCTTCCACATAGAAGGAGATTTTGGTCAGGGGCTTCCATTGTTCAATCAATGGATCAGCAAACCTCAAACGTTCTTTGTCGACCGGCGAGATAGTATGTGCGAAGGAGTTCCAGACATCACGTAAATTTTACCTTCAATCTCCTCAACAATGGGAGTTGGTTTTGCTGCCAGCATGGAGGTATGATGCTTAAGCAAGTCCAAGTCGATTGGAGGTCGGCAGATCAGATCTAAAACATATACGTAAGGGGAATGCCCTCTATCCCCAAATGACTCATCGTGGCCCACACTCTTTAAATGAGGATACAATTTCGGTGATGCTCCTCGCCATGGTTTTTCACCACCGACCATGTAGAGTTTGGAGTCTTATGAAGCGTATTCGAGGAAATTCATTGCTACCAAATTCAACGTTACGAATACGGGTAGAGGAATGTCTCATCCTACGGGCTCGTGGTGATTGATCTTCAATTTGCTTGCTTCCTGTGGTGATTGATCTTCCAATTTGCTCATGTCTATGGCAATAAGACGTTGGTGGCCACCCACAACAAGGGTTGGGTTGACCCTCAACACCATCTCTGTCTTCTTCATGCTTTACGGCAACACAAATAAATCCATCTCTAGGGTTAGCTTAATACTTTGTTGTAGACATGGTTTCAAAATCGGTATAAATCGGTTATATCGAACCATAGACAATCTTGGTTATGGAACATAATACGAAAGATATATCGAAAAGCAGAATTTCTTAGGCGGGCGAATGCGGGATTTCAAACTATGAGCAGAAATGAAACAAAAAAAAATCGATTAACCGAGAGATTCTATGAAAATGAAGATCAGATGCAGGCAGTGAACGCATAAAACCTGGCAAAAATCAAGCACACAATGGTCGATTCCTCTGAGAGATTGAAAAATACGATGGAAAAAATCGATTTCTCATTCTCTTCAATCCTTTGTTCCTAATACCAATCAAAACAGAAATAAAATTCATTTGTTCTGAGAAATCAGGAATTCCTCTTCATAAAAAACCAAAATCAACAAATTTTTCACCATCATACGGGTTGACTAGTTTTAACTAGCGAGTTCCACGATGGTGAGAGGATTTAGGAAACAAGCAATTGAGGCAACTCTCACCAAAAACTTTGAAGGCTATGTTGGGGCTTGAGATGCTGATAGGCATTAGGCATGAATGCGACAAGGCACTGTAAACAAAATAAAATAAAATATCCCTGAGTAATACGAAAATAAATTCTAAATAATCCCGAAATCAGAATCCCCAAACAAAAAATGGAATTAAATGTTCATTAATTTCATGGTCGAGATTATACAAATCAACACCACTATTCTATTCCAAGAAAATAAAAAAAATAAAAAAACAAGGAATAAATGTCATAAAAATTAAGCGTGGATAAGCTAAGAATGCATTATTCTTAAGAATTATGAAAAAGTCTTAGAAAAGTTATGAGAATTGAAACTTTTCAAAAAGTGCTTTAATTTGAAAAGAAATTCTTAATCAGTTGATTAACTTTACTCTCTTTCTCTCCTTTGATTTAAATATCTCCTTTCTCTTCATTATTAACTTTACTCTCTCTCTCCTTTGATTTGATTTAAATATCTGCACACAATCAATATGCATGACGTGACCACCAGCAGCAGCATAATGATTTAATTTATTTTGTATATAGACCGGGTCTATCCCTCCGGTTGAACCCCGGTTCAACCCGGTTGAACCTCTGACCCTTTGACCCTCCCTCCTGGGTGATGGTCGGGTCTAGCAATACAAAACTTGCTCTAATTTTAAGCACATTTTCATATGACTATTTTAAGCCTTAAAATCCATTTTATTGAAAATATATATCATGTTCCCCAAATTTGTGTTTTGAAGGTTTTAATGAAAAAGAAGCAGAAAAGCAAAAAAACATAAATTTTGGTTCAAAAATAAAAGTAGCAGTTTTTGGGAATATATCGCAGTAGAAGGGATTGAATCGCAACATGATTTGAAGAGGAAGCAACTTTTGTATCGCAAGAAGGAAGCTCACAGAGGACCAGAATAAGTGTATTGCAAAACACAATCTTTGTATCCTGGCTGCACAAAAGCAGTCCAAAGTTGTATTCTGCTGAGAAGCCTTTCTCCTATTACAATACCAAGAACGTAATGCAGTTGTATCGTAATACAATATTTTGTATTGCAATACAAAATACAGATAATTGAAACACACCCTTCCTGAAAAGAGTATATTCTGATACAAGTTACACTGTTATGTCACAAAAGAAGGAAGCTATTGTATCATGATCTGATCTATTGTATTGCGATACAAACCATTTGGAGCTTACTTTTGAAAACCATAAAATCCGCATGGCATTCGACTGATATGATTGGAATTTATAATCATGAGAGTTTGGAGTAAGGCAGCTGGGGGTTAACTTTTTTAGAGACTTTGCTCAACAGGGGGTCGTGAAGGAGATTCAGTAGCCCCCATTAGAGTAGCTTAGAGCAGATTTTATTTCCATTTTTATTCTTTTATTTCTTTTATTTTTCTTTTCTTGGAATAGAAGAGTGGAGCTGACTTGTATAATCTCGACCATGAAATCAATGAACATTTAATTCCATTTGTTGTCTAGAATTCTTGGATTTCTAAGATTATTTCTGGAATTTATTTTCTGGATACTTTTTCTAGGATATTTTATTTCGGTTTTGTTTTACAACTTCAATGAATTTTCTTGATCAGATAAGTCATTATGGCGCAGACTAGAACAAGATAATAAATATATAAATGAAAAAGTTTAATTTTTTTTTGCTTCATATACATTTTCAAGACAAATTTTTTTGGAATATATTTTTATGGGACTAATTGGAGATGGATGCCCTTTATTGAATTGGTCATCAGTCTCAGCCAGACCAGGCCCAGTGGAATGGTGGTGGATATTATGGATATGCGAAACATATGGCTCTATGCACCACCTCCTCAAGAGTCAAGACCCTAACATGTACTATGGAGCCTATCCTGGATATGGAAATTACCAGCAGCAGCCACAGCAAGATATCATCTTTATCTTTATTTTTTCTCCCTAGCAGTTCCTTCCTTATATCGCCAGGGCCCTGGTACTTACAACAGAAAATACCAGATATTGGTATTTTTGTCCTTTCCTTTCCAATCCAAGTTATATATGTTATATCTGCTGCTTGGCTGTTCATGATATAGTTTTTTTGTTGGATAAATGCAGTGATGTGTTGCTGATATAGTTGTCTTCTCGTAAATATTTTAGTACTTCACGTGTTTCTCGAAAAAAGCTACAACTACTCTATACTTTATTTTAAATATTAATTAACGTCACAATTTCGCCATTGTCTATCATAAATGTACCCTCTGTTCCCTTACCTATAATTGGGGATTTTTTAAATAATATTATTATTTTAAAAATATTATTTAAAATAAGGTAGAAAATAAATATTTAGGAATCTATGTGGTACTTAGTGCCAGCGGCATACATAGATATTTCATAAAATTTTGAAGTCGTGTCTTCAGAACACGATTTCAGTGTAAAATTCTGAAGTCGTGTCTTCAAAAACACGATTTCAATGTAAAGTCAGTCGTGTCTTCCAGACACGATTTCAATCTTAAAAAAATTCGATGTGTCTTCAAAAACATGATTTCAGTGTAAAATTCTGAAGTCGTATCTTCAAGACATGATTCAGTGTAAAATTCTAAAGTCGTGTCTTCAAAACACGATTTCATAAATAACATAAAATGCCTTGCGACAACCTTTCACGATTAACCCAGTTCGTAAATAAAAAAATCAAAAGTGTCCTTCCAACATCAATATGTAAACCATAAATGCAACAATAAACTACAGATGATAATGTCAAAATATATAATAATGTCCAAAATGATAATATTCAAAGTATGTGTTAGTAGAAAGTGTATAAAAAAAAAATTCTAAAATCTGAGGTCATTCGTCCAGCATACATAAAACCATAATGTGTGCCACATGAAGGAACCTTCTTCTTTCTTTGTGATCGTCTATCATATACTTGCATCTCTGATATATTAGAAGGACCCTCACGCGATACTCGATATCTTCACCCTTGTTCTCTTCCTCGTCCATCGCCTCGTCCTCGTCTAATTTGTCCTTGAACTAATGGTTGTGGTGATGGCATAATTAAGATGTTAGTAATGGAGTAGATGGCTCTAACTCCTTAATTTTCTCTACTTTCTACTAACACATACTTTGAATATTATCATTTTTGACATTATTATATATTTTGGATATTATCATCAGGTAGTTTATTAAGTTGCATTTATGGTTTACATATTGATGTTGGAAGGACACTTTTGATTTTATTTATAGGCTTGTTGAATCAGGGAAGAAGGTTGTTGGTGCATTTTTAAGGTTATTTATGAAATCGTGTTTTGAAGACATGACTTTAAAATTTTAAACTCAAATCGTGTCTTGAAGATACGACTTGATTTACCTTTGAAATCGTGTTTCAAGACCACGACGAATTTTACATTAGTCGTGTCTTGAAGACACGACTTGAGTGTATCGCGAAATCGTGTTTGAAGACCACGACTTGAATTTTACATTAATCGTGTCTTGAAGACACGAGCTTGATTTTATGAAAATATCTATGTAGCCTCGTCACTAAGTACCATAGATTCCTAAATATTTATTTTTCTACCTTATTTTAAATAATATTTTTTAAAATAATAATATTATTTAAAAAAGCCCCTACAATTGCTAAGGACTTTTGGACATATTTAATTTTTTATAAAAAATATTACTCAAATAATTTAAAAACCAAAATAATGTCCAAACTATTTTTTGTTAATCGAAACCTAAATCGAAACAAATCGTTTTGTTCGGTTTTAACCTATTTTTCAGTTTGGTTTTGGTTTGGTTTTTCAATTGGTTTGATTTTAAGGTTTCCATTTGATGTGTTTACATATGTTTTTTGAAAAGAATGAGTTATTTTACAGAAAATAACGATGGTATTTTCAAAATAAGGTAAAAATCTGAGATATTGAAACATGAAATTTTATTTGAAACTTCAGAACTTACAAGTTTGGAGGAAAATACATAAAAAGAAATCACTCAAATAAATCCCCTCAATTTATAGGAAATTTGACGGATTCCAAACCTTACGAAGTTCGTGAATTTGAAAATAAAATTTGAAATCCGAACAGTATTTCACGTGATTGCTTTCGAAAATATGAAACAAATAATCTCCTTTTGAGTCAACCTTAGAGCATCTCCAGCAGTTAGCAAAAAAACATCCTAAAGCTATTTTTGGCTCAAGTTACTTTTGAGATTTGGTAAGTTTTAGTGGCATCTCGGCTTGATTAGCATCTAAAAGTTCCATCATCTAAATCTATTACAATTTTACCCTTTCTCTTCCTTAATAATTACATCATGTACCCTTCATTCATTTATATCATTCCATACACTATAAAATTGATTTAAAAAGATAAATAAATATTTAATTAAAATTTAAAATAAATATAAAGATTCAATTAAAAATAAAAATGGCCATAAATATTTAATTAAATCAATAAAAATAAATATAAATATTCTGTTGGTTCACGGGTGTGATTTTCTGCTTCTTCCAACGGCTATAATGTTGAGGGTAGAATGAGTTTTTGTTGTGTTTGGCTATGAACAGTGATTAGCTATATTTGGCCAAATTTGGCTTATCACTGTTCAATAGCCAAATTTTAGCTCCTACTATTGCTCCACTGCTGGAGCACCTTTTTTCCCCTTTAGCATCCAAAAATGGCTTTTGCTCCCGGTTTTGGCTAACTGCTGGAGTTGCTCTTATTTGCTTTCGAGTAAGCCTTATCTTACTTTTTGAAAATCATCCTGCTTTTGAGTGAGCCTGATAATTCTTCTTTGTCTTAATTTGGAAATGAGAACATTCTTTGTGATACGCTTTTGAAATGTCAGTCCACTTGCCTAATGGAGCGATCAATGATAACTGAAAAACTTGACGTTTGTGAATGAAAGAGCCTTTAATTTCTCGAAAATAAAGGCTTTTGAAAATGAAACTAGGGGTCCCATTAATCAAGGGGTGTGTACGGGGAGCCCATAACACATGTCCTCGCTTTATTGGAAGGCAGAACTTGAAGTGTGTCTTCTTCTTCTTCTTCATCATAATCTGGAAATCAATTAAACTAAGAATATGAAAAACTACCAGTCTATAGAAGAACGAAACCAATGAAAACAACAACAACAAATAGGAGAAGATGCAAGAATATGGAGACTAATAAAGCCGATGGTATACCTTTAAAACGGAGGGCAATATATAGAAAAATAATATAATTGTATAAACCATTGTCCTACAACTGTTCTTAGACGAAGATGGTATGGAATTTGGAAAGGCGAGAGATGAGTAGTTATCCCAAGTTGGAGGTGGAAAAAAGAAAAAGTGTTTTTCAATCTTAAAATTCATTTGAATTTATAGGTAAACTTATGGTCGTTGGCCCTTAAGAATAAAATTTAATTCAAAAACGTTGTGAATTAAATGTAAAATTAATTGTTAAATTTGAATTAAAAATAAGGTTATGGATTAAATGAATTAAAAAAATTATGGATTAAATGCAAAATATCAAAAAACAGATTAAATGCAAAATTAATTGTTAGAATTTTAATTAAAAATAATAAAAAAGGTTATGCATTAAATGCAAAATTAATTGTTACAATTTGAATTAAAAATCAAAAAACGTTATGGATGAAATGAATTAAAATAAAAAAAAACATTATGGATTAAATGCAAAATTAATTGTTAGAATTTGAATTAAAAAAATGTTTTGGATTAAATGCAAAATTAATTGTTACAATTTGAATTAAAAATAAAAAAACAGAATGTGTCCCGGGTTTATTCATTCTCAGGGTGGGAAAATTCATTGATTTGCATTGAAATCAGGCTTTCGACCAATTTCTTTTGTGCGCAAAGACTTCCCTCTTCTCAAATTATGTACAAGCCCATAAATGAATTTTAGTATATAAACCCAATATAGATTGTCTTTTTTCCATGCGAGACAATACATTTTTTTAAAACTATTGTTTATTAACAATAATTAGGTTTTTTAGAAAAATAAATTACTTAAATAGTTTGGAAATGAAAATATGTCCAAACTAATGCGTGAACGGTAATGTCTTAGTCATTGGCTACGGCATTGAAATTTTTTTTAAGTTAATGTCGTAGTCACTGTGACATTATAAATGTTTTAAAAATTTTTGTAAGTTAATGTCGCACTTATTGATTACGATATTAGTGTTCACACACTAATTTTTTAAATTAATTTAATTTTAAAATTATTTTAGAAATTTTTCAAAAAAAACTAAATATGTCAAAAACTCCTCATACCACAATTTATAAGTTTAAAAATCATTATATTTTACTGCCATAATTCTAGCTCTTAGAATTTTAAAATATTGATATTCCAAAATGTTTAAAAATGATTTTATCTTAAATTTTTAATTAAAAATTTGGTATTGTACTTGTTATTTTATTTGATTTTCATTTTACATTTATTCAATATATAAATTTAAAAACCTAAATAATTTTGTAAAAGTTAAGCTTTTGTTGTTTTTCAAAAAGAGTTTTGAAAAATAATTTGACGTGTAATAGAATAATTTTTTGATAGTTTAGTTTTTATTTAATTTAATGTATTTTATATCCTAAAATAAACTTTATTTATAATATTTTCTTTTTAATCATTCTTGTATTTAGAATATTATTTTTTAAAATAAATATAGAAGTAAGTGAAACCAAGAAATGGGTTAGAAGCCCGATTTCAATGCAAATCGATAAATCACTGGTGATGTTCTGACCTTTGTAAGAGCACCTACTGATCTATTAGTTTAATATTTAGAGGTTTCATCTCAATTTGGCAAAATAATCATCATCCCCGTGTTAGCTTAGATTCTAATCAAGGAGATAGAGCATTATAATGAATTGCAGATTGAGGTACCAATTGCATTAGAAATCATGATCCGTGGCGTCGTAGTCTCAGCCATTTTCACGATCAATGGCGAAGGCCCGCGGTGTTAGTATGGAAGTGTAGTCATGGCGACTTCCTCCGACCGTCTTCGGCGTCGCCACCTCTGCCTACCAACTGGAAGGGCCTCAGGGAGGCCTTGAGAGGCCCTAGCATTTGGGATGCCTTTTCTAACACTCAAAGTGTATCATCGCCCTCCTGTTTCTGCTTTATTTTTTTCTTGTTTTCTCTATTTTGATTCTGATTTTATTGATTTACTTTTTTTTTTTTTTTCTGTCAGGCAAGATTTGTGATGGTAGCAATGGCGATGTGGCGGTGGATCAGTATCATCGTTACCCGGTAAGGCTTTTTATGAGCGGGATCAAAGGAAACTAAGACGGACGCAATATGTGTGTGTTTAGAAATCATGTTTGATGTTTAGGTTTAGAGACAGTCGTATTCATTTCTGTCTACTTGCGGATGCTATTTTGTAGTAACAGGAAATATGGGAGAAAGGATGATGAGAATAAAAAGGAGGCTTAGTGAAAATAAGAAATAAGTTTATGTTGAATAATTTTGTCTTTTTCTTACATTTCTTCTCAACTCCATTATTCTTTTATCTAGCTGGTAAAGATCAACTTGTCAATTTTCGACTGATTTCTTGGTTCTTTCAGCAATAAGACAAATAAGAGCAGTTTTTGATTCCTTGGTTTTATTTCTATCTCTTAAATTTTGTTTCTGAGATTATTGGATGATGTTAATTGATATGTTTTTCGGCGACAAAGCAAATTAAGGTAGTTTCTTCCTTCGTTTTATTTTTTCCCTGTCCTGTCTCTGCTAATATCTCTGAGATCCAATTCGAGGGAATGAAAATAATAAGGAGAAAAGGAGAAGAAACGTTGGTTGCAGAAATCTACTAATTTCTTTTAATGAAATTTGGATTTTTATGTACAGGAAGACGTTGACATCATGATCATATCCAAGTTGGGGTTTGGTGCTTATCGTTTTCCATTTTTATATTCCTGGTAGTATCCTTTTCTTATATATTAATTTAATTTTAGAAATAGTAGAATATAAAAGCGGCATCACGCCATTTTTAAATTGTATTCAGCTTTGTTGCTTACCAAGTTCTATGTATAGATTGAATGCATAAGCGTTGGAAATAAACACAGGCTTTGAATATTTTTACTTGTTGATTTGCTTGTTAGGAATGTCGATAAAATGCAGCCAAGAAAATAATGCGCGGAGATAATCACAAAATAGCAGAGAGAATTTTTTAACGTGGAAAACCTCCCCAAAGTGAGAAGAGGAAAAACCCTGGGACCTTTGTGAGGTCCCACTGATATCCACCTCTATAATAATTTAGGTACAAACCTAACTCTAAACAAAGTGATCCCAAAATAAAGAAATCATCCAAATATAGTGAATAATTCATGAGCAAATCCTGGCCTCCGTCAAAAAGCGATTGATTAAGATCTCTTGTCTTTGCGCCACAAATCTGTTTGTTCTCCTTCAACAAAAATTTAACAGCTGCGAGATTTTACGCTCGGAAAAAATAACACCCGGCCCGCCTGTTTTACTGCTCTCCGGAAAAAACACTCCCACCCAGTACTCGGTTTTGCGCTCACCAGAAAAACACCACCAGTACACTTTCAGTTTTTGCTCAGCTGGAAAAAACACTCCGGCACGCCTCCTCTCCCCAAAAAAAGCGGCCTTTGAGAGAAAAACTCTGAGTACACTCATGTGTTTTTCTGATAAAACATATAGCCCTAATGGGCTTAAGAGAGAGAAAAAGAGGTGGGCATAAAATGGCTTTGGGCTGGACCCACATTACAATCTCCCCCTCGACGGCTTATAAAGGGAGTGCACTCTAACATCTCGGTTAGAGTCCATCTTACATTTGAGCCTTGACACAAACCAGCTTCTCTCTGGTAACAACTTTTGTCATCCTTATCGGAAAGTTAAAATGCAGCAGATCTTCTTAAGCTTCATAAGCTCTTTTCCAATGACATCTCGTAACCAATGATATCTCACATCAATGTGCTTTGTGCGGGAATGGTATGAAGTATTCTTGCTCAGGTCCATAGCACTCGACTATCCACAAACACGACTTTGTCTCATCTTGCATCAAACCCCGGCTCTTGGGCCGAATCTCTTCATCATAACATCTCTTTTTGCTTTGCTTAGTTGCTGCTATATATTACACTTCGATTATTGAACAAAGCGACACACTTCTGTAACCCAGATTGCCATGAAAGCAGCTCCCGACAAAGTGAATAAAAACCCAGAAGTTGACTTTCTACCATCAAGGTCTGCCATGCTCCCGACTCACATAAAACTGTGGTTTTGAACCCCAAAACTCAAACACAATTTTGAAGTACCCCTCAAATATTTGAAGATCCATTTCTTTGCTTCCCAATGCTCCTTTCACAGTTGAGAGAAACCTACTCAACATTGCTAACGGCATGTGCAATATCGGGCCTTATTACCAAACCATACAGCTACATAAGACTCCTATTTCTTGAGGAGTAAGGAATGAGGCCATCTTTCCTTTCATCTATTGTAGTAGGGCATAAGCTAACTAGCTTAAAGTGATTGGCTAGAGGTGTGCTAGTGACTTAGCATCTTTCATATTGAACCTTTCAAGCACCACGTTCAACATACTTTTCTGTAATGACCACAACTTCTTTGCTTTCTATCTCAGTAATTCGCGCCTGACATTTGTTTTACGAATACTAAGTCCTTCATGTCAAAAGGACTTGAACAACCTCTCTTTCAACACTTAATCAATTTTGAATCATTCCCTTTATTAACATATCATCAACATAAAGTAAAAGAATAATGAAGTTACCATGCAGCTAAACTACGAAATAAACACAATAGTACGCATCTGTCCTCTTATATAGTGGCTCACCATAAAAGAATCAAACTTCTTGTACCCACTTGTAGGCGCTTGCTTGACCCATAAGACTTTTCTTTAATTTGCAAACCATGTGCTCATATCTTTTACTTCAAACCCCTCGAGGTTGTGACATATAAATTTCTTCCATTCAAATAACCATGAAGAAAAGCGGTCTTCACATCTAGCGTTGGCTCAGGAGTCTAAACTAGCGATCAAACTCAAAACAACTACGATAGAAGACATTTTCACAAGCTGGAGAGAATATCTCATCAAAGTCAATACCCTTTTACGCCCAAAACCTTTAACTATAAGCGAGCTTTATACTTCAGCAATTTTCCATCACTATCTTTCTTCAGCAGACACCCATTTGTTCCTTAATGCCTTTACGCGCTGGAAGTTCCGCAGCTCATAAGCGTCATTCTTTAACAAGAATGCATTTCTTCTGCATAGCTTTCATCCCGGCTTACCTTATGTAGATGCAGCCCACTTCTTGAAAATTCTCACGAAACCCCCTCATCAGTAATCAGCATACTCTGAAGAAGGATACTTGGATGATAAGGGCGACTCTCCTATTAGTCGCCAATTTGAGGTTAAAATGACTTGTTGAGGAGAAATTGCTCCCCCTGCTCCAACGGCTTGATCCCACTACGGCATCCCATCATCAACCAACGTCTCGGTGCTTCATCACGAGTCATCTCACTTCCCATCTATAGTGCGCTGCAAAGGAAAGATATTGATAGTGGGATCAATAACACCATCAGCGATGGCTTTAACCTTTTAGGTCTTCACCATGTCACGAGAAATAGTCGATCTTCATAAAATATCACATCTCTGCGCCACGAAAATCTTCTTTTCCTTTGGATCCCATAATACGTACCCAAACTCTTCATTTCCACCAGCCAACAAGGATACATGGGCTTTGTCATCAGCTTTGACCTCTGCTCTTTAAGGGACATGTCGCAAAGCCTTGCACCAAAAAACCTTAAGATGGTTGTAAAGCGACATCTTTCACATCCACATACCTTCTACGAAATGTCAAACTCCAAAGGCTGAGAGACCTATTTATCAAGTAACAAGCGATCTGGTAAAGCTACCCAAAACACTTTAGGTAGCTTTGCCATTTGCTTGTACATCGACCTTCTCAACAATAGTGCGGTTCATCCTCTCTGCAACACCATTGTGCTGTGGAGTACCAGGAACTGTCTTCTCATGTCTAATACCATGTGTTGAGCAGTAGTTTCTAAACTCCTTTGATGTATACTCACCTCCATTGTCAGTCTGAAGGTACTTCAAGCTTTCTTTGTCTCTCAACTAAGGCATGAAATTTAAGAAAAAGATGATACCGCCGATCTTTGGCCTTCATGAGATAAACCCACCTTTGCTTGATGCATCATCAATGAATGTGACAAAATATCTATTTCCACCCCAGGACTCCACCTCAAAGGGACCACAAACATCAGAATAAACCAATTCCAAAATATTAGATTTCTTTTTTGAAGATTGAGAAAAAGAAGCTCTATGATGTTTTCCAAATAAACAATAATCACAAGGGTTAAGATTGTTTCCTTTAGTAAAAGGAATGAGAGCCTTTTGGCTAGTATATTTAACCTTTCTCACTCATGTGACCCAATCTTTTGTGCCATAATTTGGGAAGGAACCATCTTCAGTTGCATTCAATTCATCTCCACATATTTTCACAATTGTCCTGTAAAGTGTGCTTCTAACCTTGCCTCTAGCAGCTACTAAAGAACCTTTGGTAAAAGCTTCCGTTTAATTCTAGGAAATTAATTCACATATCCTTCAGATCAAGCAACTCCAGAAATAAGATTAAGGCGTAAAGTCGAACATGCCGCACATCTCGAGTCAATGAACAGCAGCGTCGTCGTGGCTGACATCACCAATACCCACAATTTTGGAGTAACTGGTGTTACCCATCTTCATAGTACCCGAGTCGGCACATCTGATGTGAAGAACTCCTTATTAGAGATGCGTGATAAGAAGACTCTTTGTATCAATAATCCACTCAGCCTCATTATCTTGTAGTGAGCGAGCATTCTTCATCTCCAAAAAATAGAACTGCTACATCTTCGTCAGATAAAGCAGCTGTAGTATTTTTATTTTCATCTTTCCTCTGATTTTTGCCTTCTTTTTGTTCCCGTTTCCAAGCATAACAATTTCTTTTCATATGTCCTTCCTTACCACAATGATAACACTTTCTTCTTTCACTAGACTTTCCTCTGGATTGCGACCTGCCTTTGGATTTACCGACCCTTAGGTTCTCTATTTTTACCTCTTCCTGTTCTCATGACAAGAGCCTCGGTCTCAGAAGATATTCCTTGTTCCTTCCTTCGGCTTCTTCATTAAACAAAGTTTGTCTTTTACCATATCCATGGTTAAATTGCCATTAAGTAGGAATTACTAAGTGAGATAACTAGAGTATCCCAACTATACGGCAAAAGAACTCAAAAGTAACAATGCTTGCAACTCATCTTCAATCTTCATCTTCATAGCATTTAAGCTGGTTCTGACCCTTGAAAGTCAGGGTGTGCTTTCTCGCTCGTTGTGCCCATTTTATACTTGGTTACTAGCCTTCTAATCAAAGTGGCTTTATTAAATGCGGTTTTACGTTCGTACATGGTTCTAATTTTTTCCAGCTCTGATAGCATTAGTCTCACGTGACACGTGATGAAACGCTCTGAGTCTGCAGCATGCGATTAAGAGCTCTTTTGTTTTCCTATGCATGATCTTCCATTCTGCTTCTGACATATCTTTGGGTTTACTATTATCCCCATCAATAGGCGCATATAAATCCTTGCAATAAAGAATATCTTCCATTCTTGGCTTCCAAATAGAATAATTAGACGAGGTTAGTCTAATCATACCGGCTCGAAGATTCCTCCATTTTAAACCAACCTAATCACAATGCAGACAATGGGAACACGGCTCTACGATCTGCAAACTTGTTGGGAAATAAATATGGTAGATATTTTCCCTTGTTGATTTAACTTTGTTAGGAATCAATAAAATGCAGCCAAGAAAATAATACGCGAGAGATAATCACAAAATAACGGAGAGAATTTTTTTAGTGGAAAACCTCCCCAAAGTGAGAAGAGGAAAAACCACGGGACACTGTGAGTCACAAATATCCACTATAATAATTTAGGTACAAAACCTAACTCTAAACAAGGTGATCCCAAAACAAAGAAATCATCCAAATATAGTGAATAAATTAATAGGCAAATCTAGCCTCAAATCAAAAACAGATTGATGAAGATCTCACCCAATCTGCATACAAATCTGGCTGTTCTCCTTCAACAAAAAATTGCTGCTGCAGATTTTCTGCTCCGGGAAAAATAACACCAGCCCGCCTCTGTTTTTCTGCTCTCCAGAAAAAACACTCCACGGCTGCTCAGTTTTCTGCTCACCAGAAAAACACCACCCGGCTGCTCAGTTTTTGCTCACTGGAAAAACACTCCAGCACGCCTCACTCTCTCCCAAAAAAAACAGCCGCACCAGAAAAAACTCTACAGGCTGCTCATGTGTTTTTGCAATAAAACATATAGCCCTAATGGGCTTAAGAGAGAAAAAGGAATTGGGCCGCCAAAATAAACTTTGGGCTGGACCCACATTACATAAACTCATCTATTATCTGTTAAAAATATGATTATTTTTTCAGTAAATGCATATTTGAATCTAGTTCCCATCTTCTTTTCCCTTTCTCTTTTAATATCAAAATCAACACTGTATTATATAGAACTTGATTTCTAGAGTTGTAACAGAATACTTATCAGTTGTTTCCCAAATTTCCATTTTTGTCTTAGATTCGTTGGAATGATATATGAACTCATAGGTTTCCACATTTGCAGATGGTTTAGGAACCAAAGTCAATGACAGAAGGCATTGCTTACTACAATGATCTCTTCTTGACAAGAAGGTATGGAGTTTCAAAAGCCAACACAGGAAGATAATGAATAAGATAAAATTATTTGATTTTCATTAATTTGTCCTTCTCTTAAAAGAGAAATTGCAGAATAGAACAACTTACATGCAGCAGGAGCAGGAAGAACTAATTCCCTTATATCTAGGAGTAGAACAATTTAAAAAGAAATAGGAAATTAGGAATAGAACAGCCTGTTCTTAGTTTGCAGTGGAGGCTTAATTAATAGTCAACGAATAGAACAACTTACATGTTTTTCCTCTCTGTATTAAAGAGACTCTTGTATCTATTCTAAAAAAATATATGACATATTTTTTTCCTCATATTTTCTGAGTGTGACCACACCAATACTGTCCAATTTTGTTGCTACGAGGGTCTCCTCAAGAGATTTTTGGACGAAAAACTGCTGAAGCAGAATTTTTGGCGCTTGGCATGGGGCCTCCCAAGTCCCATCTCCAAGCATCACTCTTTTTCAAGTCACCTCTTTTGACTCCTGATACCTCTTCAATAGTAGGTAGTGGTTTTATTCCAAAAATTCATCCTTATACTTCGTAAAGTTCTTCATTGGGTCCTGCCAGAAAATCATGAACTCTTTCCTTAGTTTTTTGTACTTCATTCCACCTCTTAGGCTGCACCATTCACAGTTGGTGGATAGGTCTAATTCTTGCCACAACTTGGTCATGACGTTGAAATACTGAGTAACATCAAGCTCTCCCTACCTCATGCTCAGCTCAAACACTAGAGCAAAAATTTGGAAATGCTAAGACTAGGAATAATGTTTTACTTGAAGGAAATCCTACTACAAATCGATATTCACTGCCACAACTTCATTTGGCTATCAGCTCAAAATACTTACATCTGAAAAGATTAATTAGGAATTGCATTTGTTTCATTGATGATGATGATGAGCCCGATATATTGAAGCTTGCTTCACATATTCCTACTATCACATCTCACATCGATAGGAGATAAAACCACTGTATTATATAAGTATGGTGAGTGCATGATAATATGAATTATATAACAAAAAAAGAAAAAAGATAAATTAATTCATCTCCCAGAATCAAATATGGATTGACTTTGATACTCTTTGTAAGGAATTCTTGATTCCCTTTGCCCAAATAAGTAAGAAAATCCTTCTTTCTTTGCCCTTCCTTCCATGGAAATTAAATTTGCTTTTTTCTTCTACCTGGTAAAACGATATAAAAAGTCATTCTTTTGTAAACCGTAGCTTTAAGCCCATGTTTTTTCCTTTCGTTTTTGCTTCAAAAATAATTATTTGTAGCGCGAATTGATGGATTTTTTTCACAGGACTTGAATTGAAGAGGAAGAAATGCTTGTAGTTCGAAGTTTTGATCCCGATTTAGCTGGACTCGTATTTGTTTGATGTGAGGTGGCTAAGGTGATTTCTAATCATATGTTTCTAAACATATGTTTCTAATCTAATAATATTATAAACATACTAGAAATTCCTCATATATTAGACATGAAACATACATAAAAGGTGATTCCTATTTTCAAGAACATGTTTTCGTTCTTACAAATGAAAAAAAATACTTAAAATTTGTTTGGTTAAAAGGGGGTCTCATTTTTTGTGTTCTCCATGTTTCCAAAACCTTTGTTCTCTTAGAAAACATCTTTTTAGTGTCTGTGTTCTCCACAGTTGTTTTTGGGCATATCACTAGTCTCAATAGTCACAACCCGTAGGTGGAATACAAGTTACCATTCGAATGAGGTATGTCTTAGAGTGGAACTTGGTAGTGGGATGCATATACATATAAAGTAAAGTTAACCATTTTTTTTTACTTTTTCGTAATCCATGCATTTACAGGTAAAATATTGGGAATTCAGACAAAATATCTCCAAACAGAAAGATATTTACTTACAAAGTGAGGTGAGATTGTTTCTGTAATAATATACTACCTTAAGAAAAAGAAGAGAGCGAGAGAGAGATGATGATGATAATAATAGTGGGAAGTTCAATTGGGAAATGGTGTAATTAATTTTACAAGATATATACACATATATTCATATAAATAAAAATAAGATGTCCTTGTTACAACACTAGCGAGTGTATGTTGGTAAAATCACTAATATAAGATGAGGGGGCAGGGTGGCACTGTTAAAAAAGAACTAACCACTTAGGTTACATAGGAGGAGGAGGAGGACCACCTAAATAACATAACTTAAAGAGGAAAAAGCCCATTTTGAAGGAAACTATTTTCGATAAATGGTTAGCTAACTCATCAAAATGTATATCCATCAAAGCCCATTTTTGATAGCTAACCATTGGGAGGGACCACCTAATAACCTAAATCATATTCGTTTTGGTTTTTATCATTTTAATGGTCTGAAAAACTATTTTATGATTGTTTTTAGTGTTCTTTCTGTTTTCTGAAGAAAAAGAACCAAATGTTTTTCTCATTCTTTTTGGTAACAAAAAATAATTTTCAAAAACTATAAACAAACAGTACCTAAAATTTCCAAAAACCTTTGAGATCAAATTATGATGTTTTCCATGGGAGCAATCCAAAGACAAGTGATTGAAAATTTCCAGCTCTTTAAGAAAATCCCTACTTTGATGAAGAACATTTTTTGAAGGAAAGCGTTTTTATCACGGATGCAATATATTACAAAAAACTTTTATATAATCACTTTTTCGAATTCCTATAAAAAACGTTTATGATAGAAGCGCTGTCAGGGAAAATGTTTTGACTATAAGTGTTATTACAAAAAGTAGTGTCAAACTAGGCCTTAGTACGTTATAGAAAAAGAAATGAAATATTTAATATTAATATTCTAATTTAATTTAGTTAAATTTATTGAATAATGTAAAACAAATTATGATTATAACATGTTTATGATTTTTTTAAATTTTGTAAGTTTAACTTGTAAAAAAATCGATATAAAAAAGATTTTGGGGGGGGGATGACTTTTATCATATTTGGTGCTTCAATGCACCTTTACATAATCCCCTATGTATATAAAATTGTTTTACAAAAAAATAATGCCAGTAAATATAAGTAAAAACCAATGCTATATATATGTAAATTTGATTATTTTAAAAATATTGGCACTCAAAATAAAAATTAAATGAACAAATCAAAATAACATAATTTAATAAATTCAACTTAAAATTATTAAATAATAAATATTAAAATTTACTAGATATGTGATTAATAAATGAAGTATGTTAAATATCCAAGAAGTAAATAGAAAAAGATGCACTCCCCAACGGCCCAATAGACCAAGAGACCTTCAAATAAAGGTCAAATAAAACCCATGTTTTGCCATCTTCTCTCTCATCTCCAAGCTTAATCAACAGTCAGTCGGCCACTTAGAGTTGGAGGAGAACTCTTGCTTCTAGCCTTGAAATTCAACTCCTCAAACATCACTTTTGTTTGCAAGAAGATTGCGTTGTCTGTTTGTCATATAATTCTTGTTGCTGCAATTTCTTCAGCTTTTATGGAAAGAAATCTTTTGCTGAAATTAGCTGTATCTTTCTTCTTCATGAAAATGGATGCTTTTTCGACTACAAGAATTTCCTGAGTGCCTGTGGAAGGATAACTTTTTGTGGGCTGCGTTGGGAGCAATTCAAGGAAAAGGAAAAACAAACTGATAAATTTGAAAAAAAAAAGAAGAAAAGAACTTTGAATTCCAATGCCTTCTTGACTTCATCCTATCTGGTAGGAGAGAAAATTGAAATGGAAAAATGTTTCAATATTTTAATTTGAATAGATGGTTATAAAGCCTCCCCCTCACCCTGCATATGATTTGACAACCATCATAAAGCTTGCCCTTTCTGAAGATGTTGGGGGGCCAAGGTTTAATTCCTTTCTTATCTTCTATGGTTATTCTTTCTGTTATTTGAGCTAATGGTTTCGTAGTGGATTGACATCTACTTGTCTTTGAAGCCTGTGGTCTTAAATATACATATGATTAGATATGTTCCTACAAACATGATTGATTATCAAATTTGAGTTTCCTTGATAATCCCTTTTGAGTTTCCATCAAATTTCATTGGCAAATTCATGCATTTATTGGAAAGCGGTTCCCCATTGTAGGTGATGTCACTTGTATGGCCACCATTCAAATGACAACCAGGTGGAAGCCCATTTCTTATGAGAGGGACCGGGATCATTCTTTGGAATTGCTCTTCTTGGAGGCGATATTTAATGAAGTTGATCCTTCATGAAGATGCGGGCAGTGAATGACACACCCCCACCCCCTACTAGCGGCAGGTGTATCGACCACTCCACAGAAATCCCCAGTCGTTACCTCTAACGACTAGAAAATCCTGTGAAGCGAAGTCGTATGTCTTGCTTAAACCTCGTATAAATTATTATTATTATTATTATTATTATTATTATTATTATTATTATTTTTAATTTTCTAAGTTGTGATTTTGTAAATCTTGACAGCGGTAAAACCTCCATTTTGTGGCCCCCAAACCGGGGGTCAGTTGACTTCCACGTCCAACTGCGGAATACACAAGTGGATGTCGGGTTACTCGACGCCACTTCAGAAAATCGGGCAGAGTCTCCTTTGTACGGAGAGCCCTACCCAAATACAGTACCTGCATATACCTGTCCCAAACAGTCCAATATAATCCCACACATGAGTAAAACGGCCTCTTGGGCCCATAATACAGTACTCAATATGCATACCAATCATGAGTCCAACTATATATCCAATAGTTACAAGAGAGGTAATCAATTCTTCCTTATACAACACATATTAAAATTCTAACATTCTAATACATGTATACACCACGAATCCCAAAGCCCGCAATCCAGGCTTTTTCTTCTAAACTTCGACCTCTAGGACGAATGGAGTCTTCGCACGCTCACATTGCCTTTAAAGGGGTCCCACGGGGTGAGTAATGCTCGATGGGAGAATCACCACAAGTGGGCTACTCACCACCTAAGTGCGTGCAATGTTCCAATGAAAACACATTTAAGAAAATGCATGATCCTACTTGAATGTCTACATGACTTCCAACTGGGATCCAGGTCCTCACCGACTCTCTCCTCTTTTTATTTCGTATGAGAATATTAGTTTCAAACAAAGTTATTTGTTTATAGTTGTAGTCTACCCTTCGATCAGGTAGTGTGGAATTTGTCTCAGATATTATATTTAGTGGACTACCCTCGAGATGTATCAATTGGGCCGACTCAGGCGATTGATATTTTTATATATGGACTACCCTCCGATATATCAATTGGCGTCTCAGGCAATTGATATTTTAAGTATGGACTACCCTCAGGTCATTTAATATTTTTAGACAACCCTCGAATGATTTTCTCTAGACTCATCTCTCATGCACTCCTCCTATAATCCTAGGGTGTTCCAGTGCATATGGAATGCATGTATGCCAGTTCCAATACAGTCTAATCACATGCAAATATATAAACATGAATATACTCGCATAATTCAAATCACACAATCATGTTATGTAATTATACATTTCATCACATCAAAATTAGCTCACTTAGGCTAATGATCAAACACGAGTAATTTAATTTAAATCACTCGGCCAAATACATATTTTCACAAAAATATATTTTGAGAATACTATTTAGGAATAGTAGAGCCTGGTTACTATTCCCAAAATCATAAATCATCGGTTCACTTAGTAGACCGGGTTTTCAAACACGTTCCGGCTTCAAGCAAATTAATACATGATTTAACACATAAATACACAATTTAGGAAACCAACCAGCCGGTGAGCTTGAGTCACGGACTGTTTCCATAGGTTTCTAAATCCTAACCTTTCGGTTCCAAGATTTGGAGCCGTCAAAGCCGACTCCCCTCACGGCCTCATTCAGCTCAAACATTGCAAAGCACATTTAAAATGAGAATAAAACCAAGTAGGGAAAACCCCACTACCTCTCGGAGTTTGAAACTCCTTCATCGATACCCGCGTGATGCCCTTTCCGCGTAGAGCAATTCTCCCTTCTTGTCCGACGGCGCGGTCGGATGTGCGTATTTTTAGAGAAGGAAGATCTTCTCTGCTTAACGTCATTAAAGCCCACTGCATCTCCTCTTCTCATTTCATGTTTTCTTTTCCCCTTTTTAATTTGAGGAGATGAAAACTATTCACTAATTTGTCTTTTAGTGACTTAATCAAATCTCTAAATGACCATTATGTCCCTTCATTACCCAGATTTGATATTCGGCACTATCTCGGCCATCCATTTTTATCATTTCTCTACTCCTTACCACCCATGGCATATGAGTCGTGTTATATGTGACTTCGTCACATCGAAAATCTTTTCTGGCACCGAGAAAGCGCGATGCCTCGAAGCGTGTCAACTCGACGTCTCGGAATTTTACGTCTTGACTAGATTTGTGAGGCGATTCAGCGGTGCGTCAGTTTCGTCATCCGAGATCTAGAGAATAAATTCCCAGTTTTTAGCAGAAATTACAAATTTTCCCTTTTTCCAGAAATTGGAATTTTTCGGGTCTTACATTCCCCCCTCCTTAAAAATGAATTTCGTCCCGAAATTCAAGACAATTACAATCACTCACGTGCCTATGCAACGTACACTTTACCATGCATGTAAACAGTCATTTAAATCTTAAACGACTAAACTACGTACCTTCATCCATAAACAAGAAGGGATAGGTGGCCCGCATCGTGTCCTCGCGCTCCCACGTTAACTCCTCCACTCCACAGTGCCGCCCTGCGCCTCTCCGCTAGCCTCCGCGGTCTTGCGTCGTAAAACGATCCGCGGCTATCAACAATGCATTGGTCTCCTCGAAGGTCCAGTATCGATTGTCAATTTCTATCTGTCCCCAATCCACCGTAAATTTGGATGCAAAAATATATTTCGAACGCATGGGGCGATGAAACACCTCGTGGACACGACATGCTGAAATTACTTATACTTGGAGTATGCAACGGTGCCTATCCTCTCGAGTATCTCGAAAGGTCCGATAACCCTCGATGGCTTCAGCTGCCCGAACGGCCAGCTCCCTCTCTTAGGCATCGCTGAAGCGATCACCAACCCTCGAACTCTAAAGGTCGGCGTCGGCACATCGGCGCAAGCTCTTCTGCCGCTCACGGCCCGGTGAGAAGGCGGCTATCGTATCAAACTCACCTTCTCAGAGGTGTCTCTAATCAGATCAGGACCAGTGATGGAGCTCTCTCCCACCTCGGTCAACATAACGGTGATCTACATGGCCTCCCATACAGTGCCTCATACGGTGCCATCTGTATACTCGCCTGATAACTATTGTTGTAGGCGAATTCCACTAAGGGCAATTGCTCCTCTACCCTTATGACCCAGGACACATGCTCTCAGCGTGTCCTTTAACACATGTATATAATCCATACAACATGTAACCCTACACAACCCCTGTTTGGTGTGTAAACACTAACCTTCCCAAGGTCACAATCACTGACAATCCAATGGACCGTCAACCTAGTCCATGTCGCCAGACCAACATCCATATCACAGAGCCCTTGCCCGGTCTCGGCAACGCAAATGCAATCTCTAAGGGTTATCCAAATCTTGAGTCACTCCTGACTCCTATCATTCAACTCTAAGTCTACGTGATAACTTGTCCGTGGGTTTTCATCTCGGGCAACATAATTGTTCGGCTTACACTTCGAGCCTGTTACATTCACACAGAAATTCGGGATATCTTCCTGGGTCTCTTACACCCTAACTCCAGGATTCTCACCTTAGGGTTCGCAGGCCCCTTTTGCTTTGCCCACACACTCCCTAATTACTCGTCATTTCTGGAGAGTCTTCATTGGACGTAGTCTTCGAAGACAAACTCAACCCCACACTCACAAAGTGGTGAATGACCATATCGTGCACCCACGGAGCTTCGGCGTGATGTTCTGATTACGCATGACCTTAATAATGCCAATACTTTGCGGCACCTATCGGGGTCCGTGCGAATCGGAGATCTCTCTCATAATTCGACCTATCGAATCTCACCCACATTCTAGGGAAGAACATCTATACCGAACCTACAAGGCCTTAACCTCTAAGCCCAAATCCAATGTCGTATCGATTATGACAACCCGGCTAAGGTCTTAATTACTGACAACCCGATGGCTGTCATCTCATCCATGTCGACGACATCAACAACCAATATGTCTACCACCTAAGGTCCACCCGCAGCTTCATTGCCTTGACTACGTCACCATCCACGACTTAGGCTCACACTCTAGCCCCTCGGCCTATCTATCTTTGTGGGAGTGCTTGTATAGCACCCGAAGCCGAAACTAGTTCCTCTAACCACTTACTAGGTGTGGAGGAATGGCCCATACTATCTGTCCCTACATTTCTTGGGATTTGGATTGTCCCAAGTCTTAGGATCCACGCCTCTGAAATCCGTCACTCATGCTCAATCCTGGCCCTAGTCCTGAAACTAGTGTGAAGCATAAGTCTTCTGCCTCTTCCCCGAACTAGGAGAAAGTTGATCCTCCCTCTTGTTACCAATACCCGTATCCTGAGTGTTCCAAGTATCCTCGATTTCTCTCTCTATGGTCAAGGCCGTCCCAACCATGGAGTCCATATCCTATAGGCGAAATCCTACAATCTATTCCCCAGAATGGACAACCCCATTTATTCTCGCATCTCTGTATGTGCCCAACCAATCCCAAGGAAACTTCATTATCCCTCGAAGGTTGATAGTCGGTCTCTCCCGACTCATCACGCCTCGACCTTTCTAGGTCGTGCTCCCCAGTGCGGCTTTCATGTGTCCAAATCTCCCCTCCGATGGCTAAAACTCGCGCTACGATCTTGGCGTGGCCCAGTGGTCTCTCGATTAGGGTGTAACACATTCCTCAGAGTGATACTCATGCTCCCACTCATTTGGGAATTAGATCAAGATGTCATCCACGAAGACAACGACAAACTGATCTAGATAGGGTTGGAACACTCTATGCATGAGATCTATGAATGCTGCTAGTGCATTCGTCAATCCAAAAGGCATCACCATAAACTCAAAGTGCCCATAACGAGTTCTAAACGCTGCCTTAGGGATATGTATCCCTAACCCTCAGCTGATGGTAACCAGTGCGAAGGTCTATCTTGGAGTAGACTCGCTCCTCTCAGCTGATCAAGCAAATCGTCAATCCACCATTAATGGTGCAGATTCTTGATCGTAACCTTATTCAACTGTCGATAATCAATGAACAGTCGAAGGGTCTTATCCTTCTTCTTCGCAAATAGAACCGGAGCGCCCCATGGTGAAGTGCTCGGCTTAATGAACCCCTTGTCCAATAGCTCCTGTAACTAGACTCACAAGTTCTATGACTTTCGGTGCCATCACATGCGGAGTCATAGAGATGGGTGAAGTACCGGTGTAACTCAATACCAGGTCTACATCCCTATGAGTAGTCGGGTGGCTCATCTGGAAGAACATCCACATAATTTTTCTCGAGGTAGATCTAAGTCTGGTCTCTCCTCGTCCTCTAGGGTAAGGCTCGCTAAGCTAACCTTCTTGTCATATGCGGACTCATATGCGCGGAAAAATATGTGTTTGTCCTCTGAAATACCACACAGTACCGTCCTGCGTGTAGGCGGTGGCCTCTCAGCTCTGTCGATCGCGATCACATGCGCTATCGACAGATCATCCTAGGATGACATGAACTGGCGTAATACATGATCTCGGGTCCGTGAGTAGAGTCCCGAGATCTAACTCGCAACCTCGACCTATCATCGCCTTCTCGCCTAATCCTGGGGAACTCACGTGCAACAGCTCCTCTAAGGTCTCTGAAGGGTCCTTGCCCATATCCATATTTGGGCCTCATTCTCTAGCTAGAGCAGCGACTAGTCTAATCAAGGTCGCGTCGGTAATCTCGATAGCCTCCCAACACTTTCTTGAGTCTACATGAACTAATGGTAGAGGCCACCATGGGATCTCTCCCTTTGAAGGTCGGAGGATGATCACGTCCTAAACCTCTGGAGGTTACAGGATCTTCACCGGCTCTACCTTTATACACGCCCGTGCGTGGCATTCGTTTGTAATACCTATAGCCTCAAACGAAGGCATGCGTCGAGCGCGATTGTACGACCCGATACCCAGTGGACGTCTCTGCGTCCTGCGTCTCATCTAGTCATCATCATTTTGATGACACGTTCAATATCAATATCTGATATCTCTAAAAATGAAACACAACCAAGGACACTAAAAATGCACATGTAACATAACAATTAAATCTTATCTGATTATCTCTAAAGGCATAAACACTTCCGGGACACTCTTCATACATAAACCAGTGTATATGTATTGTCCTTGCATTTACAGGTAGTGCAAGGCAATAAATTTTGCATTTAAAACATTGTTTTCAACAAAATTTTATTTTTGAAAATTTTATTTTTTCGAAAATTTCGTCTAATTTTATTTGATTTGATTTTATTTATTTATTTATTTAAAAAAAAATTCCCCCAAATTATTTCGAGAGCAGTCTTGAGTCAAAATCGGGTCAAAAGCGGTCGAGCGAGCCGGGTTCACCCAAAACCCAAAGCGCGGAGCCCGGCCCGGCATGCCCACCATACGCTGCCGCACTCCCGGGCCTCGTGCCTGCGGCGCGTCGCTCGGCGCCCCCGCAGCGCTCCCTCTTTGCTTGGCACCCCACGCGCCTATGCGCTGCTTTCACCGCCTTGGCGCCATCATCGCTGCTGCGTCCGTCCATGGCCACGCCTGCGCTCGCTGCGCTCTCAGCCAGCCACCTTCGACCGGCCATTACTGCGCCCTGCTACTTGGCGCCCGACGTCTTTGTGTCGCAATATAGCCTCTACCTTAGGCCTCCTTCTTGCAATACAATAAACTGTATTGCAATCGGTTTAAGCCAACTTCACCCATCTTGCAATACAGTCTTCAGCCAGACGGCCACCTTCCGATACCTAGGTTGCAATACAAACTTAGTATTGCTGTCTGATCCTCTCTCTGTCTGATTTAGGCGTATACTGAAATTTACGCCGCAATGTTTTCATTATAAATATTTTTTTTTTCCAGCAGTGGAAAAATCACTAAAAATCACAAAAATCATTTTTTTTCATCCTCTTTAACACTCAAATAAATTTACAAAAATTTATTTTCTTCATTTTACACCATATAAAACCTTAGAAAATTATTTTCTTCCCTATGACAAATAAATTTACTTGAAATTTATTTTCTTTTCCGATTTTCCTTTGAAATTTTTCTCCACCTTATATGCATATATACCATCTTTCATTTCCATCAGTACATCAAATAGATTCTAAGATTTATTTATTTTTTTTAGTTTTAGCCCTTGTAAAACAAAAATTTTCTTCTATTTGCCAACAACCCCGAATAAATTTAGTTAAATTTATTTTATTTAATTACGTTTTCCGGGTTTACACCTTTGTAAAACTCCCAACAAAAATTTCAACCACTATGTCATGCTTAAATCATAAGCACACAAACATTTCCCAACACATAAGACATGGTACACACACCATTCATCAACATTCACATGTTCACACATCAATTATCAAATCACACAAAACACATCAACACGTGCATGCAGTGTCCTAGTTTTGTCCCGTGATTTCATAGGTAATCTCATACCCATACTCAACATCAAACCACACAAGTGGCGATGCTCTCACTCTACTATGGCCTAAGCCCCAAATCCTCAATCTATAGGTTTCCATATACCTATACTTCACATCAAACCACCTAGTGGTGATGGATACCCAACCCGAGCTCCCTAGGTATTCGTATACCTAAGCTACGATACTGAGCTGTGGCCCCCAAACCCAGGGTCGTTGACTGTCATCCGTGGAATACAAAGTGGATGTCGGGTTACGACGTTTGCCAGTCGAGGCCGAGTCTCAGCTTTGTGGAGGCCCTGCAATCTGATGCACTGCGTATACCTGTCCCCGAACAGGTCCAATAATCCACATGAGTAAGCTGGCCTCTTGGGCCCATGTCTGATCTCAATATACATACCAATCATGAGTCCAACTATATCCAATAGTTACAAGAGAGGTAATCAATTCTCATATAACACATATTAAATTCTAACATTCTAATACATGTATACCACGAATCCAAAGCTACAATGCGGCACTCTTCTAAACTCGACCTCTAGGACAACCGTCTTCTCTCACGCTCCTTTGTGCACGTAAAAGGGGTCCCGTGGGGTAAGGCTAATGCTCGATGGGAGAATCATACACTAAGTGGGCTACTCACCACCTTCATCACGGAGTCACGATGTTCCAATGAAAACACACATTCAAGCAAATGCGATCCTGCTTGAATGTCTGCATGACCTTTCAGATCAGAGTCCTCACTTGAGCTCTCTCACTCGCCTAAGCTCGTATGAAATATTAGTTTCAAACAAAGTTATTTGTTTATAGTTATTAGTCTACCTCCGATCAAGTAATTAGATTTGTCTCTAGATATTATATTTAGTGGACTACCCTCCGAAGTGTATCAATTGGTATCTCAGCTGATTGATCTTTTTATATGTGGACTACCCTCCGATATATATCAATTGGGACGTCTCCGACGATTGATATTTTAAGTATGGACTACTCAGATCATTTTAATATTTTTTAGACAACCCTCGAGACCGTTTTCTCTAGACTCATCTCATGCACTCCTCCTATAATCCTAGGGTGTTCTAGTGCATAGGAATGCATGTATGCTGGATTCAATACAGTCTAATCATGCAAATATATAAACATGAATATACTTATAATTCAAATCACCTGATCATGTTATGTAATTATACATTTGTCACATCAAAATTAGCGTGGGCTGGTATTAAAACCACGAGCAATTTAATTTAAATCACTCGGCCAAACACATACACTCACAAAAATATATTTTGAGAATACTATTTCGAGATAGTGAAACCCTCGGTTACTATTTAAAATCAAATATTCGGTTCACTTAAGTGAACGGGTTTTTCAAACCATTTCCGACCTCAACAATTAATACATGATTTAACACAAAAATACATAAATTAGGAAACCAACCAGCCCTTGGACAGTCACGGACTGTCCATGGAGTTTCTAAAATCAACAACTCTGGTTCCAAGATTTGGAACCGATCAATAACCCTCAGATATAATTTTAACTCCAAACATTGCAAGCATTTAAAAGAATGAATAAACAAGTGGGGCTACCTCTGGAGTTGAGGAAACTCCTTAAATCTGATACCCACGTGATGCCCTTTCCGCGTAGAGCAATTCTCCTTCTTGTCAGGCGATTGTAGGCGGTCGAATGTAGTATTTTTAGAAGAAAGATCTTCTCACCTTCCAGAAAAAACGCCATTGAAATTACTTGCATCTCCTCTTCTCATTTAACGTTTTCTTTCCCCTTTTTAATTTGAGGAGATGAAAACTATTCACTAATTTTTCTTTTAGTGACTTAATCAAATCTCTAAATGACCATTATGTCCCTTCATTACCCAGATTTGATATTCGGCACTATCTCGGCCGTCCATTTTTATCATTTCTCTATTCATACCACTTATGGCACATGAGTACATGTTATATGTGACTTTCATCGCATCGAAAATCGTTTCTGGCACGAAGCGTGATGCCTCGAAAAAAGCGTGTATCAACTCCGTCTCGGGAATGTGCCATTTACGTGCTATCCCCAGATTTGAGACGATTCAGCGGTGCAATCAGTTTCGATCATCAGAGATCTAGAGAATAAATTACGGATTTTTAACGAAATTACTATTTTATGTCGAAATTACAATTTTGTCATTTCCGAAGTGGAATTTCTCAGGTCTTGTCGGCAAGCATGATGATGCATATAGGATAATTCCAAATCACGTAAACCTGACTTACATTTTTCGAATATGACAATATGTAATAAAGGCCTCAGGCTCAATACATATTCACAACTACCCTATGTACATACATATGCTCCATTATACAAATTCAAAGTATTTCCTTACAATATTATTAATTACAACAATGATACAAATGTCAGGAGAATCTTAATCCGCTCCAGTGTCCGGAGTGCCTGTACCTGGAAAATAGTTTTTAAAACACAAAAATAATGAGCTAAACGAGCTCAGTGAGTGTATGTTTTATAAAATGTTTTACTTTTTCGGAAAACATCTCAAAGCGTAAAGCTCTCTTTTCACAGATATTTTCCAAGTCTTTCTTTAAAAGTTCAAAACTTCATAAACCTCTTGCTTTAAAAGTTTCACAAACTTTCTCTCCGTCTCTTGCTTTAAAGTTTCTAAAATTTTCTCAAATCTCTTGCTTTAAAGTTTATAAAACTTTTTTTATAAATCTGAGACCTAGGCTCAACATGCTTTAAAATAGCAAGAACTGAGCTCCAGCAGTTTGCTTTAAAATCACCACGGAGCTTGGGCTCAAGCAGCTCGTTTTAGAAATAAAAGCGGGATGCGGGCTCAACCTTTGCTTCAAAGCAAACCATTACTGTTTTGCTTTTCACACATGGTTTAAAATCGAACATTTTCTTTGCTTGCTAAACTCATTGCTTGCTTTTCAAATGGTTTTACCATCAAAACAATTAAATCTGATTAAAAGCGGGTTTATAATAATATTTTATTATTTTGAAAATACGGGTTAGAACACTCCTTCCTTACTAAACAGGCATGACTACAACATGCTTTATTTTATTCCGCATCAGCGATAGGTGAGTCTTACATTTTCATTGAGTTCCGAAACTTATTTGAACTACCTTAATCATTTAGTAAGGTTCCTATACAATCGATGAACTAATTTAGGCTTAAATATGCGAAAATACAACAATCTGGGCATTTTGGGCACTGCGGTACCGGTACCGCTCTGATCGATACCGGTACCCGATTTAGTTGTTAGGGCGGTACCGTGCAGCTTGTATGGTCTGGTACCCGGATAGCTTATGTTGGGTGGTACCAATACCGCCTCGAAAATTTTGCCCATAAATGTTTCTTTTGTATGTTTTGGTACCAATTCTCCTCATACAACTTTCCTATTCCCTAATACCTCAAAAATCAACATAGAATTCATCCAAAAACGACTCCATAACACTTGTATTGGTGGTTTGGAACTCCATACAACAAAACCCTAGGTGAAAGTCAAAGAACTCTTACTCAAGTCCACCAATTCATATAAAACCATAAAATTATGATGGATTCCATGTTTATTCTATACCAATTAGGGTTTTACCTCATAACTTCTCAAATTCTAGGGTTTGGGTGATCTCACAAACCCTAGAAAAGAAGGAACTAATCTCTGACAAAGCATAGGAATCCAAAAATACCCATGATTTCAAAGATGAAAACATACCTTGGTTTTGGTCTTCTCCACTTCCCTCTTAACCTTTCTTTTCTCACCAAAACGTGAAGCCCTAGCCAAAAGAAATGAGACCAAATGAATTTTGTTTGTCTCATGGCCTATTTATAGTCTCCACTTTTCCTTAATTACAATTAAGTCCTCCATCCTTTTAATATTGCAAATCAACTTATGTTATTTTCATTTTGGCATACAATCTTTTTTTATTATGCCCTTTATGTCCCATTTGATCAATTACGATTTTTACCCTTGTTTTATTCCAACATTTCGGGTCCCATAATTTATCATTTCCCAATTTCATCTCCAAGATACCACAATGTGATACTTGATGCTCGTATACACCCCTACTATTTCACATACTGTACACTCTCTCGGGACGGGGCGTTACAATAAAGCTTTCGGTATTTGTATGATGTGTTTTTTCATTGCCTGGTCATATTTAGTGTACATTTTGATATTAGGTGGAGTGCTCCCAAAAGGATGGAGACTATGTTCATAAAGGATTGAAGTTTGGCAAAGTACATGGTAAAATATTTGAAAAGCAGAGGTTTCTTTAGTAAATATCTCAAAAATTGTTTTCATTTTTAAGCACTTTTGTTCCTTTTTTTTTTTCTTTTCTTCAAATATATACGAGTCCAAGCTCACAAGGTATTCGTAGAGAGGGTTGTGCTAAATTTTATGCAATGGATAGATTTGGAATAACAACTCAAAAACTAAGGTATTTTAATTTTCTATGACTTGTAAAATCCATGAAAGTAGGAAATAAGGAGCTTGATGAATGTTCCTCCAAAGACTTTTAAGAAATCTTCTTTGATGTGGATTGTAATAGTTTGGGGAAATTTAAATAAATGGGATTCATTTAAAACTAAAAATTCTTCAAATTTTAAGATGTTCAATAGACTCTCTTTATCCTTTCAAGAGTTTTGCACTATTTTGTTATTGCAGTCCCAAAGAATAGGTCATTTTGTCTGATAGAAGCAAGCTTGGAAATTTTTAGATATACTAGGAATAACATGATTTTTTGATAGGTAATAAATACCTTACCTTCAAACGTAAACCCGGATCCCATCCCAACCTTTGCCACTTGAGGTAGGGTTGAGCAGCTATAAACGTGATTATCACGGCTAATGTTTATTTAGGTATTAGGATAAGCAAGATTCATTTTCAATTAATGCAGTCCAATTGGAACTGCTGATGTGATATAATTGGTTAAAATCATGCAAACCCTGAACTGTCCATAATTAGTACACCCACCACTCATTTTGAGCCGCCAGCACTCCGAGTTTTACGTTTGGTGGATAAGTGGGCGGTATAGATCTGACCCATTCTCTCACTAGAAATCTACTTGTTTATGTTCTTTTTGTTTCTTTGTTTGATTGTTGCTAACATTCTCCAGGGATCTCCGATTGCAGGTATTAATTGGTGGAGGGAGGAATCACAGAATGGGTTTATTTGATATGGTTCTTATAAAAAACCCAGGTTATATGATTTCTAATATAACCAAATATTATCTTTATCCATTAATGTTAAACATAATAAAAACGTACAAATTGGCAAGAGGTATCATATTTTTAACATATGAATAGATTTTGACTAATTTACTTAGATTATAATAAGGGCTTTCCAAAGGGGTATAATAAAGATTCATAAATATGTATATATATTCACACACACGAGGTACGCTACGTTTTTCATTGAGTTCCAAACTTATTTGAACCTATCTTAATCATTTAGTAAGGTTCCTATACAATCGATGTCTGGTGGCTTAAATATGCAAAAATACAACAATATGGGCATTTTCCAGACGCTGCGATCTTGATACGCTGATCGGTACCGATGCAGATTTGGTTATGTTGGGAAAGTATCGGTGCAGCTTGTCGGTCTTGGTACCGATTAACTTCTCTTTGGGTTTAGGTTTTAAAGCTAAATGGTGATAGCATTATATCATGCTTCCAATATGATAAAGATGAGATCTATATCAGTCAGTGGGATGGGACTTGTTATTTGACGACTCTCTGACGTTGACTGTTGTGTTGCGTCTGTGGTGATGCCATTGTGACCATGAGTGGTGGTTGGATGACGATGGGTGATCGTCGTGTCGATCGAGATGGCCCAATGTTCAACGCGGCGGGATCCGGGGTGATGAATCTCGCTGTTCCGTTGACGTCTCAAATACGTAATGTTCCTTTGACGTTGAGCAATTCTCTCATCTCTTCTGTTCGTAATGCCTCAAAAATCAACATGGAATTCATCCAAAAACCACTCCATAAAACTTGTATTGGTGGTTTGGAACTCCATACAACAAAACCCTAGGTGAAAGTCCAAGAACTCCTACTCAAGTCCACCAATTCATATAAAACCATAAAATTATGATGGATTCCATGTTTATTCCATACCAATTAGGGTTTTACCCTCATAACTTCACAAATTCTAGGGTTTGGGTGATCTCTCCACAAAACCCTAGAAAAAGAAGGAACTAATCTCCCAACCAAAACCTTAGGAATCCAAAATACCCATGATTTCAAGATGAAAACATACCTTGGTTTGGTCTTCTCCCACTTCTTCCTCTTCTTCCTCTGCTTCCTCTTCTTCCTCTTCTTCCTCTTCTTTTTCTCACCAAGCATTGAAGCCCTAGCCAAAAGAAATGAGACCAAATGAATTTTGTTTATCTCATGGCTATTTATAGTCTCCACTTTTCCTTAATTGCAATTAAGTCCTCCATCACTTTAATATTGCAAATCAACTTATGTTATTTTCATTTTAACCACAATTTTCTTTGTTATACCCTTTATGTCACATTTGATCAATTACGATTTTTACCCTTGTTTTATTCTAACATTCCGGGTCCCATAATTTATCATTTCCCAATTTCATTTCCAAGATACCACAATGTGATACTTGATGCTCGTATACGCCCCTACTGTTTCACATATTGTACACTCTCGGGACCGGGCGTTCTGAAATGTTCCCCCTTAGAACATTTTGTCCTCGAAATGAACAAACTAAACTCAAAGGAAAAGGAATTACCTTATTCGGAAAATAATTGAGGGTACTGACGGCGTATATGAGCCTCTGGCTCCTAAGTAGCTGCCTCCCTCTCATGATTCTTCTATAGTACTTTAACCAAAGGAATCACCTTACTCCTCAACACATGTTCCTTGTGATTTACAATCTGCACAAGTGTTTCCTCATAAGTCGGTCTCCTTTAAATTTGCCAGTTTGCTCTCGACACGTGTGAAGGATGCGGGATATATTTCATTAACATCGACACGTGGAATGTGTCATGGTCCTTTCTAATTACGGGGGTAACTTCAACATAAGCTATTGGTCCCTTGCTCAAAATCTCATGGGTCCTATATACCTCGGACTAAGCTTGCCTCGTTTCCCGAATCTCAAAACACCCTTCCAAGGGGAAATCTTCAAAAAGACCCGGTCACCTATTTCTAACTGTAAGTCTCTACGATGGTTGTCCGCATAACTTTTCTATCTATCTCTTGCTATCTTTAAGTTATCACGAAACGACTTTCACTTCTACTACGAAGTGATTTATACTAATTCGAGAGACTCTTAGTCTTCTCTCACGCTTCATCCCGTATGCAGGTGCATTTCTGCCATACAATGCCTCAAATGGAGCCATCTCTATACTGGCCTGATAGCTATTGTTGTAGGCGAACTCCATTAGTGCCAAATGAGTATCAAACTCCCTTGAGATTCCGTCACCGCGAGCTCTCGGCATATCCTCCCCAGCGTCCAGAGATGGTCCTCTGCGACTAACCATCGTGTGAGGATGAAATCTTGTGCTTCAGAGTGTAGGTGGTACCTAATCTTTGTTTACAACCCTAGGCCCAAAGCCGATTTGAACACAGGGTCTCGATGTAAGCTGTTGGCCCCGGAACCCATGAAGTCTCACTATTTCATCCACATACAATTTTGCTAGCTTTTCCAGAGAAGTTTCAACATTAACTGGTAGAAAATGAGCAGACTTCGTTAATCGATCAACTATCACCCATATAGAATCATGCTGTCTCTGAGTCCGTGGAAGACTTGTCACAAAATCCATAGTGATCTTTTCCCTTTCCATCTTGGAGTAGAGATGCTTGTATCTTCTGCCTTGCCGGGCCTCGGTGCTCTGCGTTCACTGGCGGCGAGTTAGGCACTGGAAGCGAACTACCGATCTCTTTCTTCATCCCATTCAACCCAGGTAATGTTCTTTCAAGTCCTATACATCTTGGTACTACTGGATGCACTGCATCTGTGAGATGGATGTGCTTAACCATACGGTCTTTTCTTATTTCGCCATACTCCGGTACACACATTCTCTGTCCTTTCACTATCATGCCATCATCTCTAATTCGAAACTCTGCTTTCTTTCCTTTTTCTATCTCTTCCTTAAGCTTAATCATCTGTGGATCATGCGACTGCCCTGCTAGAATCTGATCCACTAGGAGCGGTCTAACATGAAATGTGGCTAATAAGGCTCCCGAATCCTCAGCCTCCAATATCACCCCTAAAGCTCTTAGATCCACCAACAGTGGAAGATAACCTGATCTCATGTGAGACAAAGAACTCCGGCCGTCTACTCAAGGCATCCGCTACGACAAGCAACTTTTCTAGATGGTACCTCAATAAGATAAGCCGTAGTCCTTAATCAACTCGCTTCATCTTTTCGCTTCAAGTTTAATTCCCTTTTTTTGGGTGAAAATATATATTGAAGACTCTTATGATCTCAGAAGATCCCGCAAGGAACACCATATAAATAATGTCTCCATATTTTCGTGGCAAACACAACCGCCGTGAAGCTCTAAGTCGTGGGCCTGCAATTCTCCTCATGCTTCTTTAATTGTCTGTGAGGCATATGCAATCACCCTATCATTCTCGCATCAAAACACAACCAAGGCCTTCGTCGTAAAGCATCACTATAAACAACAAACCCATCTCTCCTATCAAGTAAAAAGTTAGAACTCGGAGTCGGTTAATCTACCCTTCAACTCTCAAAACTCGTCATGTGCAGAATCCACCCACCATACTTAACATCTTTCCTCGTCACTGGGTCAAGTGGGCCGCTATCTTGAAAACCCTCAACAAACTTTCAGAATACCTCCCGCTAAACCAAGGAAGCTTCGAATTCTTACACATTCTTCTTTGGTGGTTTCCAATTTACCATAGCTTCTATTTTCCGGGGATCCACACTCACCCCCCCGCCAAATCACAACACCTAGGAATGCCACTATGTCAAGCCAAACTCGACACTCTTGTTCAACTTCACACAACCGTCGCTCCCTTGTGGTCCTGAACACAACCTCGGGTGCTCAATGTTCCTTGAACCACCCGAATACACTAGCGATATCAACAATAAAAACTATGACAAACCTATCCAACACTACCGAATAATTCCTGCTCATCAATCCATAAACGCTGCCGGAGCATTAGTTAAACCAAATGGCATCACCAGAAACTCATAATACATGTAGCGTGTCCTGAATGCAGTCTTGGATACATCACTCTCCTGCACCCTCAACCGATGATACCATGACCTCAAGTCTATCTTGGAGTATACTCGAGACCCTTGGAGTTGATCGAATAACTCATCGATCCTAGAGAGTGGATACTGATTGCGGATGGTAACTTTATTCAATTGCATGTAATCTATCCACAACCGCAAACTCCCATCTTTCTTTTTCACGAAGAGAAATGGAGCTCCCCATGGGGATATACTCGGTCGAATGAATCCCTTACTTAACAATTCTTCTAATTGAGCCTTAAGCTCCCTCAACTCTGCAGGAGCCATCCTATAAGGAGGAATGGAAACAGCTTAGTCCCCTGGATCAAATCAATGGTGAACTCCACCTCTTTCGAGGTAATCCTCGCAATATTATATGTGGGAATACATCCGAACTCTTAACAACTGAATCTCATTCATCGCCCATCTTCCCCCCTCGTCTCCACCATATAAGCTAGATAACCTTGACAACCCTTACGCAACATCCTCTGCGTTGCCATGGCGAAGATCATATTGGAAGATAACTCTCTACGTATTCCCGTGAACTTTACCTCTAATTTTCCTGGCCTATGTAACTTTAATTCCTTTTATAATAAATCTAATGTGGCCCCCATGGTTAGAGATGCAAATAATCCATGCCGAGAACCACATCAAAGCCCCTCATATCTAAAGCTACAAGATCCGCTGGGAACTCCTGTCCCCCAATCAGAACTGTACTATCTCTTACTACTCTATCCAGAATGATCTCCAACCGGTGCGGAAACTCTCATACGACCTCTAATGGCTATCGGGTCTCTATCCTGGAAGCACCCAGAAAGCGCTAGATGCGAAATGAACGCAGAACCCCGGGTCCACTAATGTATATGCATCATGATCAAGGATAGAAATAATACCGTTGTGGGCCTCGCCCGAGCGTGGCCTCCCCGCCTCTACCACTCTAATCGCTCTCTACCCACGGCCCACTGGACCCTCCGCTCGGGAAACCCTTCCCCAAGACTTCTGAGCACTCATCTCTCGTGCCTGCAGCTAAGCCGACCAACGATGTCTCTCTGCATCAATCACCGAGGACACTCCTAATGAAATGGCCTTCCCGGCCACGTGGAAACACTCAGATCGAATCTCTCACACTCTATGGTGTCGCTCCGACACATATGACAGATTCCGGGAGGAATACTGGGTGCCACCGGCTAGCAATCGGGGCCTCATTGATCCCGCATCAGATAGCTCCGACCGCACCTCGCCTCCGTAACCCCACCCTTGCTTCTCTTTTGTCAGATCGTCTGCAGCTTCCTCAAGGGGAAGGCCCGGTGCACTCCTCTTACTCTTCCCGCCTACTCCGATACATAGCTCAGTACTTGCTCAACTCTCAAAGTGGCCTCAACTAAGTCCCCAAATCTATTCTGAGGGACTACCGACAAATGCACTCGATTCTGTTAATCCCGCCAAAACCTTTGCACTTCGTGGCTTCATCACCGAATATAAGCAACCAATCCGGGACGCCACACTACAAGAAAAAAGGCTTTCGTTGACATATATTATGTTCACTTAAAGGCAAGATATCAATATTGTCTATTTAAATGAACAACTATGACATATTTAATCATTTATACCAATAATGACATTTACGAATTATTTCGACTTCTAAGATAGAACCTTGATAGATAATTTATAAGTCAATATATAACTAATATTTCTATGTGTATATGATACTTAAAATAAAAGTAATAATGACAATAATTTTCTCTTGTTATATGTATTATCTATTTACTTATTAAGTGATATAACTGAAGTGAACAATTATTTTGATAAAGAAAACCAATGCTATTTAATAATTTTTTACCATGCTAGTATCAATCTCATTTTTTTTATCAAATTGATTAAAAATTTGTACATAATCCATTTCATAAATGAACCTATTATTATTGTTAAATTATATATTAACTTGTATTTGATTAAAATAAATGATTAAGCTGTATAAACTTAAAAATTAAGATAATAAAATTAACATTCATTAATTAATATGCATAATATATGGTTTTAGAATCTTACCTTTTACTTAAAGTTTTTTTTTTTTAAACTTTTGTAAAAGTTTTTTATATTTTTAACATTCATACATAAAATTAACATGCATAATATTTGGTTTTAGAATCTTACCTTTTACATCTAAAGTTTTTTTAACTTTTAAAGTTTTTTTATATTTTTAAAAGTTAACATATACAAATTTCTTAGATATTACAAAATAGATTTTATTCTATAAAATAATTATGGTAAAATTGAAATTATAAAAGTCATAAATATATTCCATGAATGATTCTTTCAAAACTCTAATGTGAATGAGCATGCTATATAAGGTGATCACAAGAAAAGGTAAATAGGTTTATAGATTAATATTGCAGAATATATTATATGGGATTATATAAGAAACTGAACACTACTGAAACCAGAGTTGTAATCTTTTCTCTCCCACTTCATTGTCACTCGCCTCCTCTCGCCTTCTCTCTCTTTCTATCTTTCGCCGCCATTCTCCTCAATACCCATGCCATTCATTGATCTTCAAGACACATACGATGGCTAGCAACCACGTCGCTATCATTCAAGATGTGGATGGACACTTTTTTCCATATGCCCCTCTTTCTTTGTTTATTTTCTTCTCACGCTTTATTGTCACCATGCCATCTATTGCCAACAACGCTCAACCATTGTTAGCAATAACAACCACCAGTCACTTACATCTTTTCCATCTTAGTATGGCGGGATCCCAGCTTTCACCACTCTTACTAGCCACACCGTAGCCGTATCACGCCATCGCCAACATTAACCCCACTGTGCCTCGATGATTGGGTTCAGAAATGAGGACCAACATTTAGAAGCTTATGATTGCTCTTGTAAGTTTTTTGTTTTAAGAACTGAGAATGTGTAAGATCTGATTATTTGTGATTTACCTTACAAATTTTCTATTTTGTTGTTGCAATTGGGATTCAATTCTTGTGTTTGATTTGATTCATTTTGATTTATGTAATGTAATTCCGCTATTGTGGGTGTTAGAAATTAAGAATTGATTTGATTTCGTTTGATTTGACTATTATCGATCATTGTGGGAATAGTTCGTCTATTGAGTATTGTGGAGAAGAATTAAGGTTGTTTGCATTTTGATTTTATTATTTTATTTACATCTCTATTGTTTGAAGAATTATGATTTCTTATAAGTTTACTTCTGGTGAACTCCACGCTAACATGCTTGGATATATAACTAGCTGTAATTTATAATTCAATAAAATTAAATCTAATTGCGTCCAACACACACACACACACACACACACACACATGTGTGTGTGTGTGTGTGTGTGTGTGTGTGTGTGTGTGTGTGTATGTGTGACATGGTCACATAATTAAATTTTCTATTCATTTAAGCATGAAGAATGATAGATAATTAAAATCTTTTCTATTCATGATTAAAATCTTTTAGGGATGTAAAACCCATACTGACGTGTTTGATTCAATTAGGGTTCTCGATGAGAGAATTAATTTTAAGTTAATTCATATTGCTACATATTTTATAGCAACCTTAACATAAAGCAAAGAAATGGTCTTGACAAAAGCATAAGTTAATCCTTGACATATGTTGAACACAACCTTGACAACTGACCAAGAAAGGTTGACAAACGACGCACTAATAAGATTATATTATTTTGACATATCTATATGTCAAGTTAGCTTTAAACTTTTCTTGACACTAGCATAGATGGGATATATGAATATTGACTTACCTTAACATATATGCCTTATCTTTACGGTGAAAAACTGTCATGAAATGCTTTTTTTTTCTTGTAGTGATGAGAGGTAAAATTGTTTCTTCTTTCTTTGAGACAATTTTTTTTCTAGAGATTAGGAAAAGATGAAAAGAGTGAGAGGTTGAGGATGAAGGATTGGAGGAGATAGATGCTTGCCATTATATCCCACAAAACATGAGATCCAAGCAATGGCCACTTATGCTGCAAGTTGCAAAGGGGTCACGCCTAATAGCTTTCACCGATCTCCGCTTTTAGAAAGATTCTGGGCAAGAGGGAAAAAAATTTATATATGAAATGCTTTTTCAATTCAAAAAAAAAAACATGAAGGAAAAAATTATGCCCCCTTTGACTTAAGTTTCAAGGTTCGTCATTATACAAAGGGACAAGATGATTACACACTTACGAATAAACCCGCCAGCCTACATGAATCAAAAACCCATTCATTGTTAGGTTTTGAATGCCTGTCAATGCGCATCTTGAATCTTCGTAAAAACTCCATTGTCGCCTTTGGGATTGACATAAATTTCCTTAGAAATAAGAGCTAGAGCTCCTTCACTTAGTTTCCAGCCACCCAAAATACTTAGTTTCGCCCTACCCAAAATTCAGAGAAAAATAACAACCATGTATTTTAACTATCAAATACATACAGTAGGTCTATTCTTGAAAATGTGAGTTGCTCGTGTGTGTGAATATATATACAAATAATGAATCTTTATTGCACCCCTTTGGAAAGCCCTTATTATAATCTAAGCAAATTAGTCAAAATCTATTCATATGTTAAAAAATATGATACCTTCCTAATTTGTACAAGCTTATTATGTTAAACATTAATGGATAAAGATAATATCTGGTTAGATTAGAAATAATATGATTGTCTTTTATAAGAAACATATCAAATAAACCCATTATGTGATTCCTCCTCCACCACTAATACCGCAATCGAAGATCCCCGGAGAATGTTAGCAACAATCAAACAAAGAAACAAAAAGAACATAAACAAGTAGATTTCTAGTGAGAGAATGGGTCGGGTCTATACCACCCACTTATCCACCAAATGTAAAACTTGAGCAGTTTTCGTCGTCTCGAAAATGATTGCAGGGTGTGCAGCATCTGCCATTGCCTGAAGAGAACATGACCATTTAAAGAAACTTAACAACCAAATACTACAGAATTATGGATTAGTTCAGGTTTGCATGATTTTAACCAATTATAACACATCAACAGTTCCAACTGGACTGCATTAATTGGAAATGAATCTTGCTTATCCTAATACCTGATTAGTGCCCAAAAAGCGCAATTTTGAACCCTATTCAGGATAGGTTTTGGGTGCTTTTTGCGCACTAATCATATCAATTAAGCCAATTGATGTGTGCAGGTCCATTTAGTTCCACTAATACCATTTCGAGGTTGTTTTGGGTAGTTTTGCAGGTTTTTGAGGACTTCAAACAGCAGGCTTAGCTTCGTATTGGGGTTGAATGCGAGAATCCTCGAGGATTTCACCGAGCCGAGGCGATGAAATATGAAGATTCAATGAGAAATTAAAGGCAAAGTGATGAAGGAGGATGCGTGAGAGGATGCAAGATACAAATGATGCAGTGGGCGCTCCGTGATTTTCGCTGCTTGCGAAAAATTCTCACGATTGCGAAAATTTCAAGCAACCATAGCGAAAATTTCAATCCTAGCTTAAATTGAAATTTTCGCTAGCTAGCTTAAATTATCGTGCCTAGCGAAATTAACCACTCTCGCTTATTCACATGAATTTTCGCTATGCTAGTTAGCTCTCGCTAGCTACGAAATTAATGTTGATAGCGAAATTTCTCCAATTTCGCTTATCTCTCGTAATTTCGCTAGGCTAGCGAAATTACGCTAGGTTAAGCGAAACTTTCGCCATGCTACGAAATTCTCCCGTATAGCGAAATGGTCGCCTGGTGATTTTTGTGTAATTAATCCCAAACGACTACATTTTAGTGTATTACCACCTTGTCCCTTTTGCAAGCCAATATTTTAGGCTTTCTTGTATTTTCACACTTTGGGTGGACTATATAAACCCACTCATCTTTGTAACCAAAAAAAGAGAAAACTTTTAAGCAGCTTTTCATTTTTGTAAATAAAGTCCCGCAGCTTTCATTTTAGGGTTTCATTTGCTCTCTTCTCTCTCCTATTTCTTTCATTTTTAGGGCCGCTGAAACACCCCCTCGAGGATGACAACTCAAGGGATGCTCAAGTCTCATAGCCTTGAAGAGGAAGGTGGCCAGCTTGGTTTCTGGGTCAAGCCGCAGGTCATTCCTCATGTATTGAATGCTACAGTAATCGTGATTTGGTCCCCAACCTTCTGATCTAGGTTTAATGCCATTTAATGTCATCATTTGGTCACTTTCACATGCTTTATAGGGTACAAGGTATACTCTATCGGGTAGATGCATCATATTTAGACGGCCTTTACGAGCCACTGAAATGAGGTTGAATGTTAGGGTTTTAAACTGAAAGGGACTGTGAGTGCATAATACCTGTGTTGACTCAAATAGGAGTGGTCCTAGGGTTAAGGTTTATAGTTAAACAAAGATCCGGTTATGGCTCGGACTATATGTTGCTTGCCATAATGCGAGGATATAACCCGAGGACATTGCATTAGCCCCATGGTATCAAGCTAGTGACCTAAACCTTTCATGTTTTCAGTTTAGCTTCACACTTTATTTTAAGCCATTACAGCTTAGTCGAGAACAACCAACACCCACTGTTTTAAAACAAATCCTGAAATCCAATCAAAAAGCCTCACCATTTTCACACACTGATGCGAGTCATTCGTGGGATGAAAACCCATGCCCGTGTTCGACCCTAGACCGCTATGCTTCAGTAGCTTGACTACGGCAGTAGGAGGAACATACGAAACAAATTTTGTTGATTCCGCTCACCCTACCGTGGCACGAATCAAATGGCACCGTTGCCGGGGATGGTGCCAAACTACGTATGACAAGTTGAAGTGTACTTGTAATCCACATTACAAGTGAAGGTGACCTTTAATTCTTTTTGAATTTCAGTTGCTGTAATTGCAAGTTATCACCGCCATAGCTATCAGACCGCTTTTTCGGGCCAATTTTATTTTAACTAACATTAACCCATTTTGCAAGCTTCGTTTCAGGTTCTCGTTGTCTCTAATTTTGTGTACGTGTTTATGCACCCGTTGATAGGGACACTGTGCTTTGTGAGAATCGCATACCAATTGAACAGGTTGTAAAATCGCTGTACACAAGTGATCATGGATCCTTTTACTCCGAGGAACAGTCAACAAGCAACCCCTATGAATCCAACAAAGATAATAGTCCATGAGGGACCACATACAATCCTCCCAGAGTGAGTGCTCTTCAGACATACCTCCTACAGAGGATGTGTTAGTGAGACCCTACTTGGTGCCCCTACTTCCCACATTCCATGGAATGGAGAATGAGAATCCTTATGCTCATATCAGGGAATTCGAGGAAGTATGCACAACTTTTAAGGAAGGAGTACCTGACATGGACTCACTCAAGCTTCAAGTGTTTACTGACATCGGGGGAAAAGATAAGACCAAGATATGGTTAAATTCATTGAGGCCAAGGACAATTAGAAATTGGGCCGAACTTCAAGTTGAGTTTTTAAAGAAGTTCTTCAGTACAACCAAGACCAACAGTTTGAAGAGACAGATCTACACGTATTCAACCTATGACAAAGAGAAGTTCTATCAGTGTTGGGAAAGATTCATGGAGACTATCAATGCATGTCCTCATCATGGCTTTGATACCTGGATGCTAGTGAATCATTTTTATGATGGTATGTCCCCACCCATGAAACAATTGTCGAAACAATGCGTAAAGTGACTGGAAAGCAAACACCCGCATTTGTGCCATGGACTTTTTTGAACTATGTAAAATTAAACCTCTAAGGCATGGGATGAACCGAATCCAATGGATGCCGAGAGATTAAGGCCTTTGAACCACCAGAGGGGAGGTATGTATGCACTTTCCGAAGACACAGAGGTGAAAGAAAAACTGACCACTTTAACTCGAAGACTGGAAGAGCTGGAAATGAGAAATCAGCAGGAAATGCAAGCAGTGAATGAGTTATCTGCATCCCAACCTTCGTCTAATTTTCGCCTCAAATAGTCACCCCGGGAGACCGTCAAGAGCATGCCCATGTCCTGAATCAAAATAGACGACCCATAAATGCTCCATATGGCAACACCTATAACCCTAATTCGAGAAACCATCCAAACCAACCATGGAAGCCAAAACCCCCTGCATATGTCCCTCCAGGAACACAACAGCAGTCTCCTCAATTTTCTTCTCCTGTTGAGCAAGCGATCCTGAATTTAAGTAAAGTGGTAGGCACATTTGTAGAAGAACAGAAGATGTTGAATGTTCAAACTAACTTAAAATTGAAATACCGAAGCTCACTCTCAACAGAACCGACAAGATGCACGCTGAGATTTCAAGGTCAGTTTCGTGGCAGGGGGTTCCCTCCCGCCACAAAGAACATCGAGGGAAGTGCAGCAAATGGCTCAATTCAACGACCAAATGTAGGAATTGATGAAGTCAAGGCGTTGGTTACCTAAGAAGTGGTAAGGAATCGAGACCAAGAGCCCATTTAGTCAAGTCACCCCACAAAAGAAATGATCCACCACAAGAAGAATACCAAGAAGTAGGAAGAGGTGAAGATAAGTGTACCCCCTCCATTTCCACAAGCTCTCCGAAAAAGAAAAGTTCAAGAACCAAATGTAAATGCTAGAGGTTTTACTAGCAAAAGTTAACATTCCTCTCCTTGATACGATCAAACAAGTCCCCACCTATGCAAAGTTTCAAGGACTTGCGGTACTGTAAAAAGAGGTCTCAATGAACAAAAAGGCCTGACCGAACAAGTGAGTGCCATTATTGAGTGCAAGACTCCTCGTGAAATATAAAGATCCAGGTGTCCAAATAATATCGGTTATCATCGAGGCATTAGCGCGGGAGAAAGCACTATTAGACTTGGAGTTAGTGTAACCTATCACGTATTCCATGTACATGCAACTTGGTTTGGGAGAGCTAAAACCCACTTCCATCACATTGTCACTAGCCGATAGGTCTATTAAAATACCGAAGGGGACCATTGAGGATGTCTTAATACAAGTGGACAGATTACCCAAGAGACTTCTAGTTGTACTCTCGACACGCAGCCGACAAGTGCTGAGCCAATCAGGCCCATCATTTTGGAAGGCCATTCTTGGCTACTTCACGCCATAATAAACTCCATTCGAATGGGGCTATGCAACTCGACATTTGGGAATATGACCTTGAAACTCAATATTTTCATTCGAGTAAAAGGCATATGTACTAAGGAAGCATGATCAGGCGAAGAAGTCTATATAATGATGCACTCGAAGAACAGTTAATGGAGCAAGAAGTGCAAGATTTATTAACCTCAGAGTTATCTAAGTGCCTAGGAGAGCAACAAGTACCCCAAGGCATGAGTTTAGTACAAGGGTACTGGAGGAGAAGAATCGAAATCCTGCCTTTATTGACCGGTGACGAACCAAAGGAACCCCAATGGCTAGAGCTCAAACCACTCCCGCTGAGTCAAGTATGCATTCCTGGGAAAATGAGCAAAGGCCCAGCCAGGATTTCATCATCGGTTGACCACTTCTCGGCAAGAAATGACCTCGTTGAGCCTCCTCAAAAGGAACAAGCAAGCATTGTAGGGTGGAAAATTTCCGATCTAAAAGGCATCAGCCCAACAATCTCTGCAGACTCATCACATTTAATTGAAGAAAATCTAAAGTCAAGCAGTGTACCACACAAATGAGGTTGAATCCCCATTTGTAGGAAGTAGTTCGCATTGAAGTCCCGAAATTACTCCAAGCCTGAGATCATTTACCCCCATTTCCGATAAGACTGGGTAAGCCCTACCTGTGGTGCCCAAGAAGTCGTGGGTGACAACAAGAAGAAATGAAAGGGGGAGGAATTGTCTACCCGACTTTACTACACTACTGAGTGTGCATAGATTATAGAAGGCTCAATGAAGTAACTTAAAAGATCACTTCCGCTGCATTCATCGATCACCCGAGAGTTTCAAGACACTCCATTCTAACGCTGATGGGTATTCAGGGTATTTCCAGATAGAGATTGCACTAGAGGACCAAGAAAAGACCACTTTCACTTGTCCATTTGGCACATATGCTTATAGGAGGATGCCTTTTGGTCTTTGCAACGCCCCAGCCACATTTCCCGTAGACGTATGCTTAGTATGTTCAATGATATGGTGGAGCGCATAATGAAGTATACATGGATGACATCATCGTATATGGAGGCTACTTTCAAGGATGTCCGACTAACTGAAGCCATCCCAGCGGTGCATGTGAGAAAATCTGGTGCTCAACTCGGGAGAAGCATTTCACGGTCAACCAAGGAATCAGACCGGGGGCACATTGTCTCCGCAGGGAATAGAAGTCGACAAGGCAAAATTGAACTTATTCTTAACCGCCATCTCCAACGAATGTAAAGACAAGGACAATTCCTCGGTCATGCGCTTCTACGTAAGATTCATTAAGGACTTCTTAAAATTGCTAAACCCCGTACAAGCTCCTGCAGAAAGATACCCGATTGCTGGGAAAATGAACGCCGTGAGAGCTAAGAGCCGGAATCCCATTTAACCGCCCCAATTGTGCGAGCACCTAATTGCGCTACTCAAGCTTGAAGTGATGTGTGATGCAAGTGATCTCTGCACCTGAGTGCATTTGGCCAAAGAGATGGAAAACCTCACAGAAGTCTACTATGCAAGAAAAACCTCGAATTTAGCTAATGCAGAACTATACCACTACAAAGAAGGAATTGTCATGCGGGTCTATGCTTTAGACAAGTTTCGAGCTTACTTGGTCTGGTCAGATATAGTCATTTTTACGGACCATTCCGCTTTGAAATATCTCCTGACCAAACAAAATGCCAAAGCAAGGCTTATCCGATGGGTTCTTCTACTTCAAGAATTTAACTTGCAAATTAAAGACAAGAAAGGGGTAGAGAATGTGGTGGCAGATCATCTTTCTAGATTAACGATAGCCCATGACACTCATAGCCTACCCATCAATGATGAGTTTCCTGAGGAATCCCTAATGCAGCTAGAAAAAGCTCCCTGGTATGCTCACATTGCCAATTTCCTCGCCATAAAGAGACATCCCAAACTGGAGTGGAAAGAACAGATAGGAAGAGCTTCTTGCTAAGATCCATTCTATTATTGGGAAGAGCCCTTCTTGTTCAACACTGTGCGCATCGATAATCGAAAAGTGTGTGCCCGGGAAGGAACAAAGAATAATTCGAACCACTCGCCATGAGAATGCTCAGGCTGGCCACTTTGCTTCCCAGAAGACATCGATGAAGGTGCTGCAGTCTGGTTTCTATTGGCCTTCCTTGTTTAAGGAAGCACACCAACTGTGCCGTGTGTGTGATAGATGCCAAAAACTCGGGAAGTTGTCTCGCCGTCATATGATGCCCTTGAACCCAATCTCTGCTGGTCAAATTTTTGATGTTCACTACGCCGATTACGACCCTTCCCCACGTCCCATGGTTACACATACATATCGGGTGGAGGGACTATGTCCATGTGAGTCAGCTAAATTCCCTGCAAACCAACAGATCATGCGGTGAAAATTAAAATCTTAAGCCAAACATATTTTCGCCTGGGGTACCAAAGCCACATAATGATGGGGTTCACATTTATAACAAACCATTTGAAACCCTCATGGCTAAATATGGTGGAAACATAAAGTGGCCACTCCCTACCATCCTCAAACAAGTGGTCAAGTAGAACTTGCCAACAAGGAGATTAAGACCATTCTAATGAAGGTGGTGAATGCCAACATGAAAGATTGGTCCATCAAACTGCTTGATTCGCTGTGGGCCTACAGAACAGCTTTCAAGACAATTTTGGGAATGTCCCCTTATCGGTTGGTCTATGGTAAGGCATGTCACCTCTTCCAAAGGGAGATAGAGTACGTAAGTACGGTGGCTCGATCAAGAAGCCGAATATGGACCTAAGTAGGGCTCCGAGTCAAGAGGTTCCTTGATCTCAATGAGTTGAAAGAAATACTCGAATGATGCCTACTGGACCAAGATTGCAAAGGAAAATAAAAAGATGGCATGATCAAATGATAACTGAAAAATTTCGAAGGAGACCAAGTCCCTCCCGTGATGACTCCAACCCATCTATTTCCCGCAAGCCTGTTTCGTGATGGACTCCGTCCATTCATTGTTCAAATTAGCATACCCTTAATGGTCTGGACCTACCGATCCAAATAATGATAGGGGTGATCAAAGTCACGACAAAGCGGTGAAACCCCTGAAGTGTCAGGCAAAACGTAACGTCATATAAAATTCCTCTCCGCCGACCCTCCCCTCGAGTCCTACAATCCACACGTCTAAGGGTGGCTACTGCTTGGTTCCAGCAGCCACTGTCCTCACTGTTTAGTTTCGATTAAAATTCCTTTTGTTTAAAATTTGTGGTAGCAATCAGAGTTTGGGAATTTGATTTCACTTTGTGTTTACAACTGCAGTAACACTAACAAATGGAAATGCCCCTTTTTCAGCCACTATTTTTAAGGAGGTACAGTTCCATCCCTTAGTTTTTAGCATTCTTATGCCAAGCCAGTTAAAGGTAATTTTCATGCTTTACATGTCCTAGTTGTTCAAATTTTGTTTTTCTTTGCTTTTGCAAATCATTTTTGGTGCCTCCACTTTGTGTATCCACTTTTGCCTTCAATTGAAAAATTGAATTGCTTCAATTGAGCAATTGAATTGCCTTTAATTGGAAAATTGAAAACCCTCGTATGTCACCCAATGCTAGAACGCATGTTTGATTCAATTTTTCGTCAATTAAGATTCCAACAGATTCAACTCTTGAACATTTCCCTATGAGCTAATTCACACACCGCACACCGTATTAGGTCGATAAGTCATGGAAATTATTCACCTCCTTTCACTTTGCATAGCCATTTTAGATCTCGTTGACATAACCTATAATAGGTTTGTGTTACCCATGTTTGAAGACCAACGTAGTCTTCCAAAAAAGAAAAGAAAAGCAAAAAGAAAAAGAAAAGAAGAAAAAGAAAAATAAAGTCGTGACGCTTTTCCTTGAAACCCGAACACGGTCCAGGGTATACGGCGAAGTTTTTAAGCCCGATGCCCTAAACCTTAATTGGTCGGGAGTCATCGACTTAGTGTCTGCTACACGAGTGGAATGGGTAGGGTTTGTTGGCCAGGTGCTTGATTAAGTCATTCTAGTCCTGGTGAAGTCTCGTAGCCGTGTCAAGTGATCCTTTTGGCTTGATGCCCTAAACCTTAATTGGTTGGGAGTCATCGGTGGACCCCCGTTACACGGACTTTGGTGAAGTCGAGTTTTAAGCATTGCACCCTACAATGTAGTCAAATAAAGAAAGAAGAGTGTAAATTTTCCTATCTAGGTTGTTCAACAACTTAAGGCCATGCTAAGAGTCGTGTCAGGAGGAAATAATTTTGCACTTTATTAGCCTGGTTCAAGGTTACATTAGGAACCATTAGGATTTTAGTGGCACCAGGTTGAATTCTTGGATCCCGGTTGACCTTAAAAAATTGTTCTTATATGGTTTTTGCTCTCTCATGTCGATTTTCAAACTTGATGTCAATTGTTCATTTTAAAGGTAATGATTATTTGTACATACACTTTTTGAACCGTATACACTTTTTTTAAAATCACTGCATGCATGTCCTTGTTATTTTTGCATTGCTAAGGGACTAGCAACGTGTCGGTTGGGGGGTGTGATTAGTGCCCAAAAAGCGCAATTTTGAACCCTATTCAGGATAGGTTTTGGGTGCTTTTTGCGCACTAATCATATCAATTAAGCCAATTGATGTGTGCAGGTCCATTTAGTTCCACTAATACCATTTCGAGGTTGTTTTGGGTAGTTTTGCAGGTTTTTGAGGACTTTCAAACAAAGAAGCTTAGCTTCAGCATTTGGGGTTGAAATGCGAGAATCTCGAGGATTTCATCGAGCCGAGGCGATGAAATATGAAGATTCAATGAGAAATTAAAGGCAAAGTGATGAAGGAGGATGCAGTAGAGGATGCAGTATGCAAAACAGATGCAGTGGGCAATTCCAGGATTTTCGCTAAGCTTGAGAAAATTTCGCTAGGATTGCGAAAATTTCGCAATCCTAGAGAAATTGGAAAATTTCGCTAGGCTAGTGAAATTTTGCTAGCTAGCGAAATTCACTGTGCCTAGCAAAATTAACCAATTTCACTATCTCACATGAATTTCAATTAGGCTAGCTTAAATTTCGCTAGCCAGCGAAATTCACCCAGTTAATAGCGAATCTTTCCAATTTCTCGCTATCCTGTGTACTCTCTTAGGCTACGAAATTTCGCAGTTAGCGAAATCTTAGCTATGCTACCGAATTCTCCCGCATACGAAAATGGCTGCCCCGTGATTTTTGTAGTAATTAATCCCAAACGACTAATGTGCTTTTGGTGTATTACTGGTTCCTTTGGGTAAGCCAATATTTTGTGCTTTCAGATTTTCACACTTTGGGTGGACTATATAAACTCACTCATCTCAGAATCAAAAAAAGAGAAACCCTAAGCAAATTCCTTTTCATTTTTGTAAATAAAGTCCCGCAGTCTTTCATTTTTGGTTTCATTTTCTCTCTCTTCTCTCTCCTCCTTTCTTTCATTTTTCTAAAATGCTAAACACCCCGAGGATGACAACTCATGGATGCTTCTCTAAGTCTCATAAACAAGAGGAAGGTGGCTAGCTTGGTTTCAGTCAAGCCGCAGGTTGTCCTCATGTATTGAATGCTACAGGTATTGTATTTATGGTCCCCAACCTTCTCGATCAGTGGTTTAATGCCATTTAATGTCATCGCTTGGTAAATACTTGCCATGCTTTTAGTGGTACAAAGGTATACTTACTGTAGATGCACCGTTATTCTTTAGATGGCCTTTTACGAGCCAATCGAAATGAGGTCAATGTTGGGCTCTTAAACTCGAAAGGGACCGTGAGTGCATAATACCCGTGGTTGACTCAAATAGAGTGGTCCTAGGTTGGGTTTATAGTTAAACAAAGATCCTGCTATGGCTCCCGACTATATGTTACTTGCCATAATGGGAGGATATAACCCGAGGACACTACAGAAGCCCCATGGTATCAAGCTAGTGACCTAAACCTTCAAGGTTACCATTTCACACTTTATTTTAAGCCATTACAGTTAGTCAGTAACAACCAACACCCACTGTTTTAAAACAAATCCTGAAATCCAATCAAAAAGCCTCACCATTTTCACACAGTGATGCGAGTCATTCGTGGGATGAAAACCCATCCCCGTGTTTGACCCTAGACTTTATGTCAAGCAAAGAGCTTGACTAATGGCAGCAGGAGGAACATAGGAAACAAATTTGTTGATTCCGGGCCACCCTAACAAGGGTACCTAATCAATACCTAACAAACATTAGGTATTAATCACGTTCAAAGTAGTCATGCTCAAGCCTCGCCTCAAGTGGCAAAAGGTCGAGTGGGATCCTAAGTTTACTAAGCCAGCAAAAAAAGGGTATTTATTTATTACCTATCAAAAATCATGTTATTCCTAGTATATCTAAAAAAATCAATCTTGCTTCTATCGCATTGTAAAAAAGACATATTCTTTGGGACTGCAATAACAAAATAGTGCAAAACTCTTGAAAGGATAAAGAGATTCATTGAACGTCTTAAAAAATTTGAAGAATTTTAGTTTTAAATGAATCCCATTTATTTACATTTCCAAACCATTACAATCCACATCAAAGAAGATTTCAAAGCCCTCGGGAGGAACATTCATCAAGCTCCTTATTTCCTACTTTCATGGATTTTACAAGTCATAGAAAATTAAAATACCTTAGTTCAGTTGCTATTCCACCCATCCGTCGCATAAAATTTAGCACAACCCTATGCTCTAACAATGTCGTGAGCCTCGACCTCGCATATATTGAAGAAAAAGAAAAAAAAGGAACAAAAAAGAAGGTAAAATGAAAACAATTCTTGAGATATTTAATAAAGAAACCTCTCGCTTTCAAATTTTTACTATGTACTTTACCAAACTTCAGCCTTTATGAACATAGTTCCATCCTTTCGGGACCACTCCACCTAATATCGCATAAAAATACTCAACATGACCAGTGGAATGAAACAACATCATCCAAATACCAAAGCTTCATTGTAACGCCCGTCCCTAGAGAGTGTACAAGCCAGAAACAAGAGGGCGTAATGAGCATCAAGTATCACATTGTGGTATCTTAGAGATGAAATCAAATGATAAATTAAGGGGGACCCTAATGTTAGAATAAAAACAAGGGTAAAAATCGCAATTGATCAAACGGGACATAAAGGGCATAATCAAAGAAGCCAGGCAAAATGAAAATAACATAAGTTGATTTGCAATATTAAAAGGATGGAGGACTTAATTGCACTAAGGAAAAGGAGACTATAAATAGGCCATGAGACAAACAAAATTCATTTGGTCTCATTTCTTTAGGCTGTGGCTTCAATGCTTTGGTGAGAAAAGAAGAGGGTTGGGAAGAAGTGGGAGAAGACCAAACCAAGGTATGTTTTCATCTTGAAATCATGGGTATTTCTGATTCCTAAGGTTTCTCGTCGGAAGATTAGTTCTTCTCTTTCTTAGGCTCGTGGGAGAGATCACCCAAACCCTAGAATTTGTGAAGTTATGAGGGTAAAAACCCCACTGGTATAGAATAAACATGGAATCCATCATAATTTTATGGTTTTATATGAATTGGTGGACTTGAAAAGAGTTCTCGACTCACCATGGGTTTTGTCAGAGTGGGAGTTCCAAACCACCAATACAAGTGTTATGGAGTGGTTTTTGAATGAATTCCATGTTGATTTTTGAGGTATTAAGGAATAGGAAGTTGTGGCGAGGAGAATTTGGTACCAAAACATACAAAAAAAATACTTCGGGGCAAAATTTTCGAGGTGGTACCTAAGAGCCGAAATGTATGCATTCACATCGCTAGCTCCCAAATGCCCATTGTTGTATTTTCAGATATTTAAGCCTAAATTGCATTAATCGATTGTATAGGAACCTTACTAAAGGATTAAGATAGGTTCAAATAAGTTTCGAACTCAATGAAAAACGTAGCATACCTTGCCGTATTCGTTTGAGTGTGTAGGCTAAAAGCAAAGGCGGGAAAGTTGTGGAGTCATGCTCAAGTTTAGTAAGCACAAAGGTGAGTGGTTCTTAAACCTATTTCAAATACTCAGTGTATTATTATTATAAACTGTTTTACACTGGTATTTAATGGTTTTGATGGTAAACCATATTTGAAAAGCAAGCAATGAGTTTAGAAATCAAGTAAATGGTTTTGTTTTTAAACCATGTGTGAAAAGCAAACAAGTAATGGTTTTGTTTTAAAGCAAACTACTGGTTTCCACCCCCGCTTTTATTTCCAACGAGCGGTCAGCCCAAGCCCGGTGATTTTAAAGCAAAACTATTGAGCCTGTGCCCCGTTTTTATTTTAAAGCATGCTGCTAAGCTCAGTTCCCATATTTATAAAAAGTTTTATAAACTTTAAAGCAAGAGATTTGAGAAAGTTTTAGAAACTTTAAAGCAACAAGAGATTTGAGAAAGTTTTAGGAAAATTCTTAAAGCAAAGAGGTTTATGAAAAGTTTTTATAAACTTTTAAAGAAAAGGCTTTTGGAAAATATTTTGTAAAAGAGTGTTTTATAGTTTTGAGATGTTTTCAGAAAAAGTAAAACATTTTATAAAGCATACACTCATTGAGCTCGTTTAGCTCATTATTTTCGTGCTTTAAAAACTATTTTCAAGGTACAGGCACTCCGGACGCTGGAGCGGATTAGGATTCTCCTGACATTTATATCAGTGTTGTAATTAATAATATTGTAAGGAAATACTTTGAATTTGTATAATGGATCATATGTATGTACATAGGGTACTTGTGAATATGTATTGAGCCTTAGGCTCTTTTGAAAGGATATTGTTGGTTGCCATATTTGGAAAAATGTAAGTTGTGTTTACAGGATTTGGAATTATCCTATATGCAGCCGTCATGCTGCCGAGGTTTTACTGCATCCAAGATTCACAAAATTACAAGTTAGAAAATTAAAAAAAAAAATTATACGAGGTTTAAGCAAGCAATACGACTTCGTCTACAGATTTTCTTAGTCAGCCGGAGGTAATCTACCGGGATTTCTGTGGAGTGGCCGACACACTTGCCGCTAGTAGGGGTGGGGGTGTGTCAAGGTGGTATCAGAGCATAAGTATTGGCAACCATGCATGTTCAAACTTAAAGTACATACATATCAAGTGATTCAAAGTATTAAACAATTGATACTTAAAGTATAGGTCATTCCCAGAGAGTCATTCCAATGGCCTGCCGCCCCGCAAGATTCGAGATGAGCACGTAGTTGGTTCCACTATCGCTTCTATGAATCACCAATAGCAAAGGTCGCTGTAATTCATCCGGCCACCGCAGGGAGCTCAAGTGCTAAGATTGTTTACTTGCAGCAAGGGTACGATTACAAGCAGATAGTGGCCATATAACGACCATTCGCAGCCTCCACCGCTCACTCCAGAGTAGTTCTCAAGAACCGGGAGGTCATCAGAGTACGTAAGCCGGGCGCCAAGCCATATGATGTAAGTGGTGATCTAGAAGCCACTCGGGTTATGGGAGTTAGGACCGAGTAAACAAGGTTTACGGCTACGGGCTACAATGCTGATGAGCATAAAGTCTTGTTTTCCGCTTTTCTAATGGAAGATGTATAAAGATTGGTGGGATGTCGTAGAAAGGAGGCATCCCGATGGTATAAAGTACGGACCACTTCAGCAAGAATTTACTGACAAATTCTTTCCTTAAAGTCATAAGGATTCAAAAATTGAGGAGTTCTTCAGATTAGAACAAAAGAACATGTCAGTATCAGAAAATGAGAAGAAGTTCTCGGAATTAGCACTACAAGAAAAAAGGCATTTCATGACAGTTTTTCATTGTCAAGATAAGGCATATATGTTAAGGTAAGTCAATATTCATATATGTCATCTATGCTAGTGTCAAGAAAAGTTTAAAGCTAACTTGACATATAGATATGTCAAAATAATATAATCTTATTAGTGCGTCATTTGTCAACATTTCTCGGATAGTTGTCAAGGTCAGTTCAACATATGTCAAGGTTCACTTATGCTTTGTCAAGACCATTTCTTGCTTTACGTTAAGGTTTACATAAAAAATATGTAACAATATACAATTTTAACTTAAATTAATTCTCATCCAAGAACCCTAATTGAATCCAAACATCCAAGTATGGGTTTTTACATCCCTAAAAGATTTTAATTATGAATAGAAAAGATTTAATTATCTATCATTCTTCATGCTTAAAATGAATAGAAAATTTAATTACGTGACCATGTCACACACAAGCAATTAGATTTCTTTGAGGCAATTAGATTTAATTCTATTGAATTATAAATTAAAGCTAGTTATATATCCAAGCATGTTAGCGTGGAGTTCACCATAAGTAAACTTATAAGAAATCATAATTCTTCAAACAATAGAGATGTAAATAAAATAATAAAATCAAAATGCAAACAACCTTAATTTCTCCACAATACTCAATGCATCGAACTATTCCACAACAATCAATAATAGTCAAATCAAACCAAAGAAACTCAATTCTCAAATTCTAACACCCACAATAGCCAAATTCTATTACATAAATCAAAATGAATCAAATCAAACACAAAGAATTGAATCCCAATTGCAACAACCAAAATAGAAAGACTTTGTAAGGTAAATCACAAATAATCATATCTTACACATTCTTATTCTTAAAGAAAAACTTACAAGAGCAATCATAAGCTTCAATGTCAGTCCTCATTTCGAACCCAATGACTATACCCGTGGGTTAATGTTGGTGATGGCGTGTGGCTACCAATTGTGGCTGGTAAGAGTGGTGAAACTGTGATCACCATACTAAGATGGAAAAGATGTCGTGGCTGGTGGTTGTTGTCATAACAATGGTTGGCGTTGTCGACTCGCAATACGGCATGGTAACCAATAAAACGTGAGAAGAGAAAATAAACAAAAGAAAGAGGGCATATGGAGAAAAATTACGTCCATCCACATATTGAATGATAGCAACGTGGTTGCTAGCCATCATATTGGTGAAGATCAATGAATGGCATGGGTATTGAGGGAGAATGGCGAAAGATAGAAAAAGCAGAGAAGTCGAGATGAGGCACGGCCAATGAAGTGGGGGAGAGAAAGATCAGAACTTAGGTCTGCTTTAGAAATGAACTGCTCAGATTTCACCCATATTATTCCTATGGCACAAACAATTATGTTCTTACAATATTAATCCTATGGAAATTTTATTTTTTTTCTTTTTTTAACTTTTGATCACTTATATACTTATATGGCAAAAAAAATTAAGTTCTTATTCTACATTAGAGTTTTGAAAGAATCTTTCATGGAATATATTTTATGACTTTTATAATTTCACTTTACTCATAATTATTTTATAGAATAAAATCTTATTTTGTAATATCTAAATTCGTATATGTTAACTTTTTAAAATATAAAAACTTTAAAAGTTAAAAAAACTTTAGAAGTAAAATGTAAGATTCTAAAACCCAAATATTATGAACATGTTAATTTTTATGTATGAATGTTAAAATATAAAAAACTTTAAAAAGTTCAAAAAAAACTTTAGAAGTAAAAAGGTAAGATTCTAAAACCATATATTATGCATATTAATTTATGAATGTTAATTTTTATTATCATAATTTTTACGTTTATACAAACTAATCATTTATTTTTAATCAAATACAAGTTAATATATAATTTAACAATAATAATAAAATGTTTATGAAATGGATTATGTACAAATTTTTATCAATTTGATAAAAAAATGAGATTGATACTAACGTAATTTAAAAAATTATTAAATAAGCATTGGTTTTCTTTCTCAAAATAAATTGTCTATTTCAATTTATATTACTTAATAAGTAACATGCATATATAACAAGAAAATATTTTCATTATTACTTTTATTTAAGTATCATAGACACATAGAAATATTGATTATATATTGACTTCTTATAAATTATCTATCAAGGTTCTATCTTAGAAGTCAAGAAATAATTCAATAAATGTCATTATTGGTATAAACAAGTTAAATATGTCATAGTTGTTCATTTAAATAGACAATATTGACATATACTACCTTTAAGTCAACATAATATATGTCAACGAAATCCTTTTTTCTTGTAGTGTAGTCAGATTGGTTCCATATATTCAGGCTAATGAAGCCCTGAAGTGCAAAAGGTTTTTGGCAGGATTACAACACCAAATCAGAGTGCATTTGCTCTGCGGTCCCCCTGCATTAGATTTGGGGACTCAGCTGAGGTCAGCCCAGAGTTGAGCAAAGTACTACGCCTATGTATCGAGTAGGCAGAAAGTAAGAGGAGTGCACCGTGCACTTCCCAACGTAGCTCCGACAAGACAAAGAAAAAGAGAAACAAGGGTAGAGGTTACAGAGGTCGAGGTGCGTGTCGAGGAGGATCTCTGGGCCTCCTGGATCGATCTCCCAAATAAGCAGCAAGCACTCCGCAGTATTCCTCCCGTCCCTGGGCCATGTGTTAGAGGCGACACCATGGGGAGTGTAAGAGATTCAGTACAGAGTGTTTCCACTATGACCAGGAAGGCCATTTCATTAGGAGTGTCCTCAAATTTATCGGGTACGTAGATATCGTGAGCGCCTTAGCTACCCCAAAGACCGCAGATGAGTACCCAAAGTCTCTCAGTGGAGAGGCTCTGCCATCAGAGCCGCCAGAGTCAGTGTGCAGGCGGTCGCGGGCAGTAGGCAGAGGCCCCCACTCAGCCGAGTTTATGCAAAGGACTCGCAAGACGCAGTATGCAGCCCCGTACGTGGTCACTCAGATATTTCTATCCTCGATCATGATGCATATACATTAGTGGACCTGTGAGGCCACGCAGAGTGATTCATTTCCATCTTAAGCCTTCAGGATCACTTCCGCACAGACCCACCATTAGAGGGTCGTATGAGAGCTTCCCCTTCCATTTCGGAGATCCGTTATTCTCGCGATAGAGCAAGTAAGAGATAAGAGAGTTCTCGATTGGGGGACAGGAGTTCTGCAAATGATTCGTAGTTTTAGTTATGAGGGACTTTGATGTGGTTCTGATGGATTGACCTGTCTCGCCATAGAGCCACATTAGATTGTTATAAAAAGGAAGTAAAGTTACATAGGCCAGGAAATTTAGAGGTAAAGTTCAGGGGAATACGTAGAGAGTTATCTTCCAATATGATCTCCGCCATGGCAGCGCAGACGATGCTGGGTAAGGGTTGTCAGGGTTATCTAGCTTATGTGGTGGAGACAGGGAAGGAGGGGCGCCAGAATGAGATTCCAATGAGCTGGGAGAGTTCCCATATGTATTCCTTGTAGCATAATATCATGTGATTACCTCCAAACAGAGCGAGTTCACCATTGATTTGATCCCAAGGACTAAGCCCATTTCCATTCCTCCCTATAGGATGGCTCCTGCAGAGTTAAGGGAGCTTAAGGCTCAATTAGAAGAATTGTTAAGTAAGGGATTCATTTGACCGGTTATCCCATGTGGGAGCCCAGCCTTTCTTCAGAGTGCCAAAGATGGGAGCTCATGCACAGGTATGACATGCACTGAATAAAGTTACCATCCACAATCAGCATCCACTCCCTACGATCGATGAGTTATTCGATTAACTCCAAGGGTCTCGAGTATACTCCAAGATAGAATTGAGGTCGTGGTGTCATCGCTGAGGGTGCGTGAGAGCGATGTACCAAAGATCGTATCTCTGTGACACGCCATGTGCATTATGTGAGTTTCGTGTGATGCCATTTGGCTCGAACTAATGCTCCGGCAGCGTTTATGGATTTGATGAACCGGGTATTCCAACCGTATTTGGATAGGGTTGTCATAGTTTTTATTGATGATATCCTAGTGTATTCATGTAGTTCAGAGAACATTCGCAGCACCTCGAGGATCGCGGTCACCCTGGCGGAGCGACAACAGATGCCGTTGAACAAGTGTCGCTTTGGTCGACGTATTGGCATTCCTAGGTCATGTGATTTCAACCAGGGGGTGGAGTGTGGATCCCCGTAAAATAGAAGCTGCGGGTAAATTGAAACCACCAAAGAATGTGTCGAGGTCGAAGCCCCTGGGTTTGCCAGGTATTACGTAGTTTGTCAGGGGTTCTCCAAGATAGTAGCCCCACCGACCAAGCTGACAAGGAAAGATGTTAAGTATGATTGGGTGGATGCCCGCTAACGAGTTTTGGAGGAGCGAAGGGCAGATTAACTTCACTTCGCCTAACTTCGCCTAACGTGGAGCATGGCTCGCGGGTTTATAGTTACGCCTGTGCAAGGCCTCGTTTTGTTTCATGTGTAATGATAGGCGATTGCATATGCCTCTAGACAATTAAAGAAGCATGAGGAGAATTACCCACTCCACTTAGAGCTTGCGCTAGGCTTGTGTTTGCTCCAAAATGGAGACATTATTTATATGGTGTTCTCAGATCTTTGCATGCATCATAAGAGTCTTCAATATATTTTCACCCAAAAAGAGTTAAACCTAAGGCAAAAAAAAGATGGCTTGAGTTGATTAAGGATTACGACTGTACTATTGAGTACCATCTAGGAAAAGCTAACGTCGTAGCAGATGCCTTGAGTAGACGGCCAGAGAGTTCATTCACACGAGATCGGGTTATCTTCCACTGTTGGTGGATCTAAGAGCTTTAGGGGTGATATTAGAGGCTGAGGATTCGGGAGCCTTATTAGCCACATTTCATGTTAGACCGCTCCAAGTGGATCAGATTCAAGCAGGGCAGTCGCATGATCCACAGATGATCAAGCTTAAGGAAGAGATAGAAAAAGGAAAGAAAACAGAGTTTCGAATTAGAGATGATGACATGATAGTGAAAAGATGTAGAATCGCAGCTCTGGAGTAGGCGAGCTTCAAGAAAGACCGTATGGAAGAAGCATTACTATCTCGCGCATGCTATGCATCCAGTAGTACTAAGATGTATAGACTCAAAGAACACACGCGGGAACGATGAAGAAAGAGATCGCTAGTTTCGCTTCCGTGTGCCTAACCCGTCACAGTGAAGGCGTGAGCATCGTGAGGCACGAGGAAGATACGCTTACTCCCTATTCCAAAGATGGAAAGGGAAAGGATCACTATGGATTTTGGTGACGTGTCTTCCAATGCACTGCAGACAAAGATGATTCTATATAGTGATAGCTTGATCGACAACTAAGTCTCGCCATTTTCTACCAAGCATCGTTGAAGATTCTTGAAAAGTCGCAAAATCAGATGTGGATGAAATAGTGAGACTTCGTGGGGTTCCGCCAATATTTCAGATCGAGACCCCCGTGTTCACATCTAAAGTCAGTCTGTGTCGCAAACAAAGATTAGGTACTCACCTACACTTCAGCACAGCATTTCATCCTCACACGCATGGTCAATGTAGAGACCATTCGGGACGTTAGAGGATACGCTGCGCGCCGAGCTTGTGTGACGGAATCATGGGAGTTGGGATACTCATTTAGCACTAATAGAGTTCGCCACAACAATAACTTTATCAGGCCAGTATAGAGATGGCTCCATTCGAGGCATTGTATGGCGTGAAAATGTAGGACTCAGTGTGCCGGGATGAAGTTGGTGAGAGAAGACTAGTAGGCCCCGAATTAGCATGGGCATCACTTCGCAGAAAGTGAAAGTTGCTCTGTGATAACTTAAAAAGATAGCAAGAGATAGACATAAAGGCGGATTAACCGTCGTAGACTTACGCGAGATAGTGATCGGTCTTTTTTGAAGATTTCCCCTTAGAAGGGTGTTTTGAGATTCGGGAAACAAGGCAAGCTTAGTCCGAGGTATATAAGACCCTATGAGATTTTGAGCAAGGTGGGACCAGTAGCTTATAAATTGAAGTTACCCCCAGAATTAGCAAGGATTCATGACACATTCCATGTGTCGATGTTAAGGAAATATATCCCAGATCCTTCACATGTGTTTAGAGAGCAAACAAGGTGCTAAAGGGAGAATTCGACTCTAGAGGGAAACGCTGCGGCAGCATTGTAGATCGTGAAGGAATAAAAATGAGGAGTAAGGTGATTCCTTTGGTTAAAGTACTATGGAAGAATCATGAGAGGGAGGCAGCTACTTGGGAGCCAAAGGCTCATATGCGCCGTCAGTACCCTCTATTATTTTCCGAATAAGGTAATTCCCTTTCCTTTGAGTTTAGTTTGTTCATTTCAAGGACAAAATGTTCTAAGGGGGGAATATTTTGTAACGCCCCGTCCCGAGAGAGTGTACAGTATGTGAAACAAAGAGGGGCGATACAAGCATCAAGTGTCACATCAGGTATCTGAGATGAAATTGGAAAATGATAAATTATGGGACTTGGAATGTTAGAATAAAACAAGGTAAAAATCGTAATTGATCAAAATGTGACATAAAGGCATAATCAAAGAAGATCAGATGCCAAAATGAAAAATAATATAAGCTGATTTGCACATTAAAAGGATGGAGGACTTAATCGCAATTAAGGAAAAGTGGAGACTATAACCTACCATGAGACAAACAAAATTCATTTGGTCTCATTTTCGCTGTGGCTTCACGTTTCAGGAGAAAAGAAAAGAGAAGAAGAGAGTTAAGAGGAAGAAGGGAGAAGACCAAACCAAGGCATTGCCATCTCAAATCGTGGGTATTTTGGATTCCTAAGGTTTTGGTTGGGAGATTAGTTCCTTCTTTTTCTAGGGTTTTGTGGAGAGATCACCCAAACCCTAGAATTTGTGAAGTTATGAGGGTAAAACCCTAATTGGTATGGAATAAACATGGAATCCATCATAATTTTATGGTTTTATATGAATTGGTGGACTTGAGTAGGAGTTCTTGGACTTTCACCTAGGGTTTTGTTGTATGGAGTTCCAAACCACCAATACAAGTTTTGATGAGGTTTTGACGACCTATGTTGATTTTGAGGTATTAAGGAATAGGGAAGTTGTATGAGGAGAATTGGTACCAAAACATACAAAAGAACATTGGCAAAATTTTCGAGGCGGTACCGCATCTCACCCCGACTGCTCGCCAAGTAGGAGTTTGGAATCAACAAAATTCATAACCTAGGATTCCTACTACTGACGTAGCAAAGCTATCGCAAAGATAGGGGCTCTAGGGTCGAACACAGGATGGTTTTCTTCGTGGAGAAAGAGTTACAATGATTGAAAATGGTGTTATTCGTCGATTTATGGTGATGTGTGGAACAAAGGTGTGTGGAATGGTTGAAAACTAAAATAACCGAAGTAAAAGTTAAGAGAGAAATCCTCAAGTCTCTGCCACTCGGGCTTAGGGTTCTAAGTTAAACCGACATGTACTGTCTTTATCCTCTGGGAGCATGACATATAGTCATTTCCTCGAACTCCATCTTCATTTAGCTTTAAACCTAAACCCGCCAGGTTAATCAAGCATCAAGACCGATACAAGCTTGACCCAGATTTCTCTCCAACATAACCAAATTCCAGACCGTACCGATCGTGAGCAGATCGCGACCGGCAAAGGCCCAAAAATGCCCGTGATTGTTGTATTCTTCATATTTAAGCCTAAATTGCACATCGATTGTATAGGAACCTTAATAAATGATTTAAGATAGGTTCAAATAAGTTTGAACTCAATGAAAACGAATATGACCGTGTGTGTGAATATATATACATATATATGAATCTTTATCAGACTCCCTTTGAAAGCCCTTATTCTAATCTAAGTAAATTAGTCAAAATCCATTCATATGTTAAAAAATATGATATCTTTCCAATTTGTACAAGCTTATTATGTTTAACATTAACAGATAAAGATAATATTTGGTTAGATTATAAATCATAAAACTAGCGAATGCGAGTTTCTCGTGTGTGTGAATATATATACATATTTATGAATCTTTATTGTACCCCTTTGGAAAGCCCTTATTATAATCTAAGTAAATTAGTAAAAATCTATTCATATGTTAAAAATATGATACTCTCGCCAATTTGTACAAGCTTATTATGTTTAACATTAATGGATAAAGATAATATTTGGTTATATTAGAAATCATATGATTGTCTTTTATAAGAAACATATCAAATAAACCCATTATGTGATTCCTCCCTCCACAAATTAATACCTGCAATCGGAGATCCCCGGAGAATGTTAGCAACAATCAAACAAAGAAACAAAAAGAACATAAACAAGTAGATTTCTAAGTGAGAGAATGGGCTCCGTCTATACCACCCACTTATCCACCAAACGTAAATCGGAGGCCAAGGTCTCGAAAATGAGGCCGGGTGTAAGATTTGCCATCGTCAAGAGAACAAGCATTATTTAAAGAAACTTAACAACCAATACTACAGACTATGGATTAGTTCAGTTTGTGCATGAGCGTATTAATTTAACCAATTATATCACATCAAGAATCTAACTGGATTCATTAATTGAAAATGAATCTTCTATCCTAATACCTAACAAACATTAGGTATTAATCACGCTCTTCTAAGTAGTCGCTCAAGCCCCGCCAAGCGGCAAAAGGTTGGAGCTGATCTCAAGTTTGCGCTTTGAGCAAAAAGGGTATTTATTACCTATCAAAAAATCATGTTGTCTTTAAGATATCTAAAAATTTCCAAGCTTGTTTCATTAGACAAAAATGACCTATTCTTCGGGACGCAATAACAAAATAGTGCAAAAACTCTTTGAAAGGATGTTAGATTCATTGAACATCTTAAAAAATTTGGTGAATTAGTTTTAAATGAATCCCATTTATTTACATTTCCCAACCACTACAATCCACATCAAAGAAGATTTCAAAAGCCCTTGGGAGGAACATTCATTGAAGCTCCTTATTTCCTACTTCTGGGCTTGGATTTCCTACAAGTCATAGAAAATTAAAATACCTTAGTTTGAGTTGTTATTCCACCCATCCATTGCATAAAATTTAGCACAACCCTCTCTGCTCTAACAATGTTGTGAGCTCTACCTGCATATATTTTAAGAAAAAGAAAAAAAAAGGAACAAAAAGAAGGTAACAATGAAAACAATTCTTGAGATATTTACTAAAGAAACCTCTGCTTTTCAAATATTTTACCATGTACTTTGCCAAAGTTTAGTCCTTTATGAACATAGTCTCCATCCTTTTGGGACCACTCCACCTAATATCAAGATGTACACTAAATATGACCAGGCAATGAAACAACACATCATCCAAATACCGAAAGCTTCATTGTAACGCCCCATCCCGAGAGAGTGTACAGTATGTGAAACAGTAGGGGGTGTATAGAAGCATCAAGTATCACATTGTTGTATCTTGGAGATGAAATTGGGAAATGATAAATTATGGGACCCGGAATGTTGGAATAAAACAAGGGTAAAAATCGTAATTGATCAAATGGGACATAAAGGGCATAATCAAAGAAGATTGTATGCCAAAATGAAAATAACATAAGTTGATTTGCAATATTAAAAGGATGGAGGACTTAATTGCAATTAAGGAAAAGTGGAGACTATAAATAGGCCATGAGACAAACAAAAATTCATTCTTTGGCCTCATTTCTTTTCGCTGGGGCTTCACGTTGGGTGAGAAAAGAAGAGTAAGAAGTGGGTACACCAAACCAAGCGTATGTTTTCTCATCTTGGAAATCACGTATTTTGGATTCCTAAGTTTTGGTTGGGAGATTAGTTCTCTTTCTTTTCTGTGGTTTTGTGGGAGAGATCACCCAAACCCTAGAATTGTGTTATGAGGGTAAAACCCTAATCGGGTATAGAATAAACATGGAGTCCATCATAATTTTTTGGTTTTATATGAATCGGGTGGACTCGAAGAAGAGTTCTTTGACTTTCACCTAGGGTTTTGCTGTATGTAGTGCCCCAAACCACCAATACAAGTGTTATAGCGATGCATTTAATTCCATGTACATTGGCGCATAAGCGGAATAGGAAAGTTGTATGAGGAGAATTGGTACCAAAACATACAAAAGAAACATTTCGGGCAAATTTTCGAGGCTAAGATCGGGTACCACCCAACGGCCAATCTGCATTCAAGACGATACACGTACCGCATCGCCAACACAACCACAACCCAGACGGGTGATCGATCGAGCGCAGACCTGCAGACCGCTAAAGGCCCAAAATGCCCAGATTATTAGAGCAGATATTTGGGTTTCCACCGTATAATCGATTGTATGCGAACTTTACTAAACGACAAGATAGTTCAAATAAGTTTCGAACTCATCAATGAAAATGTAGCAGACCACCGTATTCGCTTGAAAGTGTGTAGGCTAAAGCAAAGGCGGGAAAGTCAGGAGTCGTGCCTAAGTTTAGTAAGGTAGCGGTGAGTGTTCTAAACCTATTTTCAAATACTAGTGTATTATTATTATAAATCGCTTTACACTCGGTATTTAATTGTTTTGATGGTAAACCATATTTGAAAAGCAAGCAAGTAAATGGTTTTGATTTTAAACCATGTGTGAAAAGCAAACAAGTAATGGTTTTGTTTTAGTTAAACTAGCTGGAGCCTAGTTCTTGCTTTTATTTCAAACGAGCGCTGAAACCCAAGCTCCTGTGTGGTGATTTTAAAGCAAACTGTTGAGCTCAGGCTCCCGTTTTTATTTTAAAGCATGCTGTTGAGCACATGCTCCCGTATTTATAAAAAGTTTTATAAACTTTTAAAGCAAGAGATTTGAGAAAATTTTAGAAACTTTTAAAGCAAGAGATTTGATAAAGTTTTAGAAACTTTTAAAGCAAGAGGTTTATGAAAAGATTTTATAAACTTTTAAAGAAAAGGCTTTCTAAAACATTCCTTCAGAAAAGAGAGTTTTACAATTTTGAGATGTTCGAAAAGTAAAACATTTTATAAAGATACACTCACCGAGCTCGCTTAGCTCATTATTTTCGTGTTTTAAAAACTATTTTCCGTGCACAGCACTCCTGACGCTGAGCGGATTAGATTCTCCCGACATTCAGATTATCACGTAATTAATAATATTGTAAGGAAATACTTTGAATTAGTATAATAAGATATGTATGTACATGTGGTAGTTGGTGAATAGTGTACTGAGCCCGAGGCTCTTTTGGAAGGATATTATTGCCATTTGGAAAAATGTAAGTTGTGTTTACAGATTTGAATTATCCTATATGCAATATTGTGTCGCAGGTTTTACAAATTGGCCAAGATTTACAAAATCACATGTTAGAAAATTAAATAATAATAATAATAATTCGGGGAAGAGGGAGGATAAGCTTTCTCTCCTAGTTCGGGGAAGAGGCAGAAGACTTCTGCTTCACACTAGTTTCGTGGACTAGGCCGTGGATCGAGCATGAGTGACGGATTCCCCAGAGACGTGGATCCCAAGACTTGGGATAATCCAAATTTCAAGCAAATTATAGGACATGAGAGTATATAGTTCATTCCTCCATACCCCAAGAAGGGTTGTATAACCAGTTTCAGCTTTCTGGGTGCTATACAAGCACTTCCAAAGAACACAACAGCCGTATGTGGGCCAGTGTGGCCGAAGTCGTGACGTATCGTATTGGATGTACCATCGAGTCACGCATTGACCCAACGGCTGCCATACTTGACACCTGCATTGGATTTGGGCTTAGAGGCTAAGACCTCAGAAGCCAAGTATAAATGTTCTTCCCTAGGTGTAGGTGAGAGTTGAACCGATAGGCCTGGATTATGAGGTGAGATCTCCGAGATCAGGCTCATGGTAGAATTCCGGAGTGGGTGTCACAAAGATGACATTATTAAGGCTTATGCACCCAGAACATCGCCTCGAGCCTAAAAAGTGCCCAGATGGTCATTCACCACTCATGGTGAGTATGGGTTGAGTTGTCTTGTGGACTACGCCCAATGAAGACTCGTAGTCTCGAACTTTAAAACGAAGAGAAATTAAAGTGTGTCAAGTAAAGAGAATAAGGGGTCGTTAACTCTAAGGTGAGAATCGAGTTAAAAAGAGACCTGGGGAGATATCCCGAATTTCTGCGTGAATGCAAGAGGCTCAAAGTGTAAGCCAAGAGTTATGCTGTCTGAGATGAAAACACACGAACATGGCTATCACGCGTACTTAGAGTCGAAAGGATAGAGCCTAAAGACTCGAGGTTTCATACCCTTTGAAATTGCATCAAGGTTTGAAATGGGTATGGCTCTTATAGGATGTCATTCATGACATGGACCAGATTGACGGCCCATTGGATTGTCGCGATTGTGACCTTGGAAGGTCCGCTTACACCCAAGCAAGGGTTGTGTAGTGGATACGTGCCGTGAGGATTATATACAGTGTTAAAGGGACACGCTACGAGCATACGTCCCGGTCATAAGGTAGAGGATTAATTCTTGCCTTTAGTGGAATTCGCCTATACCAACAGCTACAGCGAGCATACGCTGACGCCACCGTATGAGGCACCTGTATGGTAGGCCATGTAGATCATCGTTATGTTGGACCAGGTGGGAGAGAGCTCCATCACCGGTCCCTGACCGGACAGACACCTCCAGAAGGTGAGCTTGATACGACATGCCTCTCACCCGCCTCAGAGCCAACGTGAGTTTCATACAGATGTGCGACGCCCACCCTTAGAGAGTCTCGAGGTTGCGGATCACGCTTTCCTTGAAGGTATACCCCAAGAGAGGAGGGTCGTTCCTAAGTGCGTGAAGCTATCGCGAGGTTTATCGACTTCGAGATACTCGAGATAGTGGGCACTGTTACGTACCGATTAGCGTTATCGCCCAGCATGATAGGTGTCCACTGGATATTTCACGCTCCATGTTCGAAAAATATACCCGCATCCAAATTACACGTGGTGGATCGGGGGACAAGATTGAGGTCGACCACTACTTCGACCTTCGAGGAGGGACCAAGGTGCATCAGTTGATAGTTATGACCGTGCTCTCATGGCTAAAAACCGTGAGGCTAGCGTTGGTACTATGCAGGCACTATGGAGTGGAGGAGTCTAAGTGGGAGCACGAGGACACGATGCGGGGCACTTATCCTTTCTTGTTTAGGGATGAAGATACGTGGTTTAGTCGTTTAACATTTAAATGACTAGTTTACATGCATGGTACAATGCACGTTGCATATGCATGTGAGTGATTATGATTGTCCTGAATTTCGGGACGAAATTTCTTATAAGGAGGGGAGAATGTAAGACCCGAGAAATTTCAATTTCTGGAATAAGGGCAAAATCGTAATTTTGATTATAAAATTGTAATTTCGGTTAAAAATCCGTAATTAATTCTCTAGATCTTTATGACAAAACGGGATTTCACCGCGGAATCGTCTCACAAATCTAGCTAGCAATGCAAATTTCGCCAAATTCCGAGACAAGAGGAGTCGACATCGCCGAGGCATCGCGCTTCGTGTCAGAAATGATTTTCGATGCAACGAAGTCACATATAATACAGAATCATGTTAAGTGGTATGAGTAGAGAAATGATGGAAATGGATCACGAGCGCCGAATATCAATTATGGTAAAAGAGGGACATAATGGTCATTAATGGAAAAGTTTTTAAGTCACTAGATGACAAAACTGCTACAGTGTCATCTCTCCCATTTTAAAGACCAAAAAACGTGATGTTGAGCAGAAAGTCTAGCAGCCACCATTTTTTTGAGAACCCTTTTAGAGAGAGAAACTTCTCTCTAGAAATACACAAGATCCAACCGTCACGCGATCTTCTAATGAGAAGGAAATGTTCTATCATGAGTTGTGCTACGCAGGACTCCGGGATTTGTGGGTTTTGACAAACTCCAAGAGGTAGGGTTTCACTTGGTTTTGATTCTTTTAAGCACTTTGTAAATGTTTTTGTTATTGAGGCCTTGAACGGCTGCTTAACTCTCTTTCCAAACCTTGAACCGAAATGTTTGGATTTGAGATTCACGAACAAACTGTGAGCTCAGTTTCACTGACCATTCGTGGTGAAATGTGTGATGAATAGTCTAACAAATTATGTATTGGTTAGTCAGAGGTCTCGAATGGTCAAGTTTGATCGGTCCCAAAACTGGGACCGAATCAGTTTGAATTTATTGAAACCAATCAGACAAAACAAAGTGGGCCGTGGAGTGGGTCATATGGCCGATTTGGGTCATGATTATGAAATCATGTGTTAATGTTTGGTCGGTATACATTGGACCGGAAAGGTTGATTGGGCGGGTTCTACTAAGTGAACCGAGTTGGGGATTTTTTCGAATAGTAAATCCGAGGGTTTCACTATTCCCGAAACAGTGTTCCAAATTATATTTTTGTGAAAATATGTGTCCGGTCGAAATGATTAATTAAATTTGTCAGGTTTCGATCATTAGCCCAAGTGAGCTAATTATGTGATGTATGAGTTGTAAAATTACATAACATGATTGTGTGGATTTGAATTATGCGAGTATTCATAAGCTTATATTTGCATGTGATTAGGATCAGATAACCTAGTGATACATGCATTCCATATGCACCGGAACACCCTGTAGATTACAGGAGCGAGTGCATGAGATGAGCTCCAGAAATGGTTCGAGGGGTTGTCTAAAATATTATGATCTGGAGGGTAGTCCAAACTTTAAAATATCAATCGCCTGAGACTGCCCAATTGATACACCTGGCGGTAGTCCACATATAAAAATATCAATCGTCTGAGACGCGCCCAATTGATATATCTCGAGGGTAGCCCACTAAATATAACACTCCGAGACTTTAATTACAATTTGTACATCTGAGGGTAGTCCACCAATGTAAATGAAAATTCTCATACGAGGCTTAGGCGAGCGAGGGAGCTCTGTGAGGACTCTGGATCCGAGTTGGCCACGTAGAGACCCAAGTAGGATCACATTTGCTCGAATGTGTGTTTACTATGGAACATTGCACCGCACTTAAAGCGCTGAAGAACCCACTTGTGCGCGATTCCCATCAGCCTTTAAATTTCTCACCCATTACGGGACCCCCTTTACAGTACAGGAGCGTATGAGGAGATGGCTCAGCCC